>BSAI01000252.1:268096-283716 GCA_036245035.1 Adrianichthys oophorus | reverse complement strand
AAGATATAACCATAACTATATAACCATAACTATATAACCTTAACGATATAACCATAACGATGTACCCATAACTATATAACCTTAACGATATAATCTTGACCATGTAACCTTAACGATGTAACCTTAACGATTCGACCTTAACGATGTAACCCTAACTATGTGGCTGCCGACGCTTGGTTTGATCCTCCACAGTTTCTCTGCCTCTGCGTTCCCGCTCTGCTGCGTCCTCTTTTTTGCTATAATAATCTCTGATCTTCTGCATTCGTTCTGTGACAGAGCAGAACCAAAGGCAAACAGGAACCACAAAGGAGTCTGTGGCGGACAAAGGAAGTCAGCCCAAAAGCCAGGAGAGCCTCGTTTCTGGAATGTCGGTGATGAAAGTCAGTGTGACTCTCATTAACACATCTAATTATAAGATGATCCGCTCCATTTAAATTCCACAAGCATTGTTTTTGTGTGGAGCTGCTTGGTTGTTCTCACACACCTGCTCATGCACGTAATACGACATTCCCAGCTCTGGGAAAGAATTATCTGGTTGAGCTTAGGAGATTTTCTTGATAGATCACTGGAGGTGAGATATTCATTTAAATGAGTGTGAGCAAGGCCTGAACCTGCTGTAAATTATCCAAAACATCTGAAGACGATCTGTCAGCCTCCTGCTGGATCTTCAGAACCCACAGTTCCAAAGGAGAAAACTTCACCTTCTCAAAGTTTTCACTTGAACATTTGATCCCATTTCCTCCTTGGATCGGTCAGAGTGACGTCTCTTCCTAACTAAAGGCCTCCACAGAAAATCATGCTGTCTTTTATTCAAGACATTTCCTACTACTCCTATATGCGCTGCTCTTGCAGGCGCTGAGCATAATGGGAATCGCATCAATGAGGATCTTTCCAACAACAGAGAACATTTGGGCGATTCTCTCCTCAAACAAACAAGTTGAAGGTTCCTTTTGTGGTGTTCAAGTGTTTGTGAGTCCAGCTGCTCTTCAGAGACATCCTTCATTCAGACAGTGAGACGACCCATCCAGACGTTCTTCACCGTTTCCTCCGTCTGTGATCTTTACTCCCAAACTGTTTGTGTCTCTGAGAGCTTGATAGATTGTTCGTTACTGTACCTAAAGCTGGTCAGGCTTCGTTGGCTTCTACACCAGTCCTGGTGTTTTTTACATGTACGTTGGGTCATTCAGTACCTCTTTGGTCCAAAGGGACCTTCAGGTTTCTTTCAATGGAGGCATTTGTGGAAGCAGCATCTTGGTTGAAGACAAGACGACAGTTCAGTTTGGGATTTGAACCCCAATAATGACGGGTCACCATGATGGAGACCCTCCAGGAGAAGAATCAAATAATTATTGTTCCACAGTTTAAGGTAACATCTCCACCAAAGTTGCAAACACACATTCAGGTTTTCAAGCACAAATTTATCTTTGAAGAACCAGCACAGTCATCCTGATCTTCCAGAGGTGGACCTGAGTTTCAGAGCCACTGATGGAGGACATTCAGCCCCACATCATCACACTCACACCTCCATGTCTAACTGACAGCATTAGAGTCCAGATGTTTGTGGACGTTCTCCTTCCAGAAAGTTCCAGTCCAGAAGTTCTGTGGATCATCCAGATGTTCCTCTGAGTTCTTGTTCTTCATCATAGTTTTTCTTGGATCCAAAAGTCTCTTTCTGACTGTTGGATCCTGAACTGTGACCTGAACGCAGTCCAGTGAGGCCTGCAGGTCTTTCCATCTTCTGCTGGTTTCTGGACCTCCTGGCTCATGTTTTTGGAGTCTTTTTGGTTGCTGGTTCCTGTGAAGGTTCTCCTCTCTTCAGTCCTCTCTCCATGTGTGGATGGTGGGTTTCTCTGGAGTCCTAAAGCTGAAGGAACATTTGACTCTCAGACTGAAACCTGTCAGAGACTCTGATTATCGGTTGTTCTATAACAGATTTCAAGGGTCTCAGTTTCTGAAAATAGAACAGAAAATGATTCATTCTTTTTGTCACCTTCTTTGTGACATTTCTGTAGTTAGACTGTAAAAGTGAATCTTCTGCTAAATCAGTTTACTGAGCTGTTTTCTCTTCTGTGGGATACAAACATCAAACTCTTAACTCCAGTTTAGGCACAAAAGTGAAACCACTGCATGTCACAAGACTGCTGTGTGAAATCTCAACACTTTCTCCAAAATC
Organism: Adrianichthys oophorus; assembly: GCA_036245035.1. Taxonomy (NCBI): domain Eukaryota; kingdom Metazoa; phylum Chordata; class Actinopteri; order Beloniformes; family Adrianichthyidae; genus Adrianichthys; species Adrianichthys oophorus. Next base: position 281,543 of record BSAI01000252.1, on the reverse strand, counting down.
TGCATCAAAAACAGGCTGGAGGCGCAGAGAAGACCCCCCTCCCCTGCACAAATGCAGGTTTGTTCAAATTCATCATCATTTATGGCAGGAAGACCCTCAGGGGGAGCCGCAGACCCTCGTGGGGTTTGGTGTTTTACAGAGGAACTTTATCACATGTAATTCCAGCATATTAAAGTTTACGCAGATACTCCGATCTTCAAGCTGGACGAGGATTCTCTGACTCTTCTCTGGTTTAGCACTCAAACACAGAGGTGTTAACACGATGTCAAGAAACATTTCGTATGAGGAGTGAATACGTCTCTCTGGCCTCCTGATCGTTGACGCCCTCATTTGTCCTCTGCAGGCAGAAGAACCACGTGTGGGCTGAACTTCCTGCACGTGTCTGAGCCGGATGTGCTCGAAAAGCAGCACAAACAGAGTCATGCGTAAAAAACATCACATGGACCTTCTGAGATCTTTAATGAATGCAGAGACAGTCTTGGATGGAACAGGGAGACGAGCAGACCGCAGGATGTGTGTCGGGCTCTTTAAGAGGTGTTTTTAAACATCCTCAAAACCTTCTGGAAGACGGGATTCCACAGAATGAAGGCTCCTTAGCCTGATGGATTCTGCTCCACAAACAACATGGTCTGCAACTACTTCAGCGGGCCATGGCTATGTCCTGGCTGCTTCTCTGTCTGCTTCCTAGAGTCCATCGAGTCCAATGTTTGATCCTTCAGACCGTCTGCATCAACCTGCCCAAAGATAGTGATCATTCGGAAAAGAACTTCTTCTGTTGCTGACTTCCATCAGTCGGACCCATTGACTGTACAGAGAACTGGACAGAGCGGCTGTGACATCATCCATAGAAAATGCCTTACCTCCAGCTGCAGCCTCATGAAGCCAATTCAGTGGCCATTTTTCCGCGATACGGACTTTGCCATGTTGGAGCCAGACGCGAGGGGGGTGATCCGAGTCGGTCTGAGTCAATGTCTCCATGGCAACTACTGTCACCAATCAGGAATGAGCTGGTTTTAAAGTCCACGCCCCTTCCACTGAAAGCGGCTCAGAAGAATCTGTCAATCAAACGTTCAAGGTGTGGGCCAGTGGACCCCCACGTTAAAAAAAGTATGAGAGGGGTTCTTCTGACCAATAGACTGACTGAGAAACCGCTGTCGCTTTCTCTATAGAAGTCTATGGGGTTCTGGCCTCTTGGAGCCAGTGGTACTTCCTGTTTTGAACTCCAGGGGGGCAGAGTCACTCAGTCCAGTTCTCTATATGCAGTCTGACCTCTTCATGTTTGTTACTGAAAAACGGCTGCTGTGTGGGAGGAACTAAGGCTATGTGGAGGCGTGGCTGAAATTCTGTAGACGAGGACCTGCTGCTATGTAGGGAAGAAGCTTTGGAGCGGCCGTGGTGCAGCGGTAGGCTGGTCGACCTTTGATCAGAAGATTGCAGGTTTGATTCCCGCCTTGCCTTCCCATGTGTTGAAGTGCCCTTGGGCAAGACACTGAACCCTTCCTCTGGTGGAACGTTGGCTCCAGCGTTTAACAGTGGAGCTGCCACCACTGTTCAAATGTGGGCCTTTAAGGAAGGTGGAAAAGCGCTGTGGGGGGTGGACTTGATGCTTTGTGGGGGCGGAGTTTATGTTCTCTAGGGGAAGAGCGATAGCTGTGTGGAGGAGGAGTTTGGTCGTGGGGAGGAGCTGTCGCAGATCCTCGTCGTTTTAAATTACAACGCTGCAAACGTTCATATATTCCAGATGTTCTCACGTGGATGAAGTTAACTCCTCCTTCCTGTCCAGGTGTGGTATGGATCTCATGTCATGTTTTCCACCACCCATCGTGCTTTCATGAGTCAAAACCAACATTTGAAAATATTACAAAAGCTTTTAGGGACAAAAATCACCTTAATTTATGCATTTATGGAAATATTTATATGTATCTAAAAACAGAAACATAAGCTCTAAAACATCCAACACGTAAAATTAAAATGGAGTTTTTCTCCACTATGCTTGGGAGAGCTGAAAGTCCCAAACCAAAGATGAACTTCAGAAACAGCCAGAACATAAAAACCTGGTCTGCATCAGCGGCTAAACACCATCACTACTATAGAACATCAGCTGAGGAGAAGTGGCAGCACCTTGAGTGAAGGTTCAAGTCCAGACCAGCAGTAAACTCACATCATAATCCGTTAAAGTTCTTCATATTAACCCAGCTGCTCTGCTTTAATCTGAAGAACTTTAAACGGATTCATTTGAAAGCTCACATCATAATCTATCATCCACACCTCCAGGCAATCAGGTGTTATCTCAGGTCAGGATCTGCCTCCTCTTCCTCGTCCCAACAACGGCGCCTTTGTGTTTGGACACAGAAGCTGTGAATGCTGCATGGGAATCTGCTGTCGTGTTTTCATCATGTTTCACATCCCAAGCTGCTCCCAGCACTTTCATTGGAACCTGTCCGTCATGAATCATTTTCTGTTCTATTTTCAGAAACTGAGACCCGTCCATAGGACTTTTTTCAACCCTTCATGCATTTGTTTCCACCTCCAAACCTCCCTGCAGAGGTGGTCTCATGGAGATGAACGCCTGACCTGACACGCTCTGCTTGTTTTGTTTTGGGTTCTCACTTCCTGGTGTGCTGTGACCTTCCCTTGCTCCTCCCACCCACTCACCTGTGTTTCCTGCTGGAGGTGTTCTCAGCTGCATCCTGTCAGTTGATTGTGTTGTATGCCTATTTAAGTCAGTGTGTTTTAGCTCTCTATGGTGGAGCGTTTTGTGAGCCTTAGGGTTTGTCGTGGAGCGCACATGCTGTTCATTACGGTTGTTTGAGTTACTTGTCCCTTTTTGCCCTCCAGTGAAGTGATTTTTGTTCTGGCATCAAAACAAGCTTCAGCTTGTCCATTTGCGTCCAAGCCTTCTCTGCATCTGCAGTCCTGAACTCTATCCAGAGTCTGCATCGGTTCATTTGAGGTCCTGGTGTTTCATCGCCCAGTGAATTCTCTGCACGCCGCCTGTCTAAAAACGTGTTCATAAGCTTGACGCCCCAGCTGCGTGTGGGAGGAGCAACCAGCTAATGCTTTTAGGCTGAACGCTGCGGTGTCTGTGTTTATCTCATTCACAATGCATGGAAGACATGGAGGATGATGAGAGAACAGGTTTATTTATTTGAAAGAGTTCTACACAAACATCAATGATCACGTCCCCATGTCTGGGTTCATGACATCATTCCCAGTGCAGCGAGCTTCACTCCCACTGCGAGAGCTGTGTCTGGATGATGACCGCTTCTGCAATGTTTCCGTCTCTCTCTGACAGAGTTTGAAGGCTTGCTGTCCCGCATTAACCCGGGAGAGCAAAAACAATAAACAGTGATACAATCAGGGGACTTTTTTATCGTCTTGATGAACATAAGTTCAGGGCCAAATCCGAATGATTCTCTGCATTTGGAGCTGTAGCGGTGTTCAAAACTGTTTTTTAAGGGGTAGCCATAGGGACTTATGACTGTGTATCCCTCTGCCAGTAGGGGGAGTCGCATCATGCTGTGCTGAAGAGGAGAAACACATTTCTTCACGTGGGTGTGCTCTGAAGCATGACATTTAAATGAAAGTAATGACTCATTGACTTAGCATGACTGTTTAAAGTTATAAAACTGATGCCATGTATTTCCGAGCGCTGGCAGCTATGCGCTAACGTAGAGGACTGGCAACTATTGATGATGTCATTGAGGGTTGTCCCTAGGTGTGAATGTGAGTGTGGCCCTGTGACAGACTGTGACCTGTCCAGGGTGTAGTAGGGGATTTTAATATTCATGTTGATGACTCTAGTGACTGTCTAGGACATGCTTTTGTATCTTTATTAGATAATGTTGGTTTCATACAAAACCTAAATGAACACACTCACTGTCACAAGAACACTCTGGACCTTGTTCTAACTCATGGACATTCCTCTCATTGCACTCGAGTTCGCTACAGAGTCCCACAGGACTCAGTTCTAGGACCTATCCTGTTTATGCTTTACATATGTCAACTGAGGAACTGCCCTGAGGAAACATAATCAGGAAACATTGTATTCATTTTCACTGTTATGCAGATGATACACAGTTGTATTTATCCATTAAACCTGATCAGAATGACCACTTCATGCCTGCATTAGAGACATCAAGACCAGGATAACAATTAATGACCTCCTCCTAAACCCAGAAAAAACTGAGGTCATTATACTAGCTCCTATATTTTATGACTGACTTTATGTTCATTGTATAAATACCAGCGTGAAACCCATGGAAAAGGCTATGGTTGTAGTCATATAAATAAAATTGAATTGAAATGATAAGAAATAAACAAAAAAATGCTAAAAACTCCAAATAATTTGGAGGAGGGATTTTTTCTTCTTGCAAACTTAGAAGAGCTGATGTTTCACATGGGTATCTGGATCCACATGAGTCGTGTTCTTCTTTGTATAGTGAATCTTTTGGCTCCAAACAGAACAAAGAGACTGTAACTGAAACAAAGTGCAGAGTGAACATTTCAAAGTTTTGATCAGAAATCAACCCAAAAGCTTTGACTTCTGAACTGTTCCTTTAAACAAAAGGAGGTCCATCTGTTGGAACAGAGAAATAAGGTTCTGTGTGCAGAAGGTTATCACCAGAGCTGTGAAAATAGATGTGAACCTGAGACAGAAATAGAAAAACAAGTGACCCTGCTGATGTTTTAAACTCCAGAAAAGGCCTGGGGAGCTGAATCCCACTGCTTCCTCTATCCACTCTTTGTCTTCAGATAAAAAAACTCCAAAAGAAGCTTCTGAATAACAGAGGTTTGTGAAAGAAATACTTTCATGAGCTCCTTCACAGCTTTGGGGAGGATTTGCACCAACACGTTTGTTTTGAAGGTCCACTTCCTTTGGTTGGTGGGCTCCAATCAGATGAATAAACTGGATTCAAACTTCAGCATCTTCATCCTCACAGCTTTGAGCTTCCTGAATCCTTATTGGATTTAAATTAATCAGAAGAACAGAAACCAGATGTTTCTTTGTTTAAACGTCTGATTGAAGGCATGATGGAGACAGTCACTGAAAATGATGTGATCCTCAGGATAACATGATCCTCAGGATGACGTGATCCTCAGGATAATATGATCCTCAGGATGATGGGATCCTCTGGATGATGGGATCCTCAGGATGATGGGATCCTCAGGATAATGTGATCCTCAGGATGATGGGATCCTCTGGATGATGTGATCCTCTGGATAATGTGATCCTCTGGATAATGTGATCCTCTGGATGATGGGATCCTCAGGATGATGGGATCCTCTGGATGATGGGATCCTCAGGATAATGGGATCCTCAGGATGATGTGATCCTCTGGATAATGTGATCCTCAGGATGATGGGATCCTCTGGATGATGGGATCCTCTGGATGATGGGATCCTCAGGATAATGTGATCCTATGGATAATGTGATCCTCTGGATGATGGGATCCTCTGGATGATGTGATCCTCAGGATGATAATCCTCTGGATGATGTGATCCTCTGGATCTGGATGCTGGATTTGTAAAGTCAGCAGAACCTGCTCTGGAAGAGCTCAGAGTAAAAACTCCTTCCTGCCTCTGAAATGTTTTAGGTTGAGTTTGATTCCAGATTCTGTCATTAAATAAAGATTCCTCTTAACAGATCATTTGATTTGGTGTTCCTGGAGGTTGAGTTTGCTGAATGTTTGCTTCTATCCTGTGAGGCGGTTCCGTTTATCCGTCACTCCTTCTGGTCGGATGAGTGTTGCCGGTTCTCCATGTGTCCTGACACTCAGACCTTTTCTCACTTCACTGTGACTTTCATCCAGGTTTTCTCTTGTTCACTTCTTTGCTCTTGAAGTGATGTTTCAGTCTGATTTTTTTCTTTGTTTCTCGTAGGTCTGTCTCAGCTCTCCTGCATTTGGTAACCATAGAAACACCATCGTTTTGACCGGCTTCAATGAAGAGCATCTTCTGGTCACTGAGTTTGACAGAAGTCAAATGTTGGCGTGACGGGCAGCAGCGGGCTCTGGAGGTATTTGTCTCTGGTGAAAAGGAAACGGCTGCTGGTTGACAGAGAAAAGCCTGCTTCCTCTTTCTGCAGAGACCGCAGTTTCCTTTGCAGCGCCACTTGAGCAAGGTAACCTTCTTTTCCTTCAGTAAAACTGGCCTCTAAACCAAATCGCCACAAACTCTGGCAGTTTGTTTTGGCTCCAAAGACAGAAACACAAAAATGGCTACACCTCAGATGAACTTTAGTGATGAAGCAGCATTTTTAGAATATTTACAATCCGTGAATACTGGACTTTTAGTAAACAGAAACATTTGCTTGACGTGTTTAAGGGAACCATGTAAACGCCATGTGAACACGGGTGTGTTTGTCATGAGATCGTCGTCTTGTCGTCCGTCCTGGGCGGGAAATCCTGCTTGTGCTGTTATTGCAAGAAGATGTGGTTTGCTGCTGATCTCCACCACAGATATCTGTGCTGCAAGGAAACCAAAGACCTGCACTGATAGGCTCTCACAGAGCCGTCCTTCACCTGTCTGCAGGTGAGGATGACGGAGAGGAATGCTGTCATGAGGAGAGAAGCTGCAGATCTTTTTCCTCCACATCAGAGGTGTGAAATCAGGCCAGTGCACGCAGCGCCAGCGCACGCAGCAAAAACAAAAGCACGAGTCCAGCAGAAGTGCGGGCGTTTCCAACAGGAAGCTGGAAATGCAGCGTGTAAAAAGAACAGCGGCAGCCTCCATGAAGGTGGTGGCCCAGCAGCATCGCAGCAGCGCTTCTCAGGCCTTTTTTTTAAACGGTCCAGTTTTCCACAGGAACCCACCAACCTTTAGGTAACATGTAAAGTCTTATCTTATTTCCAAAAATCTTACCAAGACTAAGTCTACTAGTTCCACTGGCGGACGATGACAAGAAAAGAACATCCAAGTGGTTTTTAGGATGCCGTGTTTTCAGTGTACATCCTGCAGTGAGACCACCATGTTTATGAGCGCCACAAGGAAACCCTTCAAAGAAGGTTGATCCTCAACTTTACTGCACGTGTCTGCGTGGAGGGGGTGCCAGGACCGCTTTGGAGCCAAAAAATGTCGGAGAGCAGCAAAAACGCGCGGTGACGTCCAGATGGCGGCCTCCAGGAAGGTCAAAGATTTTGTTAAAACAACTTCAGGTTTCTGGTTCTGCCATAATGTTGCTTTCTCCCACTGACACAAAAGATTGTTGGCCGTGACCTGATAGCACAGCATCATTCCCAACCTCCTCTCAGAACCACAGACCTGATGCTGAGTTTAGTCCAACCGTAAACTACAGAAACATGGCCATGGACGTTTCAATTACAGATGTTAGCGCGGGTCTCCGCTTCCTTCAAGGCGAGGCAAAGGTGGCGCCATCTTACCTGTAGCCTGTCGCAGCTCCTCACACAAACTGATGTGTGGAAACTGAAGCATCTGCTTCCATTTCTTGCTTTTTCCTTTTCTGTTCCCACCGCCTCCTGTGGAAAAGAAAAAGATCCTGTTAGCGAAGGAAACAAGCCCCACCCAGCAGCTGAACAAGCTCCGCCTCCACCAATGTCCGTTTCCTGCAGCAAAGGCTTCAGGTGTCCCACCCTAAGGTTTCCCCAAAGGCTATTTAAAAACCAAAGAAAGGACAAGTTCTTTTTGTCAAAGTTCAATTCAATATGGCCGCCTCATAATGAGTCCGGTTTATCATGAAAGAAAGTTTTCATGTTTCAAAGCCACCCTGTTTTTGTGCTGTGAACTGAATCCAATGACCTGGTTCCTGAATCCCAGTTATTTTTTGGAGATTCAGTGACACAGATTATGTTGTGTTGCTATGGTAACCCCGCACAGCTAGAAATGTCATGGTAGTTGTATCTTTTAGGTGTTAAAGGTCAAATTCTGAGAGATAAAGCCTTTTGTCCTTCAGGTTTATGAGACCATGAATAATGATGATAAAACGGGTCTGTTAGTAACAGCTCATTTGAAAAAAGAGTTTTCCTCATGTCTTTGGTGAAGAAGCTAATGCTGATTGGGACTTTACTGCTTAAAAGAAGGTATTTTGGCCCTCACAGCACCCGTAGAGTCATACTCAAGATTTTCTAGGTTTTATGCTTGGATTGTCAACAGGATTGTTCAAAATCAACCCAAATGACACACACACACCCATGAACGTTTGAAGTACTCAAAACCTTCTGATCAACTTCTAAAATGAAACCTTCAGTTCCTGCAGGAAACTGAGCGGCTGACAGCAGAACCTCCAGACATGGCAGGTCTGAACAACCGTTTGGACTTTTCCTAGCATCGCCGCCTGGAAATGACGGAGGAGGCCTTTGGGGATGAGTGGCTGCAGAGCGAGCAGCAGAACAAGAGCAGACATGACACTGGATGATTATCTCCAGTTCACTGTCATGTTTCCACATGCTAAATTTGTTCTTCTAAAATAAAAAAAACGGGCCTGGATTTCACAGATTCTCCTCCAAAGTGGTTTTTCTGGTTTCCCTCTCCGGTTGTGACATTACTGCCTCGTGTTCTCACGGATTCTGCTGACGGAAATCAGCTCCAGCTGTTCCTGAAGGTTGAGAAGACCTTTCTGAACCAGGGGTCAGAGACCGCGGTGCATTTACAGAGGAACCCGCTGTGGTTCCAGCATGGCTCTGACAGACGCTGACCAAAGGAGACGCCGTCTGGATGGCATCTCATGATCATCAGACTCTTCTCTTCTGGATGTTCTGGTGACTGGTCTGCACTGATCCATGGGTCACATGACCTCCACGATCTTATTCTGAAGGATGTTGAGTCGCTCGCCGTGGTCACAGCGAATCTCTACCTTCTTACAGCTGGAAGCTCAGAAAACAACGAGAACAGAAACAAACGTTTCTGTGTGCAGAGAAGAGTCAGAGAGGAAACAGAAGAAAAATCTGGATTTGTAGCAACAGTTTCCAGCCACTGAGCCCGGCTGCTGCTGATAACATGACCTCTATGATTACATTTAGACGTTTTTGATTAATTTTATTCTGTTGTCTTCATCCACCACACCTTCAAAGGTGGGCGAGGCTGAAGATGGCGTCCTGTTCTTTCATTGTTTGGACGGTTGCTCTCACATTTTCATGGTTTCCTGCACAAGATCTAGAGTCCAAAGAAAGTAGGACGGTGGTTCAGTTCCACACAGCTGCTGAGCTGTGAAACCTTCAGGAAAGTTTCTTCAAAGTCCCACTCTGATGAAAACGGGTTTAAAACGACTGAATCAAACTGCATTTCTGAGGATTTCTTCATTCAAATCACTGGGAATCAGGAGCAGATGGGGCAAACGGTCCTGCCCACCACTCAGAGGGGAATTTCTAATGAACTCCTGCCGCTCTCCAGAAACTACGTCCCAGAAAAGCACCCAGGTAAAAATACAGGAAGAGTCAAGACTGAAACATCTGATGAATGTTTTTGCCTCCTTTCACCTTTACTGGATTCCTACAAAGAAACAACAGTTGAATTGGATCTTCATGGTCTTTCCACAGACATTTCTACAGTCCTTTCTTCATGCATGAGCATGAGTGTGCTCGTGAGAGGAATAGATTGACCTGAAACCGTCAAAGCAGAAGCTAAAAAAACCACCAGCCTCACACACGCCGGGCTGATACCTCTCTGACAATCAACTAGTTGGTTTAGTGGTTGGGGACCACTGATGTGGGGAACTAGCAGGACACCCCCATGAAGAGTCGACTTCCTCTTTCTCTGGATGGAGGGAAAGGTCACCACAGTGGTGATGAAAACATCTTCCTGTCTGTAAACATCTTCCTCAGCGAGACTCAGCTGCTCCTCGCCTTCATCGCTGGACTGAACCAGTTTTCTGAAAACTTGTTGTGGCAGCTTGGAGTCGCTGAGTCAGCAAAGAGAGCGTGGATGCTGGTCTGCAGATCTGCAGTCAGCAGCGTGGCTGCTGCAGCGGGAAGTTCAAATCAATGATCGTCATGGACGTTCAGCTAATGAAGACGCCATCTGTTAGTCCAAGAAAGCAGGATAACATCTGATGACAGATCTGTGTCTAACGCAGCTGAGGAGGAGGAGAGACGCTGAGGAAACGTAAAGTCCTGAAGCTTCAACGGGAGCTGAAGGAGGCCTTCCAGGAGGGCAGACGGAGCAGGAAGGAGAGCAGTAAATCACTCATGTTTCAGTCTGAAACACTTTACTGTGGCGGTCTGAACCCAGCTCTTTGGATGAAAAGTCTGCTCCTGCAGACCAGCATGTCCAGCTCTGTCTGAGAGCTTCTTCTGGCCAACAAAAGGTCACCAGTGTCTTACATGTGATACAGGCACACCTGTGTTTGAGTGAGGCGCCAGCGGAGCACCAAACCGCCGGCGTGGCGTATCAACACAAAGAGGGCCCCTCCCAGTGGAGCTGTGAAGATGAGCTTCACGGTTCTTCAGAGTTTCTGACACACTCAGATTTTATTCCCAAACTCTGTCAGCAGATGAGAGAGCTGGGCGATATGATCAAAAAAAATCCCATCTCTGATTTCTTCAGTTTTCCATTTTAATCTATTATTGTCAGGGCTGCACGGTGGCGCAGTGGTTAGCGCTCTTGCCTCACAGCAAGAAGGTTCCCGGTTCAAGTCCTGGCTGGGGGACCTTTCTGTGTGGAGTTTGCATGTTCTCTCCGTGCATGCGTGGGTTTTCTCCGGGGACTCCGGCTTCCTCTCACCGTTCATGAACATGCTTCATAGGATCATTGGTCACTGTAAATTGTCTCTAGGTGTGGATGTGAGTGTGCTATGGAAATCAGCTCAAACACAAAGTGACACTAAACCCAAGCTGTAGACATGTCTGTAGATCAATGCAGCAGATGTTGAGTGAGCTACAGCTAGCTTACAAAGAGAAACTCCCACTTTTGCAGCTATGACCTTCAAACAGGTTTTGCTGTGTGTGGTTTGATGCTCCATGTTTGAAGTCACAACACCACTGGTCAACATTTCATTTTGACTCACCAGACAAGTTAGCCATATGATGAAACAATCTACCGGTCAAGAACGTTTTTACCAGACAAATGATGACATTATTTTACAAAGAAAAGCTATAGGTGTTATTTTAAAAAAGGATTTATGCTGAAGGCAGAGAGGATGTCACAGCAGATCACAGCAGATCTGCTGTGATCTGCTGCAGATCTTCAGATCACAGCGGAGATCACAGCTGGGTCAGATCGTCCTGACCATGCCCTGACATGCATTGAACTGCTGCCATGTGATTGGCTGACTAGAAACTGGCATTAACGAGCAGTTGGACAGGTGTGCCTAATAAAGGGACCAGGAAGTTGAAGTCCTGGTGATGGAGCATCTAACAGTCATTTTTTTAAATCCTCCGTCTACCTGACCAGGTGGGCATGGGAGAGTGTAGCTCTCTGCCTCCAGGAGGCGTCTGAATGTGACAGAAAGCAGGTTACACGCACATAAATAAAACACATGTTTGGTGTGAACACACTCAGACCGCCAGGGTCAGCGGTCTGTCTCTGCCATGTCACAAGGATTGTTGGAGGCAAATGGAAGCTCTTCAGTTGTTAAAGATGGGCAAGCTAAAAACTGTCTTCTGGTTTTGAAACCTTCTCACTTTCACAACAAATGACTTTGTTGTTTTTGATCATTCAAACTTAACTCCACAAAGAAGGAACACATGCATTAAAACAAGACGTTTGTTTCCATCAGGTCAGAAAATGCTCAATTCTGCAACAATGGAAGCTATTGATAAGCAGGAAAAGGTCTGATCATCAGCATCCTAACATCCTTCACAAACAGAAGGACGTCATCAGCAAAGCTCACAAAGAACACAATGCTTTGCATTGCATTTGAATGCAGCTCTAAAGACAAACATTTCTGCTCAGGCTGGTTTTTCTGGCCCACCTCATCCAGACTCATAGGACTGAGTTTGTGCTCCAAACAAAATTATTAGAAGAATGAAATGATGGAAGCTTCCTGCTGAGTGGAAACGCTGGCTCCAAACCAGAGTCAGTTTGAATCCATTAATATGTTCATAAAGGATGTCTGTTATCATCAACTGATCATTATTCATCAATACAGGTGTAACAATTAATCAACCTAAACAATGATTTGATTTCTATACCAAAGATCCAGACGGATCTATCTGAGACAAGTTGTTCATCGAATTGACCGAAACCGTCAAGAATTCATTTTAAAATGAGACAAATCAATCATGGATCTTACAAAATCCCATCTGGATTGAGACATGTTAGGTTTATTAAAGGTCCATCACAGAACAACACCATGTGATGCAGAAAAACGGATCAACCATCATTCCAGTCCAATGTGTGGAAACACTTTGAGTTTACAAAGTCATGTGACCATACAGTGTGCTAGAATGTTCTAATAATGTTCCTTTGGATTATTCTGATGTGGAAAAACAACAGTGGAATGAACTTTATCAAACTCGAATGGGAATGGATTTGACATTCATTCTTGTTTACTTGTTTGTTTGTACACATTTATTTACACTTGATTATCTTGAAGAAAAACAAGAATCTGGAAAACGTCATTGTTCAGTAGCAGGAATTTATCTCTGAATCACACTGTTGAAGTTCTGGATGAAGATGTTCTGATCCATTTTAGATCAGATTGGATCGTTGTTCAGATGAAGTGTCACACCTCTAATAGCCAAATGATTTAGATCATGAAGATGAACACATAAACACGTCCAAAAATATGCCTCAGAGGTTAAATGGTGACTCTTAATTGTCCCTAAGTGTGAATGTTTGTGTGTGATTGTGGCCCTGTGATGTCCAGGGTGTCCCCTGCCTTCACCCACTAGAGGCTCCGGCACCCCCGTGACCCCTAAAGGGACAAAGCGGCTTTAGAAAATGACAGTGACGTAACTATTTCCAGAATTTATTGGAGAGTAAAACTAGGGTTAGGGTGACAATCATAGGGTTAGGGTGACAATCAGAGGGTTAGGGTAACAATCAGAGGGTTAGGGTAACAATCAGAGGGTTAGGGTAACAATCATAGGGTTAGGGTAACAATCAGAGGGTTAGGGTGACAATCAGAGGGTTAGGGTAACAATCAGAGGGTTAGGGTGACAATCAGAGGGTTAGTGTAACAATCAGAGGGTTAGGGTAACAATCAGAGGGTTAGGGTAACAATCATAGGGTTAGTGTAACGATCAGAGGGTTAGGGTAACAATCAGAGGGTTAGGGTAACAATCAGAGGGTTAGGGTAACAATCATAGGGTTAGTGTAACGATCAGAGGGTTAGGGTAACAATCAGAGGGTTAGGGTAACAATCAGAGGGTAAGTGTAACAATCAGAGGGTTGGGGTAACAATCAGAGGGTTATGGTGACAATCAGAGGGTTAGGGTGACAATCAGAGGGTAAGGGTAACAATCAGAGGGTAAGGGTGACAATCAGAGGGTTAGGGTAACAATCAGAGGGTTAGGGTGACAATCAGAGGGTTATGGTGACAAGCAGAGGG
>BSAI01000252.1:237110-268086 GCA_036245035.1 Adrianichthys oophorus | reverse complement strand
AGAGGGTTAGGGTGACAATCAGAGGGTTATGGTGACAAGCAGAGGGTGTGTCTAAACGTAAACGTGGATGTTTTTCCAGAAAGACACACACAACCACATTGTATTTGTAGTTTGAATCTCTTTTCTTGCAGACTCTAAATTCTGCTTCATATTATCATGAACAGTCAAAAGGTTTCAGATTTTTCTCCTTTTTCCAGTCTCCCTCATTTTACGTGTTGTGTTGATGTTTCTGTCATTGTATCTCTATCTCTCCCTCGTGTGCATCTCCTTCATGTGAACGGGAACGAGCTTCCCCCCCCACCCCCGTGTGGTATCAGCGCTTTGACTGCATGATGGATCTGCTCAGACACGTATTGATCAGTCACGTGCAGTTTGAAGAGGAAACATCCAGAGAGGATTTGTGACTCTAAATAAAAATGATCAGCTGCTCTGTGTCCTCAACTCCAATTCTTCAGACTTCTGCTGCAGACGGACACATATCCATGACTGTTACCCAGTGCAGTGTTCCCTCTTTATTGTAGGAGTTACGCTCTAAAGAGAACTCATGAAGGTGAAATCCACATGTTTAACTCCTCACTGCACACGTTACACTTTTCTCAGACGCACACGAACATTTTCACGCTTTTCTCTCTTGTTTAAACTCCCAAAGTTCAAACCTTTGTAGAAAAATAAGTCCAGGATTAGAGAATGAAGGCAAAGATCTGATCAGGATCAAAGATTTATGGAGATCTGGAGAGCTGCGCATTTCTGCTCAGGAGACACAGCACACAGGAGATTGATTGACAAGCTCTCCAGCCAATCAGGACACAGAACAGGGTGCTGTTTAAAAACAGAAAAGCAGCAGCAAAATCACTCAGACTGAAAGGTGAACGGTGGCGTGGAAAGAGAGCTCTGGATTCTGTGAGCTGACGCTGAGCGGTCGCTGGTGTCAGAGGATGCTGAGCACAGTAAAATGAAAAGGACAAAACCATCCAATATAGAAGAAAAGGAAAGCAAACCACGAGAAACGTGAAAAAGGTATGATACTGAACATTGTTAATGTCATTATTTAAGCCTAAGACAACTTTATTAATAATCTCAGAAGAGTTTGGCTATTGTTAGCTTATACTTTTAACGTTTAGTTCAGTCAAGCTCGATTGGCGTATTCAATGCAGATAATTAAATACAATTTTATATTCACTCACATCCAAATGATTTTAAATAATTCCTTCAGTCATGCTTTCATTAAAATAACATAATGACCTGATAATGACATGATGACCTGCTGTAACAGCAGATCATTAGAAATTCACCTCTAAGTTGTGGGCGGGACTGTTGGCGTGGAAGTAACCCTCCACTGACATCCAATCAAATCTTCAGGTTTTTCGTCTATGATTTGTCTGCAAGTGGACGCATCAGAATGAGGCAAAGCGGGGAGACTTCGGTTCACCCGTTTCACTAGCTGTCACTAATGTGAGCTTTTTGAAATGGCGTGTTCTTATTTGCTCTGATGTGAAGAAAGAAAAATTCAGCAATGCAGTTTTAAATTCTTTCATAAAGGTCCTCTATCATGAGAAAAATGCTACAAGAACATGTTAAAATACCAGAAACACCATTTACATTGGAGTGGATCTTTTATGTCATTTAACATTATTATTATGATATTATGTCATTATTATATCATTATTATTGTAGACTTGTGTTTCAAATAAAGAGATTTATGTTTACCAGTTTATAATTTCATCATTTTCAAATCCTTAATGCTGATATTGACAGCAATTATAAAGGAAAGTGACCATGTAAACCTGCTGGGTTAAATGCAATGTGGTTGAGAAGGTGGGTACACCTAACTTTAGTGCAGCTGCACCTAAGAAAAAAAGTTAGGTACACCGCTGCAACCAGTGCAACCATTTAGTCTAGAGCCCTGTACATGAATACATTTCTATATCCTTATAAAAGCTGCTGTTTTTTTTATTTTGAGTCATTTAATGACAGCCTAATAACCCATATGAATGTACAAGCTCTACTAGTTGTATGTAGTTTTCTTGAATCTGATCATGGAAGTCATTTGAAATTTCAAGCAAACATATGTGATGTTATCAGAGGTATTCTTACTTTTAGTATTTTTTATAACAGTCCTATAAGCTGTAAGAATCAACAAGCTTCTAGTTTATAATTGCTGTTTGTTAAATATTTAAATAGTACGTCTCTGGGTTGTAATGTGGGGGGGGGCTCATATACAAAAGCATTTTGGTTGCTGATGTCAAAAAAGAGACTTCATCAGAGTTGGACCTGCACATGAAACAGAAGGGCCAACAGCAACCTTATAGTGGAACAAAACATTGTTCATTTTGGCCTTTTTGGGTCTCCATACTCTGTACCAATGCAGCGACAACAACTCACCAATAATTCTAACGTTCTGAAGAAAGAACATCAGAACCTCTGCTGCTGCCGCCAAACCAGCCTTCACAAGCCAGCATCTATGCGAGAGCCTAACCCTTCTCTCTGAACACAGACTGACGCAGAACGGAAACATTTCTGCACCGGAAGAGCTGAGTGAAGCTCCAGAACATTTGAACTTCAGCGTGTTTCCTTTTTCTGCTGGTCTGCAGGCCTGAGGGAAAACACGCCCACACGCCTGATGCTGCTCACAGGAACCAAACGAAACCTCTGCTCCACCCAAAGGTCCAGAGCTGCATCCCAGGATGGGATTAGGAGGCTGAGAACCGCTTCATCCGTGAAGCTGCAGGGAACCCTCACGCCTGATGGGAAGGTTCTGTAGTCTGCAGAGAACAGGGATGGAGGCTTCCCAGCCGTGACGTCAGGAGCATCTACGTGCTCGTTCTGGTTGCTGCGTTTCTGTGACTACCGTTAAATGTGGTTTGAGCGCGCGCCCCACACCTGTACCTGCTGATGCTGGAGGAGGTCAGGGGTCAGCAGAGGAGGAGCAAAGAGGATGTTGAAACGCCAACCTTCGCCTCCTTTGCAAGAAACCCTGCGCGTGCACCTCACTTCCACATTCTGCTTGAACGTTGAAGCCGTCGTGCGCGCCGAGCGCACGCGCGCCGCTTCGCCTCAACATCCTGTTTCACAAACTCTCAGGACGATGCTGCAACAACCTCCGGGCTGAAGCCTCCTCGTGCGGCTCAGGTGACCCCAAACCCACCTGAATGCCGGGTTTGAACCCCGGGTTCGAACCCCGGCCGGACGCCCTTCCTGCCCGGGGCAGAGCCGGCGCACCCCTCCCCCCGGGGCTGTCAGAGCTCCATCCTTACCTTCGCGGGCTTTCAGCAGCACGGTGTTCGCTACGATGTTCTCCAGCTCCATGTCGGCGCTACGCAGCGGGAGACCCTCACTCACTCCCACCGGACAGTCACGCGTCCAGCCCGCCGCCCCTCCAACGGAGCCTCCGCTCAGCTCCGCTTCTGCCGCCCGCTGACAGCCGCTCCGCTGCTCCTGCGCTCCTCCTCCTGCAGCACAGAGAGGGGCGGAGCGAAGAGCGCTCACTCTGCTCTGAAACCGCTGGTCCCGACAGACCTCTCACTCTGATCACAATTCACGTTTAATCCACAAAGAAAAACCTCTGCGGGTGTTACCTCACTCCAAGCTGGGGTCTTCTACCAGAGGTCTGGAGCTTGAGGGTCCTGCAGTATCTTAGCTGTTCCTAGCACCATGCTTTTCTGGACTGAGATGTTTGAGGTCTTTCCCGGGATCTGCTGGAGCCACTCCTCCAGTTTGGGGGTTACAGCCCTGAGTGCTCCAGTTACCACGATCACCACTGTCACCTTCACCTTCCAAGCTTTCTCCAGTTCTTCTCTGAGTCCCTGCTATTTCTCCAGTTTCTCATGTTCCTTCTTCTTGATGTTATCATCTCTTGGTTCTGCTACATCCACCACAACAGCTTTCCTCTGTTCTTTATCCACCACTACAATGTGTGGTTGGTTTCTGGATCTGGAAGTCCTACAGGATCTTTGCTCTCTCATTCTCTACCACTTTCTGAGATGTTTCTTATTCTGACTTTGGGGTTTTTAGTCCATATTCTGCACATGTTCCTGTTTATTATTCCAGACACTTGGTTGTGGCGCTCCATGGATGAAATCTCACATCAGGAATACATATATATATAAATATATTATACTAATATATTTATATATATTTGTTACTGTCATTGTCAGAAGCAGTTAGTTAGACTCACACCTGCTGAGGTGGTGCTCTGTTACCTTTTTGAATGGATGTATTTTACTTTCTTTTGGTTTTTTAAGTTTAAAACATGTTTATTATGTGCAGCACATTGAGTTACATCTTCCAAAAGTGGCCGCAGCGTTTATTCCATCACAGACAGAATGGTGATGGGTTCATTAACCCCCCGTGTGCCACACAGTCCTGCAGATGCACGGTGTCTGTGGTATTTGTGTGGTGATCTAGTGTAGCAATGGCTAATAAAGAGTCATTTGATTTTTGAAATGGATATTGATGACGCTTCATAGAGAAAAGAAAGGTTCACAGCCAGTGCTAATCAGAACACCAGATACATAGCATTAGCAGCAAGTGTGAATGACGTGGGCTGAATGTGACCGCTGAACATGCTAGAGCTGGTGGCTGGACATGCTGAGACTGATAGCTTGCTAAAATATTAGCTAAATGCCAAATTAGCATAAAAATCCACATTGGATAAAAAAAATTAGCCAACATAATGCTAATATAACGGCTAAATGTCAAATAATCTAAAAAAAAGAGTAAAGACGTCCTTCCATCAAATCATACAAACTGAATTCAGGGGTGAGATTGAGCAGATTTCTGTTGGGTTTACAGCTCACAGTGGGAGAAATCTTCCACAGACTTAAAAGACCTGTGGACTGCTTTTGGAAAACTGGAGACGTTTGTTTGTTTGTGCACGTGTGTGCATGCCTGTGAGATGATGTGTTCCAAGGTTGTCATGGCAACAAGAAGGCAGAGGGCGCCGCGCTGCTGCGTCTTCCTTTCCCCTTGAAAAATCTAGCTGTGCACGTGGTTGGAACAAACGCTCGTATCCTTTAAACCAGTTTCTTCAGAGTAAAAGTACAAACACCGTCAGCATCCAGCGGTGATGGACCATAACTAGTGCGATTTTCCTGTGTTATGACCAGGAATACAGCAGTAATCACAAGTTGTTTAAGAACATTCAATGAGAGGAATCATCACCTTTTGCTGATATTTGGGTAAAAAAACGGAATGTCTCCGGGTTTTCAACATTGGATTGTCTTAAAGCCAGGAAAACTGTCTACATTTAGATGCCAAAGTTTTCCTGTGAGGGAACCGATGCCCGGGATTTGGTAAAGAAATCCATAAGGAGTTGAAAAAAGAAAAATACAAGTTCAAGAGCCCAAAGTGTGCTGAATAGTTTAAAAGATGAAGGTCTGCTAGAGTTCTGTTGTTTTATAAAGCTGAAAGTTGGAAGTTAAAAAAGGGGATTTGATGATTCCATGAGCCTTTTTCAAAGCAGTTAAAGAAGTGGTAGTTTGATGAACAGTTGAAGAGTGATGAAGGTGAAACTTTTGAGCATCCATCTCCTAAGAGAGCTGAATATTTTGATGTCTGAATAGATGAAGGAGCTGAAGAGCTACGGACGTCCAGGAAGTGTACAAAGAAAAATGGATCACAATAGTGTGAATGCTACACAACAATCACACTATAGTACAATGTTCTCATCATTTTAATCGATCCTGAAATGTTCATCTGTGGTGTTGTCTGCCTTTTTGTGATGGAATTTCACCGCAAAATGAACCCAGTAGCCATCAGTCTTAAAAAAACGGCGCAGTGTCTGAAATATTGAAGCCATTTTGACCATTTCTAAAAATGTCAGTCAAAAAGTCCGGTTTTATCTGACAGCACCAATCAGAACCAGCAAACAACCAGAAGCTCATGACGACGGGCCTTTCTGTCTGCAGGAAAGGTTTTTCTAAATCAATAATGTTCATTAAAGGGGCATTAACCAGACGTTCACGGCTTTGTCATGCTGATAAAAGCTGCTACATGTCTCTTCTGATCCATTCCTGTATATTTGATGAGTCAGAGCAGCGATGCCACTCATCGACTCACGTTTGTAACACGACGCGCTGAGAGGATGTGATGATGTTAAGAAAAGGATGCTGAGGTTCAAGATACCATGAAAGAGGAGGACACGAGGAGGGTTGGTGTGAGTGAGGAGGATGCAGAGGAGAGGGTAGGATGGAGGTGGAAGAATTACTGTGGCGCTCCCTAAAGGGAGTGGCTTTTTGCAATAAGCAGGAATTGAACAAGAAACTCCACATTCCCGCCCTCTTTTTTCCCTGCCGTTCTTCTCCCCTTTCCCTCCTTCTTCCATCTTGTTCCACTCTTCAAACAGACAAATGTGTCACTACCTGATCTGTAACGGCTACCTGATCTGTCCTTGCACTGAATATGGCGTCACTTATGCAAAAGTGTTTTATGGTCAGAGTATGTCTTCAGATGGTAATGACAGTGTAACCTCTTAAATGTTTCCTGAACAGAAAACATTATTGTATGTTAATGTTTATTTTAATTTTGACAAAAACAGAAACGTTAAGGATCAGTCATGCTCATTGACTGTATGATAAAACTGGACAGAGCAGCTGTGATGTCATTCATAGAAAATGCCTTACCTCCAGCTTCAGACAAACAGAGCTAATTCAGTCGCCATTTTTTCACAATTCAGATGTTACCACGATATAGCCAGATGATAGTGATTGGTCCAAGCCTGTCTGAGTCAACGTTTCTATGGCAACTACTGTCACCAATCATGAGTGAGCTTGATGGAAGTCCACATCCCTTCCACTGAAAGCACCTTGTGAGGATATGTCAATCAAACGATTGAGGTGGGGCCAGTGTGCACCACATGCTGTTACCGAGGCATCTGATTGGTCAGTTTAGAACTTGAATAACTTGTGATACAGAAAAACTATCATGAAAACAACGGGCCGCACCGCCAGTCAAACAGTCCGCATTTTGTGAGAAAGCGATCTAAACCAAAAAATAACAAGAATAAAGTCCAAATCGGGCGAATTTTAATTTCTGTTGTAAGTGACCATGGTATAAGTGCCTGATGAAGTGTGCGTTTTCACTAATCAACGGCGTTGTGGAAGCCTGACCCGTCCAATGCAAAGCAGAAGACGTTACTTCTGACGTTTAATTCATTTGCTTTAATAAATGTTAATATTTTTAAAATACTCGTGTGTGTGTGTGTTAAATGGTGAATGTTGACGCTACTGCCATGTTGGCTGTGTACGGTGTGAATTCACCTTTATGCTGGATTCACACCGACTGCTTGTGGTGCGTTCAAGAACACGCTGTACACGGTTTCGTGAACTCGCATTCAGCAAGTGGTGTTCACACCGGACCAGCGCCGGACACACAGATAGCTGCAGGGAGAGGGTTCTTCTTCTTTTGTGTTTTTACGGTTTACCAGCACTCGTCCACCACCTACAACAGGTAGAGGTTTGGAGCCAACAGTCAAAGCGGTGTCAGTCCCATAAATCCTGCTCCAGGCTTTTTCCGTTTTCACAGCTCTGTTCCTTTAAATGTTCGTCTTGGTGTCATATTAACCCCACTGGGCACAAACCACAATTATTAATTTTTCTTTCGTGGTCATGTTTACAACAGTTGGTACTTCCGTGGTTTGAAGCAGACACTACCCACAAGCCACTCCCAAATCCGAAACCCTGACCGGTCTCGGTGCTGCGGCTAAGTGTGAAAATAGGTGTGTTTGGGAAGACCCAGTAGGACGCAGCGCTGTGCAGATCCCCTGAATTGCGGTGCATGCTGGGTAGTTTTTTGCTATGACGTTACATGTCAATCAACATAAAAATATCGTGAGAAAGGGCCGATGAAAGGCGCCTGCCTAGACGAGAGCAGCTGGAAATCTGGCACTAAGTTTACTGCCTGGATGACTACAAACCAGTGCATTGTGGGAAATAGTGTCCCGACAGTTCTTGTAGTTCTGTAGTTCGTTTATTAGTTTTATTCATACAGTCCAATATCAAAACCATAGCCGTGTCATTGGACTTCCACCGGTGTTTGCACAGCAAAACGTTGGGGAAGTATCAAATATTGATCAGAACTGTTTTTGTTTGTGAGTCAATCTGGACGACAATCTTAAACACAAAGCAGTAAAGTCTGTGAGTGACCTGCTGGAGGCTCACGTTGTGGGTGTGGTCATCTTTGTAGCTGGCAGTCTGTGTTTTCATTTTTTATGAAAGTGGATTGCATTCATTTAAAACAGAAGACCATCCTTTTTTACTTGAATGTAATATACTTCCATAAAGATTAAAACTAGTGATAAACAATTAAATAATTACTTTTTTATGTCATGTGTAGAAAAACATGCACGTTAAAAATTGTGCAACGTTTTGTCTAGTTGTGTTCTTACAGATCAGTGTGTTGTAGTTGTGAGTCTTTCAAAAAGTAACAATGACATGAAGCAACAAGTGTGTGTTTGTGTTGGCTGAGATCAGTGTGAACAAATGCTAGAAATTCCCAGCGCACCTGAATGCAGCAATAGCGAGCTCTTAACGAAAGCGCGGAAATTCCATGCAGCCCCTGAACGCACCAGCTGCTGCAGTGAATGTGAGGATCAAACCTGCACAATAAAGTCAGAATGAAATGTTTGAACAAACTCTAGGATGGATGTTTGTGGAGGCCAAGTGTGGAGGGAAGGCAGACGCCTAAAGTCATGGTTGTGAGTTTGAGTCCCGTGTCAGAGAGGATGAACCTGTCCTGCCAAAGTGTCTGGTGGAATTGTTCTCTTTGTTCATTTAGAGCTCTGGTTCCAAGTGATGCTGATCAGAACCGACTGGAGCTCAATGAAGGAATCTGTGTGTTTTGTATCTTCCTGCAAATAGTGAATCACTGATGAAAAACTCAAACCGATTCTTATTTATTAATGGTTGTAATCATTCAAATCCACGTCACTCAGATTACTTTATCATTCAAACATATTTTACTTTAAACATTTCATCACTCTATCTTTTTGTACTGATAATCATTTTAGTTTTATGTGAATCATCAGACAAACATTTGCATTCATGCCACAAAAGGAACTCAGAAGTTCAGGAATCACAAATCCTCTGTGGTTTTGTGTTTATTGTTGCCTTTAAAAGTTCACTTTCAATAGTATTTATGTCTCTGGCACAGAGCACATTCAATGATCCCAGCAGCTGTTTTTCACATGTTTTCCCTGAACACGTGTTTGTCTACATACAGAGATAAGAATATAAGTAAAAACACAAATGTGAGACGATCTATTCACATACCTATTGATAATAAAGACACAAATGAAAAGTAATATAAAACACACAACAGCACAGATCACACTAAGTGGAAGAAGCATATTAAAATTCAACCTAATGTTAAGGACAACCCCAACTTCCTGTTCTCGTTCATTCTGCAGCCGCGTGGTTCGACACAAGTCCTGTCAGCTTCGTCTGCTACTGTGCAACCCGCAGGGGTTTGTTTGTTTGAAGCTTCGGTAGGGGAGGGCGGGGGCTCCGTACCTGGGAGGGAGTCCACTTCCTGGTTGCTGACGTCAGGTGCGGCAGCGGAACTTTCGTTTTCTCAGTGAGCAGCCTCTTCTCCGCGCGCGCTCATGATGCTGAAAACAGGTGTGTTTCTGTCGGGGCGCGCACCCCCACACCTGGAGGGAACCGCGGGAGGAGTGGTGTTCTTTCCATCGCGCTCAGGAGCGTGCTGGAGTCAAATCTGTGTTTGTCCAGAGTCCTCCTGCAGAGCTGCTGCTCGCTTCCATGATCATTAGCTGATTCTGGATGTGACGCGCACGCGCAAAGGTCCACAGGGGAGCCCTGACCTGCAGCTCCGGCCTAACAGTAGTAAGTTGGATTGTCTTTGTTTCCTCTTAGTAAAAACTAGAGGCCTTCTCTTAAAGTTTATTTCTGTTATTTTTTTAGATTAGATAAAGTACAAGTATAGCAACAATACTATAGACTATGTTCATGGAAGTATACTAACAGAAAACTTCTTCAAACTAGATTAGAACATTTGAAGATAGTATATGACCAGGAAACTTCAAGTATACTGTCTGCCTTTTAGCATCCAGGAAGTATGCTTTTACTTCAAATGACTACGGCTTGCTAAGGACCGTGATGCTGGGAGTTGTCTGCGGGTTGAATGACCCATCGTGGTTTGAACATGTTCTTGTGGCATTTTTCTGATGATGGAAGACATAAAGAAAATCAAAACAGCATTTCTGAGTATTTCTGTATTCAAATCGTTGTGAATCAGGAGCAGACGGAAAATGCCGTTTGATAAACATGCTACAATACACTGGGCGGGGCCACATGCTCCCGGCTCCGCCCCATTCTGATGCATCCACCGACAGACCAACAGATCCACGGACGTCTTTGTTGTCCTGGTCTGAGCTGGAATCTGGATCTGCACTGGACATCTGGACAGCTCCGATACTGTGTACCATGTTAGTTTGGTAATGTTAGGTTGGGGGTGTGAGGGGCTGTAAGCTAGTGGGAGAGGGAAGAAACTGATGGATGATGGGAAAGGGGGTGAACTTTCTCAGGTCTAACAGTCGGAGGTGAATTTCTAATGAACTCCTGCCACTCTTCAGAAAGGCGGGACCTTTAGTAGCTCCTCTAATGTGAGGAACGATTTTCTAAATGAATAATAAGGTTACAACTATAAGAGCGGCCATTACTTTTCCCTCCGCTGACCTCTCAACCTCTGTTTTCTGCTCTGCCACATTTGAGACGTTTGAGCCGGTGTCATTCTGGTTTTTAGATAAGTTAAACAAAGAAAGGCATCGGGTTCTCTGTTAGATCCCAGCCCTCCTAAGACGTCTTCCTTGCTGCAGCTCAGACCGTTCTCGCCATTATCAACAGCAGTCTGGATACCGGTGTCGTCTCTGCCAGTTTTAAACATGCACTTGTTCAACCGCTGCTGAAAAACCCAGTCTAGACAGTTCTGTGTTGGCTAACTTCAGACCCGTCTCCAAGAAGCCTTTTATATTAAAACGTTTGGAGAACGTGGTCTACCTGCAGCTGGAGGAATATCTGAGCTCTCACAACACCGGTGAAGTCTTCCAGTCTGGTGTTAGAGCCCGGCACAGAGTCTGCTTCACTGAGGGTCAGTAACAACATCCTCTGGCTACTGATGCTGCAGATCATGTAGGCCGGGTTCTGCTGGATCTACCAGCAGCTTTTGACACAGTGGATCACATATAGACACAGGCTCCAGAACCCGGTGGGGATTGGAGGTACTGCATTAGATTGGTTCAGATCATACTCAACAGGACGGACTCTGCGTGTTATTGTGGATGGTATTATACCGAGAACAGCTCGGGTATCGTTTGGAGTTCCATGAGGTTCAGTGTTGGAGCCACTTCTGTTTTTCGCTGGGTTTTCATGAAAAGAAAGCAGAAGTTCTAGTGTTTGGACTAAATGATCTCAGAGGACCATCCCGGTTCATCTGGGTTTTTTCACAGGCTTTCTAAAGTCCGTGGTTTTAAATTGGACAGTCATGTTAAACTTGATCACCAGATCAGATCAGTGGTGAAGCTCGGCTTCTCTAATCTTCGGCTACTTTCAAAGGTGAAACCATTTTTATCACCTGCACATTTTGAGACGGTGATCCACGCCTCCATCACGTCTCGGCTGGTCGACTGCATCTCTCTGTATCTTGGACTAAGCCGTCTGTCTCACGTGTTTAAAATGCAGCTCATGTGTGGCTGCAGAGCAGTCTCGCCACGGTCAGTAACTCACACTGACTACGGATTGCTTCCAGTCCTGCTACAGACCGGCTCTGCTGCAAACCTCATGGGCCTCTGAACTCACGTAGGTTCACGTGAGAACACGCCGTTTAAATATGACGTCATAGTAAACAAACCCTCACTCAGTCTGACTCTTCCTTCAGTGGCCTCAAGGTCGGTCTGAGTGAATGTTTCTATAGCAACCACTCTCACTAATCAGGGGTGGGTTGTTGGAAAACACACCTCCAACACTTGAAAGTAGGCTACACAAAATCTGTCAATCAAATGTTTTGAACCCAGAAGATTGGTCAGTGTATAACTTGAATACCTCGAAAGACAGAAAAAAATATGGAAAAAGAATAAATTATCAAGAAGATGTTAAAAAAGTATCAGAACAAGAATGGTTCTTCTGTCCAATAAAACGACTGAATAACAGCTGTTTATTTCTCTACAGAAGTCTGTGGGTTTTTGGCTGCTTGGAGCCAGCAGGTACTTCCTGTTTGGAACACCAGGGGGGCGGGGTCACTTAGTCCAGTTCTCACATACAGTAAATGGTAAATGGCATTTACTTATAAAGCGCTTTTCCACCTTCATTGAAGGCCCAAAGCGCTTTACAGTCACACACACATTCACACACTGATGGCGGCCGAACACTGGCGCCAACCTTCCATCAGAGGCAATGTGGGCTTCAGTGTCTTGCCCAAGGACACTTCGACACATGGGAGGGCAAGGCGGGAATCGAACCTTCAAACACAGGCCGACTGCCTTTTCCACTGTGCCACGGCCGCCCCCAAATTGTAATTGGGTAATTGGGTGTATATTGATTAAATTCCATTCGTGTTGTTTTGTATGGATATTTATAAGCTGTTCGTTCAGTTGTGGTAAAAAAAAAAGAAAAAGTAATCAGTGGGATGTGCCTTAAAATGATGACGCATATGACGTCACGTCATCGAGAAGAGGATCCACACGTGCTTCCGGTTGCGAGGTCGTGTTGACGCCGCTAACATGCCAAAAGCCAAGCAGTCAAAACGCAAAAAGAAGTTCGACTACAGCAAGAATCGTAAAAAGCTGAAGAGAAAGTTCCAGAAGAAGAGCCGGCCCTGGATTGAAGAGTAGGTCTGGCGCTCCCGTTAGCATCGAGCTAGCTTAGCTAGCAGGCTAGCCACATGCTAAGCTGTGGTCAGGTTGACTAAAACTTCACTCCTAATTGCCTGACCCACAAAGGCTGATGCTTTATTTAATCTAAGGTGAAAATCAGCTCGTGCTGGGCGATAAAACGATAGCTATCGATATCGCAATAGTACTTTTATCAATAGTAAAATGAGCCTATTGTGATAGTCTTTTATTTTGAAATGAACACCAGTCAGAGCATTTTCTCCTCTTTGGAGAGTTAAAGTTAGAGGGATGGTCAGCACATGGAGGGTAAATGTTTGTGTTAACTTAGTCATGTTTATTAGCTCTTCTTCTGGTGAATTTCTTTGTCCTCTTTTCCGGAAAAAAATCTGAAATTTTCAAAAAAGTAAAATTCCATTTCTGTGTACAAAAGTGTTAGAATTTGGCTGATATAATATTTGTTTTTTAATGAACCGGCCATTTTGGACAGTGTTTCAAAAATTAAATTTCAGCTCTTGTGTGGAGGTATTTTAGTTATTTAAAATCTGACAAAAACAGAGTAACGTGCACTGTCAATTGTGCAGAAGGCATGCTCCTTCTAAAACATGAAACTGTGTGGTATAGGCCCTTTAAACTCCTCCACCTTCTTCATATCTTCTCCCTGGAACCTCACTCTTGGGTCCCTCATTCACACACCTGTAGGGTCATTGGGGGAAATCACGTGCCTGCCCATCACATGCTGTTGTTGGAGACGTGCGCTCTCCAATTTCACATCAGAGTGGTCCTGTTCACTTTGGCTGAACTGAAAAGGCTCTTTTTGATGGGGCCTGATAACTGTACTGCCCGTCGGGTCAGCGGCGGGGCTGGGTTAGCATTCATCTGTCTGGCTTCATTGTCTCTTGTGTAGCTGTTGAAGCATCAGGGCCAGGAGCCTTTGTTTGGCAGTTTCCAGTCCTTCAGGTATCTGCTGTATCTCTTAGGCTCCGATTTGGGTCTCTGTCATCTGACTCACCTCCCTCTGAGCTGTCCTGATGTTAGCATCAACCGTTGCTTCCGTGGTGGGTAATGATTTCTCCCATGGTTGCTCTTATAGCCAAGCATCTCCAGGATCACTGCTGCTGAAGCGTAAACCAGTTCATTGGTTTCTGTGATTGTTGTAGTTGGAATTGCCCTCAATGCTTCATTCACAGTTTCCAGGAGACTTTCAGGTGGTACTTCACTCAAGCGTTGTCTTTGGTGTTGGGGTTGGCTGGTGGTGGTTCTAGACACGATGTTGTCTTTGAGGTCAGTTGCTGCCTCGCTCAGCGTAACGGTGGTTATTGGGGCTGTTTTTATTCATTTATATATATATATCTAGACAAGACCCAAGGTGTAAGCTGTGCAAAGAGCCTGAAACAATCCAGCACAGAACTGCAGGTGTAAGATGCTGGCCGGGAAAGTATACATGGAGCGCCACAACCAAGTGTCTGGAATAATAAACAGGAACATGTGCAGAATATGGACTGGAAACCCCAAAGTCAGAATAAGAAACATCTCAGAAAGTGGTAGAGAATGAGAGAGCAAAGATCCTGTAGGACTTCCAGATCCAGACGGACAGGATGGTAATGGAACCAACCAGACATTGTAGTGGTGGATAAAGAACAGAGGAAAGCTGTTGTGGTGGATGTAGCAGAACCAAGAGATGATAACATCAAGAAGAAGGAACATGAGAAACTGGAGAAATAGCAGGGACTCGGCTAGAAGCTGAGTAAAGCTGGAATCATCTCAGACTGGTCTCTACAACAGTGAGTTCACTGGACTCTAAAGACCTCCACAGTCACCAGATCTCAACCCAATAGATCACCTTTGGGATGTGGTGGAACATGAGGTCGGCATCATGGATGTGCAGCCGACAAATCTGCAGCAACTGTGTGACGCTATCTTGTCAATATGGACCAAACTCTGAGGAATGTTTCCAGTACCTCGTTGAAACACCAAGGATTAAGGTGGTTCTGAAGGCAAAAGGAGGTCCAAACCCATTTTCTAATATCTTTTTTTTTTTTTATTAACTTCAAAGTCACGCTCCGGTCATCTTTTGAGTCATTTTCAAAGCATTCCTAGAGATGTATGCCGGTTTTATCCAAAATCCCCAAACCCGTGTTATTTTGTAGGGATGGAGGATATAGCTGTACCAGTATCAGTTTCAGCCGATATTTGCATAACTCAATATCAGCCCGATATAAAAGGATTCCACAGTGGCCACAGATGTTTGTTTTATTCTGACCAGGGATTACTGCAGGTGAAGCGCTCTGTTAGCACAGGCTTGACGGTCAGCAGAGCGCCTTTTCCAAGAGGCTAAGGCAACTTCGCTGCCACACCACCCGTACAGGAGATCATTCCTGCCTCACTCTATTGGATTATATAATTCCTCATCCTTGTGCCACAGATAGACTCTCTTGATGTTGATTTTTCCGAAAGCTGCTACTTGTCTTATTGCTTCTGTACACTGCTGCTGCAACATTTCCCAAGCTGGGATCAATAAAGTATCTTTATCTTATCTTAAATATCGGTTATTGGTCACAGTTGCAGGGAAAATGTTGGTTATCAGTATCAGCTGGAAAAAATTATAATGGCCCATCCCTATTATTTTGTAAGACAAAGTTTCTGCAAGGTGGCAGAAGTTCATCAGAAATTTGGCTCTGAGTTATGGGCGGGACTGTTGACATGGAAGTAAGCCTCCGCTGATATCCCATAATCCCTTTTGTTTACATTCTCTCCCACTAGCATCCAGCCCCTCACAATCCCAAGCTAGCATTAATGCTACAATAAGCAATATAGGAGCTATCCATCTGTTCTGTTCTGATCCAGATTCCAGCTCTGATGAAGAAAACAAAGACGTTCATGGATGTGTTAGTCTGCAGGTGGATGCATCAGCATGGAGCGGAGCAGGGAGACATTGGCCGCCCATTTCTAAGAGCTTTTTCAAACAGCATTTATTCATCTGCTCCTGATTTGAATAAAGAAATAGAAACGCAGTTTTAATCTTAAATTATTTTGTACATGCCGTCCATTATGAGAAACATGCCACAAGAGCATATTAAAGACACAATTTTCATTGGAGCAGGTCTTAAGCAGATCCATATAAGTGATCCTCAGAGGACGTGGTGAAAGCAGGCACATGGATGTTGTTGTTTGCTGCAGGCGTGGTGATGCGGTCATGGTCAAAGATAGCAGAAATGCTCATATCTGTCTCCTGTTTCAGTTCACACATTAGAAACGCCTGGGATGACAGAAAGTCCACAGCCTCCAACCTGCTGGAGATGGGTCTGTCATCTGACCCGAACCGGACCCTGCCGGTGAAGAAGACAAAAGTGAGTGAAACTGGGTTTAGACAGACTGAGAGCACGGAGCAGTCTGGTACCTTCGTCTTTTACCAAACCGCTCCATAACCTGCAATTCTGCTTTGTGCCAACAGAGAGCAGTGTAGTCTTGAATTCTGAACTTTCCTGTGTTCATCCCACAGAGCGCTCCACAAAGAGCCAGCATCATCACCAAACCCTACATCCTGAACCGTGAGTACTTCCTAAAGCTTCCTCAAATCCTTACCTCAGATTTACCCTAACCTCAGTAACATTCCCAAACTCTGGAACATCCAGAAACATTCCATTGTACCTAATCCCTGTCGGATTTTTGGATCTGCAAAGACTGAGTTTTAGTTTTAAGAACAAACCATGACACTGACAGCATTGGACAGAAAAAGCTTTGAGAACCACAGAAAAATCAGCAGTTGGGCTGTAACGATTCATTTTAACCGTTTTGATTCATATCAGAACCTGTGGTTAACAATCCGATTCATAGTCGATCTTTGTTCATTTTGAGCGATCTGATTGGATCTGATTCATTCATCTAAAACCGATCCAGAACATCTTCATCCAGAACTTCAACAGTGTGATTCAGAGATAAATTCTTGCTACTGAACAGTGACGTTTTCCAGATTCTTGTGTTTCTTCAAGATCATCAAGTGTAAATAAATATGTGTACAAACAAACAAGTAAACAAGAATGAATGTCAATCCATTTACATTCGAGTTTGATAAAGTTCATTCCACTGTTGTTTTTCCACATCAGAATAATCCAAAGGAACATTATTAGAACATTCTAGCACACTGTATGGTCACATGACTTTGTCAATTCAAAGTGTTTCCACAGATTGGACTGGAATGATGGTTAATCAGTTTTTACTGCATCACATGAGTGTTGTTCACTGATGGACCTTTAATAAACCTAACATGTCTCAGTCCAGATGGGATTTTCCATTATTGATATCATCAATGTATTTCATTTTTAAATGATTCTATGATGGTGTAAGTCAGTTCTATAATGTT
The DNA here is from genome assembly GCA_036245035.1 of Adrianichthys oophorus. Taxonomy (NCBI): domain Eukaryota; kingdom Metazoa; phylum Chordata; class Actinopteri; order Beloniformes; family Adrianichthyidae; genus Adrianichthys; species Adrianichthys oophorus. The sequence continues at coordinate 250,885 of BSAI01000252.1, read as the reverse complement.
ATTGGTCAATTCTATGATGGTGTAGGTCGATTCAATTAAGAACTGGCTTTGATAGATCCATCTATTTAAATCGTAGGAATAGAAATTGATTCATTGATTAATCGATCCACTTCTACTTAATAGTAAAAAAAAAGAACATCAGCAGAGTAATCCAGAATACTGTACATTTCATTTTCTAAATGAGATCAAAAGTCCTGAAAAAGGCCAAGTAGGACCCAGTTTTTATGACTATGGTCTTCATGAGCAGAGCTTGAAGAAGAAGCCAGCCTCCCAGAGAAAGACTGCAAGACGTTGTCGTCTGACCTGATGGAGTATGTCCAGTACATGATCCGCCAGCACAAGGACAACTACAAGGTGAGTCCCTTTCACGCCATCATAACCAGAAGATGAAGCTTTTTCTCTGATGAAAACCTTTGATCGGAACCTGGAGCACAAAGAGTTTGAACCAGCTTTAGAAGACCAGCCAGTTCACAGACAGAAATCAGCCATAAAACGTATAAAACGTTCTTTCACTTATGCTGCATTCACACTGGACGCCAAACCGCCTCTCTTTTGACGTGCATCAGATTTGCTGCTTCATGTCTGCCCTAAAATTTTCTTGACGCCCAGAACGAGTGTGATAGGAGCAACCGCCAACGTTTTTCTGGATGATGTTGAGCGAGTAGCTTGGGTTTACATGTTTTGGAGAGCTCTACAGAGGCGCCGGCAAGCACATCGCCGTGTCTGTATCCACCAGTGTCTCTCCTAGTTCAGCGTGCTGCACTCCTGCGGCAGAGCTGCGCCTGACGGACGTTTTAAACGTTACTGTGACCCAGTTTGAGCATTAACCTGAGAGGGGAAAAATAAAGAATAATTCTCAGCTCAACACCGGCTCTGTAATGTTAGATACTGCTGATAAAGTTTCATTCAAAGTGGATTCATGTCAGTTATTAAATACTGTTTTTATGAATATCCCATTAATTATGTTTGTTATATTAAGTCTGCTCTGTGGAAATGGTCTCTGACTTTAAACCAGTTAGTGGTCACAAACTAGCAGCAAGCGGAGCAGCTTGTTAGCAGGGCCGGCCCTGGGCTGCCTAGGGCGCCATCTGCTGGAGAGGGCGCCAAATGTTAATGACTAGGCCAAGATTTTTTTTTCTTAAGTTTATGACATTTTTACAAGTTTATAAGCATTGGACACACCACTCATTTAGTTTAAAAATAAAACAGTAATAGTAGTTCCCCGTCCTTATCTGAAGCAGCCGCTGGTTAAGCTAGGGGGCCATGGGGGGGGTGTTGCTGCTGTTCAAGGATGAAAAAGCAGCAAAACAAGCCCTCAGGGACAGCTTCAAGAGAAAAAAGAGGACAAACAAAGCAGAGGTTTGTCTGTTTTATTTACATTCAATTGCTGTGAAAACCCCCCCCCCCGCCACTGCATTTCCCTCAAAGAATACTGTTGTTTTTGGTCGAAAAAGATGAATTAACTGGCGATCTAGTCTTTCTCTCTGGCTTAGGGCGCCATGCAGCCCCGGACCAGGCCTGCTCGTTAGCATAGCATTGTTCATAGCATGATAGCATCAGTGTGTAACAACACCGCCGTCTCCAGATCAACGCTTTTTCTTAAACTTTGTTGCTGCTGTGAGTCTAGCCGGTTTATCCTAATTTCTGTTCATCATTAAAAACCTCCACGTCCTGCTGCTCCATCAGCTTCACTGATGATCTACCTCTATCTGGAGCCCCACGAAAGGTCTCACCTTAACATCAGTAACACTCTACACCAGCAGACGTGACTCTCTGCTTTTACCAGAACATGTCCAGACCCGTCTGGAGTTTGCTAGAGAAGATCTGGAAGATCCAGGGCAGGATTGGGAGAAGGTCGTATGATGAAACCAAACTAAAAAACTGTTTTGGTTCAAACTCAGCTTGTCGTGTTTTGAGGAGAAAGAATGCTGAGCTGCATCCAAAGATCACCATACCCATCATGAAGCATGGGGGTGGAAACATTATGCTTTGGGGCTGAAGGAAAGGATGAATGGATCCATATATGGAAAGATTTTGGACCAAAACCTCCCTCCATCAGCAAGAACTTTGAGGAAGAAACATTCCGGATCGTCCAGCAGGACAGTGATCCTAAACACATCGCCATGGTAACCAGAAAGCCTTTGTCATTATTCATTGTTTGAGGTTTAGGGACAGTTCTCTTTAAAATGGGCAGACAGTACAGAAAATTAAATAGAATAAAAAGCAGATCAAAAAAGTGCAACAATCAGACAAATGTGCAAAGATCAAGGAAAGATGTGCAGGAATCAGTTGCTCACGGTGTAAAGGTGGCGTTCAGGACAGTCGCAGCTTTTGGGAATTATCCATCCCTAACCGCGGGCTCACACCGCGTGCAGTCCGGCCTCAGGCGGACGCTCGAGCGGTCTACCCACAGCAGGTAGCTCACACTGACTACGGTTTGCTAGCGGTTCTTCTGCAGACAGCCTCTGCTGCCAACCTCGCGGACCTCCGAACTCACATGGGTTCACGCCAGAACCCGCCATTTAAATTTGACATCTTAGCGAAAAATGTACCAGATGCACTTCACATTCGCTCGCATGGTTTCCGGTTCATGACATTAATTGCTCCAACTTCACAGTAAAGTGCTACAGATCAGCTCCGGCGTCCGGAAAACTTAGAAATCAACGAAGCGGAGCGCCGCAGAGGCCGGACCGGACTGGATGCAGTGCTGTTCAGTTCCTCGGCCTGTGTCACATCTGAGGCCACCGGTGTTGCAGTACAGCTTCTGGAGTTGGTGATGGAGTGAAGCTCTGCCGTACCTGCTGGGAGTTGTCAAGCTGGTCCTCAATCTTCCTCCTGTGCTCTGCTTTGACGGCCTTGATACCTGGACGTGCTCGCTCTAGAGCTGCGGGGATTCCTCCTCCTCATCAATAGTGTCAACAATGGAAGTCAGCTGTCAATCATGTTTATTCCGTATCGCGTTCTCATCCATCCGAGTACTCGCTCCGGTCACTTTGTGTACACAGGTGTGTAAAATAGTGCATGCAGGCGGGCAGTTCTTACTTAAGATAACAGAATCCTAAGTTAGAACCTGGCATCAACAGGTCAACGCCGGTCCTGACCTTCCTCTTCCTCTCTGCAGGCAATGGCTAGAGATGAGAAGAACTATTACCAGGACACCCCCAAACAGATCAAGAGGAAGATCAACGAGTACAAACGCTGCCACCCACAGCTCTTCCAGGCCTTCGTGACCTCGCTCGGCGCTCCAGAACCCATGCTTCAGTAGGACCCTACATGGACGGGTGCAGAGCGCCTCCTGAGACAGCGGGACGGCTGCTGTGGGGGCTCAGCCCCAGCAGACGGGACGCTAAAGCCTTTCAGATCACGGCTGGGGGCAACACCCCCCCCCCCCCGACTCAGAACTGTTTTTCTGTAAACAGCCTTCAAAATAGAAGGATTCATTTAATATGACAGAGACGTGTGTGTTTGTATTCAAAGATTTGAGACAATAAAAGAGGAACAAAGTGAAACCCTTCGTCTGGATGATCTCAGCACTCCAGTTTTAAAGTGAAGTGTTAGCTTGTAACGTTAATGTGCAGCCGTGCATCAACTTCAGAAGCTCTGTGCTACCCAAACCCCCACTGGCTCAGTTCTGGGACAAATTGCACTAACAAAGTTGATTTGGAATTCAAATGCCCTCTCAGACCTGTCAACTGCAGGGAGTGAGCGGTTTGGAAACAGAGGACTCTCAGAGGAACGCTGCAGTTTATTTAGTTTTGTTTTTTTAAACACAAAATGAAAGTAAACACAAGCTTTATAGACAGACAAGTAAAACATGCTGGGCTCAAAAAGGAGTGGGTAGAAGAAGAAGAAACTCGTACATGTTCCCACCCCCTTTTCACAACACCGTATATTGTACATATTTCTGTTTATTCATTCTCAAAATCCTCCATTTACCGTCTGTATGACACCTATAGAAAAGAGACCTTTACTTGTTCATTCTTACTGTTCATTTCCAACCATGTAAAGCTCCACCAATGACATCTTGTATGTTTTTAAATACATGTAAAGTCTTGCTTTGTTTTAAATCTTCATCCAACCTCTTCCATAAATCCACACCACAAACTTTGTCTTTTGACTTTCCTACATTCTACTTTCTTCTCTTTACAGTTGTGATCTGCAGTGAAAACATATGGCGTTTAACCGCCGTTTTAAGCTTTTTAAGACACCTGTGGAGGCAGAGAAATTGCTTGAATATAACGATCATATTTTGAACGTCTCATCTCCCGCTGAAGCTGGAGCTGCTGTGGTGCAGAGATATTTCAGATTCTAATTTGGACTGGGATGACATTTGGGATGCAGGTAAGCGTTCATCTACAAACCCAGACCCCCAACAAATCCACTTTCACTTTATTCACAGAACATACACGACACCATGCAGACTTCACTACATGAAAATGAGCCCCAACTGCACACTTTACCCCCCAGGGTTCATGTGAACCTCTTACCACGTCCTGGAGATGTGCCGGAGTGGCACGTTTTTGGAGTATGGGGACAATCTTTTGGCTTTATTGCAGATTTATGTCCTCTTCCTTGTTCTGAATAACCTTAAATAGTTAAACCTTAACAAGCTACACAAACGTCTTTCTCAATTCAATGTTATTTCTTTAGCCCAATATCACAGCTATAGCCGTCTCATTGGACTGACATCAGTATATTACAAGAAACATAAAGTCAATCATTAAAAAGTCAACAATAGCTGGTTGTAAAACAGACTAAGCTGAACAAACATCTCTGTCCTTACACCCTCCTTCTTGGTGAGGAAAAACTCATAAAAACCCCTGTCTCTTTTTGGGAAAACACTAAGAAACCTCAGGGTTTCCCACATGAAGGAGAGAAACCCCGGACGGACAGGTGATGTGCTAAAACTATTAAAGAAAAGTGAGCTTCATTCATTCTACAACTACATGGTTGAATAACAAGTATATGTCTAATAAACAAACACGTCTAGATAAACAGCTACAAGTTAAGATAAAAGACCATGAAAGACCAAATTCTGTCCCACTGAGAGTTCTGTTCTTGACTCCTTTTCCCTTTTGCTTTTCATATACAAGGTGTTTTAGAAAGCGAGAGGAGTCCTTACAGTTTGGAGATAGATCTAGTAGGAGTCATGCTATGGAGTTGGGATGAATATGATCAAATTCCACTTCCAGGTGAGAAGAGTCAGTGATCTGACCTTTGTCATTAACATATGGTCATATTTGTATTTATTTTATGGAAATCCTTTCATAAAAGCCCGTGTTTGATTCAAAATGAATCAAAACTATACAAGATGCTTATTTCTGTAAACTTCAAATGAAAGTTAACCCCCCCCATCAGGCCCTCAGCACAGACACAGGACTGGAACCCTCACTCTGCTGTATGCTGAACTCTTTCCTCTTCATCCTTTCCTCCTCTGCCTCAATCTGGAGCCAGCAGCGGCAGCAGAAAGGTGTTCAGAGGAGCTCCAGCAGGAGGTTCTGGATGGTGTCCAGGTCCAGACAGGACGTCCTCACAGCTCCAGAGTCCAGCTGGGAAGTCAAGAGGAAGAGCTTTCTGTCTGCGGTCACCGTGTGCAGAGCCAAGGCTTCATGAAGCTCCGACCCGCTCACAGCATTGGCCTTATCCTGAGGGGGTGAGAGCATCGACCTCTTATCAGTATGACCTCTGTTCATGTCTGCAGACGGATGAGGCGCTCAGGAGCTGCTGAAGGTTCAACCCCGAAGAATGAGGAAGTCTCCCATGAATGAACCGCTGAGTGAATGCAGAGCTGAACACAGCCGCTGAGCGTCTCAGTAAACCCTGCCCGGTAAAAACGCTGGAGGCTAACTTAGAAAACCCAAAACTGTTAGAAAACAGAAATGACGCTGTTAGCCAATGGTTCAGCAAAAGTAACTAACGAAGGATTCAGGTTGGACGTCAGCATCCCGCTTGACCAGCAGATGACAGCGTTTTAGCTAAAGCGGCGCTCCGTTCAAACCCTCCACAGGAAGCGTCTGCTGGTCAGACGCTGAACCCTGGAGAACAGAGACGCTTCCACTCTGTCCAGCTGATCATAAAGGTTGGTTTTAGGGCAGGTGACCTGCATGAACATGTTTAGCTTCAGGCTCTGCTGATCAGCTGCTGCAGGTCTAAGCACATGCTTGGCATGTTTTCTGTGTCTGATCCAGAACTTTGGAGATTTTCTATCACAGATCTGTTCCATCATAAGAGTTTTCAGCTGGTTCTGTGCAGAACCCAGACTCCTGTTCTTTGAGCACTTAGTCTTGTTTTAACAGATTTTATGGCAAGTATGTGAATTTAATCAATGCAGTTGTTACACCTGTAGTGACGGTTGGAGGCGGGGCTTCATTCATGCGGTCGTGCTTCATCTCTGATCTGACCTGCACTCACACTGAAGCCATCGTATAAGTTGTTGGCTCCGCCCCTTTAACCACACACTTAAAGCTCAAATCATCTGACTGTCACCTGAGAAAGTAGAACTGGAGAAAAACAAGGTGGTCGTCTTAAAATGTTTAAGACATGAATCCCTGTCCAGGTTAGGACCACGTCTGTTCTTCTAAATTTGTTTACCTGCTTGTTTCCCAGGACCACAACTGGCAGCTGTGGCTCCTCCCTCAGGAGGCGGTGCAGCTCTGCTTTAGCCAACGGGAGACGAGGTCTGTCAGATGAGTCCACCACGAACACCAGAATGTGAGCCTTTCTCAGGTAATCCAACCAGTAACTGCGCAGATCGTCACCGCCACCAACTGCAGAGCAGAAGACACTGTTGGAACCGCATCAGCCGGAAACATCTCAGCAACGTTCCGCAGGAGATCCGTGATCTGCCCTGATCCACAGCCCAGCTTCAGAACCATCATTTAAAACATCTGTAGACCCTCTGCCGTCAAATTCTCTCAGCTGTCAAACTGAAGCTCCACCGTCTTCAGTGTGAGGACCGTGACCTTCTGACCTCCACCCTCATCATCTTCAGTGGTTTGGATCCACATTTGTTCGTTCTGTGTTGTCCTCCTCGTTTCCGCTTGTTCGTTTTTTCTTTTAACCTTTGAGTTTCCGCCTCGTGGTCGTTTGATCCTGGTCTCTCTCCATGGAGCGTTTTTTTCTGCATGCAGACGTGATGTTTCTTGGAGGCTCTGAGAGAAACAAACGTTTCTTTTGTTGTGTCAGAGGTGGCTCTTTCACACCACAAAAGCCTTTTGTTGGTTTCAGTTCTTCTGTAGCGGCGCCGCAGGACTCGTTTCCTTCAGATGACTTCAGCTCAGCGTTCCTGAGCATGTTCACCAGAACTGCATCTTCTTTTAAACATGAGATGTTGAACATTGGAGCTGTCAGAACGGCTGCAGTGCTACAGTCCAGCTGCTCTTCACTCTGCTTAACCACGGAAACCATTATGAGAAGATGATTGCGGCGAGAAGTGAGGTTCCTAGTCCACCATAGCAGAGACTCATCAGCAAAGGTTGCTGGGAAACAAAGATGCACCTTCAGCTGATGCGATGTTTCATCAGATACACACCCACATGTGTTCTGATGTTTTCCAGAAGGATGCTTCATGAGAGGAGGTTCATGAGGGCCACTGAGTTCTGGATCTAAACATGACATCTCCGTAAATCCAGGCGGTAAACGGGTTAACTGATTCTGGACTCGTCACCGTGGCCCAAAGCAGATTATGTTCTGCCTACACGGTGATGACCATGGAAACTGGATCACATCGTTTCTTTAGGTACCTTTAGAGAGAATAACAAAAAAATGCTTCCATAGGTTCAGTCAAACAGTGATGCTGCTTCGTTCAACTCTCTACATAACTGGAGTTTGGATTGTGAGCTCCTGTCAAAATCCTTCATCTGGGCTTCAGATCCTGTTTCTCCAATCTGTCCTCTTGTTACATAAAAGAAGATTTTTTTCTCTTCGAGATGAATTCGTGGAGTCTTTTGATGAAAACAAGGGCTGCCTGTACTCAGAGGAGCGACATAAGACTGTCTTTATCTTGACTTTCATGCTGTCTGATAAAAACAGAACCATCTCACAGACCAAACACTGTTCCACTATTCTGTAAAGAAGCAGCTTTACCCTCCAGAAAGTCCAGCTGGAAAGCAGGGACATTCAGACTGATGAAATTAAAGCTGCGGGTGGGTCGGCACCGGCCTGACTGAGCCACTGGGTCTCCAGAGGTCAAACTTTGCAGCATGCTGCTTTTCCCGGCTCCATCCAGACCAAGAACCAGGACCTGTCGCTTCCCACGCTCCTCTTCCTCCTGCAGGCAGAGAATCCAGATGAAACATTCAAAGAATGATGATTGAAGCTCTGGCTAACGTGTTCTGGACAAGCCCATTAGAGTGAAGGGGACAGCCCTGAAGCTGCCACACTCTATTCTGCCATTACATCCAATGAGGTTTGATCCAACTGAACATTTCTCCATCCACTCCCCACACGGACGCTCCTCAAAGGAAGGACGGGTATTGAACCTCCATCGCTGCTGCATCCTGCCAGGTGTGCTGATGGGCTCCTGTGGCTCAGTGGAAGTCCATCATTTCAGTCATTTTTAGATGAGAAAATAACAATAGACTGATAATAGATGATCACGTCTCAATGAGTTTAAGATGAACCCACCAGAGTTCATCTGCAAGTGAACAGCTCTGAAGAGAACTGGAGTTCTCATGTGTGGATCAAAGCTGTCAGCGTGGATGTTCTTGATGGCTGTGCCTAAACCATCAAAGCCAGAGGACGGTCGACCAATCAGACAGCAGCTATCAAACACAGCATGGATGAGAACGTGTGACTCTGATTCAGTTTCACTTCTATGGCCCAATATCACAACACAGCCGTCTCAATGGGCTTCACACCATTATTTATACAAAAGAACGTCAAGTCAGTCATGAAATAGAAACAGTATAAATTAAACAGAAAAAGCTAAACTGGCTTCCCTGTCCTTAGACCCTCCTTCTTAGTGAAGAAACACTCATTAACACTATCATGGGGAAAACAATAAGAAAGCTCAGGAATGTCCACATGAAGGAGGGATCCTCTCCCAGGACGGACAGACGATGTGTTAGAACTGTTAAAGAAGAATTGGCTTATCTAACTCTAACATGTATGAACTACTGAGCTGTGACTGCTGCTCAGCATGGCTATAGTACTAAAATTATTTCCATTCTCTGATGTTAAAGTTGAAAAGTATTGGGTTCTGGCTTCACGCAGAGACTCTGATCAACCAACCATTCTGAATGAACAGCAGCAACAGTCCAGTCCTGTGCAGTGTTGGCCGGGACTCTACGTAAATCCATTGCTGCTCATGTTAGTGCTGTTTGTTACATCCTGATGAATCAGAATGAGCTGCAATGGTTTAAAAAGTTTCATTTCTGAGGTAATAACGTAATCCTTCAACAGAGTTTCTCTCAGGTCTGGAACACGTTAAGACACGCCCCCTGCACTGAAAACAATGTAAACAGCAAAGGTTACACCAGCAAAGTTACACCAGCACAAGCAAACACCAGGAGGTCCAGTTAAGAGTTCTTAACATTTTGAACAAAGCAGCATTATGAACAGTTCATCAAGAAGATTCCTGCACTTCCGTAAGCTGCTGGGTCGCCTCCAGAACCTTTAGAATCACCGTCTTTATTCTTTTTTTAATTTTAAACCAAAAACAGTCAACCCATCTCTAAAAAAGCGTTTGACCGTCCTAACATCTGTGAAAGTCACCATCATTTGAGGGCGTTAGGAGCCCCCTGATGGGGCCGCAGAGACTCTCGCAGCGCCCCTGACCATGACTGATCCGGACCCGAGCGTCCGGTCCGTCTGGTCAGACGTGATCCGGTCGGAACCTCCTGTTCTCTCTCCTCAGGAGCTTCACATGTTCTCACCTCAGAAATCGGGCAGTATTCCGCGTGCGTGGACCACACGCGCCGCGTGTAGAGGAAGCTGAGCGCGATGAAGAGCGCGGATCCGAGCGCGGCCACGGCGGCGGTCAGCGCGGTGGAGATGCTGCGCAGGAGGACCATGAGGGAGCGCACGGGCGCCGGACCGCGACCTGGGCGGGGACGCGGAGGACCGAGGGCGCGAGCCGCTTCTTTGTGAAGCAGGGCAGCCGATCCACAAACACGTGACTGATGTTTCGAGAACGCGCGCAGATCGTGATGTTGACATGCCAGCAACAGACGGATGCAGCTCACGTGGTGGCTACAAAAGTATGCTGGTGTAGCGGTCAGCACCGGCTCCTCACGACGAGGGGGTCCTGGTTCGAATCCCAGGTTCTTTCTCTCTGTGTGGATGTTGTTCCCACAGTCCAAGAACGTGAAGCACCTTCACCCTTTGAGCCCAGCAGCTTGACCTTCACAAGAACAGAGTCAGAAAAGTGGATGAAACCTGAAATCCAATGTGAGAACCCGCGTTTATGTAGATGTTCCTGGACGATGGAGATAAAAACATTGACAGGGATCCACACCAGACAACAATGCTGAGGAAAAGCCATCGGTTCTGTCACATGCTTGGCGTCAATTATAAGGACTGTCTTTACTCTGTATTCCAGGAAATATACAAACTCGTGTCATTTGGTGCTATTTTAACTATTGTTATTCTTTTGTTTTCATTCTAAAGGTTCAATCATGCACTGTCTGTCCTGTTTTAACCGTAGTTGGCCACCAGAGGTCACTGTTCTTCGCTATCTTGCCACAGAGCCCTGGAGTTGAACTTTTTTTTTTACAGACAAACTCTGTAAACAGTCTGCAGGGAAAATGTGATGAATAAATATGACTTTAAGACATTGTTACCACTCCAGCAGTTATGGTCCGGTGGTACATCCCATGCAGGAGCTTGTCCTTCCATGAGGATCTGTCCTCCAGCATCCTCTGCTGTCTCTTAGATATTGACTGAGTACACTGTCAGTTGGGACCTTATTCTTGATGTATTCATGCATCTTGGATGTTTCATCCTGGATAGTGGCTTCCACACTTGTCTCCGTCCTTGCTGCTAGTATACATCATGGTGCTGGATTTGGGATGGAACCCTCCATGTATGGTGAGGAGCGTTTGTGTTTTAACATTCGTGGTTTGTGTCTCTTCCTTCTTATTATTCTTGCTGAGTATCTGATGACTGGCAGTGCATAACTGTTTTTTGCCCAGGTCTTGTTCTTGCCATTGAGCTGGTTTCTCAGGACTTGCCTTACTTGTTGGAGATGGCACTTGCCTGTGGAATTTCAAGGTACTTGTAACTCTCCTCAATGATGTTATTGTTCCTTCTGAGAGTGAGACCCCTTCAGTGTGGACTATCTTGCCTCTCTTTGTCACCATCTGACTGCACTTCTCAAGCCTGAATGACTGCACTGAGAGATTCAATCAATAAACACTGATTGTTGATCAATTATTACAACGTTTGCTTATGAGTGAATGTTCTTAGCAAAAATCCTGTTCTCAGCCTAAAAATGGGTCCTTGGAGGCTCCAAGCTGCCTTCATTTTATCCTCCAACCGTTGCTTCCATGTTGGGTACTGTTTTTATTCCAATAAAGTTGAGCTTAATAGAAAAATATTGAATGCAAAGAATATGACCAAAGTAGAAGATGGAAAAACGGGTCTTTGGCCAGGATGGTTATGAATACCAGAGGCTACAGCACTGACAGAGCACATGTCGGTATTTTCTTAGTAAGAAAACATCATTATACTCTTATTTTGTACTTAAGCTTTTAGTTATTTTTGTTGCTTAGATTATTTCCCATTTCCGTCTTTTTGTGGCGGGGACGTTTTCACCCGATTTGAAAATTGTAACCGGAAGTGTTTTTGTAAAACAAACGTGCTTTTATTTTGAAAGCGGAAAAGGTTTCGGTTGCGCGGGCTAGCTTGACGCCAGAGCGCTTGGGAACGAGTGGAGTTTACCGCCGCCTGTGTGCCCCCCTCCGCCGTGGACCGGGACTAAATCAGCGTAAAGAAGAAGTTAATATCGGAGTGGAGCGGGTTCGGGTCCGGTTCCGACGCACTTTCCTGAGGGCGGGTCGGGGTGCTCGGTGCCCCGCGGCGGTCCGGCCGCTAGCATTGATGACTGCTGCTAAACATGGTGGCCTGGTGGTGAGCGGAGGAGCCGAGCCCGTCCGAGAGTTCCAGACCCCCGGTCCACTGGAATGTGTCAACTTTTTCTTTCTGATCTTCTTACAGGTCTAAGGACTAGGACCCAAACCGAGGTTCCGCCGAGGAGAAGCGGCGGACCGCCGCGGTCGGTGTCCCGTGAATAACCGCGGTTTCTTCTGAAGCGGTTCCCAAGTTTCCCACGCGGGTCGGGAAAGTTGCGAGCCGCGCTGGGAGGCTTTCGCCCCGGCGCCAGGAGACAGTTCGGCCGCCGCTGCGGATGCTGGGAGTCGGTGTACCGGTGCAGCGAGCTGGACCTCCTTCTTCCCCGAACGGTTCCGTCCGTTCGCGCGCACCGAGTTCCGAATTATTCTGAGGATTATTATGGATTATTCCCATGGCCTAAAACGAATCGCAGCAGGCCGGAGGTTCTGGGGTCCGGTGGTGAAGATGAGAGAACCGAGCTCCTCATCTTCATGATTCCGCTCACAGAGAAGGTCGGTACATGGAGACTCGCCTGACATGCCAAGGAAGGAGTTGCCGCTACCTGACGGTTGGGAGGAGGCCAGAGACTTTGACGGCAAAGTTTACTACATCGACCACATCAACCAGAGCACCAGCTGGATCGACCCCCGAGACAGGTATGGGCGCGTGATCACAGGTGCTGCTGACCTCTGACCCGGGTCCCATTAAGGAACCGATCAGTGGCGCCTCCGTGGGGGTGTGGGGAACAGCACAGTTCTGACGGGGTGTCTGAGCTCCTCCACAGGCCCAGGCGGGTGGGGGTTCTGGAGGACAGCTGTCAAAGCTTTGGACTGCAGAACCATCACTGCTCACTTACGGGTCATTTACAAAGTCCCTTTAAACTGCACTTTAGGTTTAGGTTGATCATTCTCTAAGCACAACCAAGCAAAGCCAGCCGTGTTCTCTCTGGAAAGGTCTGTTCAAACTCTGGTCCCGGTTCTGGCCTGATCCGGACCTGGTTTCTTCCGCAGCTGTGAAAGCAAATCTGAACTCCGGGATGGACCAAGAATAGAGAACTCTGGTCTTTTAAAGATCTCCTGCAAGTGAACTCTGGGGTGGTTCACTTCAGTTTGAACGCAGACAGACTTTCTAAAGGGAGGAGGTGCTTTAAACTGTGTGTTTGGAGGAGAAACAAACAGCCGCAGCGTGGATATGAAGGAACAGGAACCATGACAAAGTTTGGAAATGCATGATGGGTAAAGGAGGAGCAGTGAGGAGCGGCAGGATATCCTTCATAGATGATCAGTGGATCATGTCAGTTTTTGGTTCTGTCCTGATTTTGTCATGTGTGAAAGCAAACCAAATCCGATTAGGGGGAGGTATGAGCATACCTGTTGAGGGCATTTTGTTTGTTTTTTTTAGATGAAAATAGGCTGCAGAATTCTAAACATGAAACTAACCTCAACCCTCATCTGATGTCCCTGAGCACAGCAGTCAGATGCCCGTTCGTGAGGGTCAGATGCCCGTGCGTGAGGTCAGATGCCCGTTCCTGAGAGTCAGATGCCCGTTCCTGAGAGTCAGATGCCCGTTCGTGAGGGTCAGATGCCCGTTCGTGAGGGTCAGATGCCCGTTCGTGAGGTCAGATGCCCGTTCGTGAGGTCAGATGCTCGTTCTTGAGGGTCAGATGCCCGTTCGTGAGGTCAGATGCCCGTTCCTGAGGGTCAGATGCCCGTTCCTGAGGGTCA
>BSAI01000252.1:223222-237100 GCA_036245035.1 Adrianichthys oophorus | reverse complement strand
TCAGATGCCCGTTCGTGAGGGTCAGATGCCCGTTCGTGAGGGTCAGAGTCTTACAATGACTCTGTCTCTGTCGTTTCTTTTTGACAAACACACCTGATCTAACGAGCAGCAGGTACACTGGAACATCTGAGGAACCCGTGGGATACCGGCCCTCAGAGGCTTCACCACTCCTGCTGTGGAACCTACTCACACCAGAACTGTTCTAAATCTCCATTGTTGTCCTGGTTCCTCTTTTTCCTGTTCGGTTCTCACGATCTAAAAGTTCTGAGCGAGTTACCCCCAAACAGTAGGGGGCAGTAAGCCATCTCTTTATTGGTTTACCATCAACTGGTGAAGAATCTACCAAAGCTCCGCCTCCTTTTCTAGCAGTAATAAAACCCCCCCAAAAACTTCTACTTTCTTCTTCATGAAAGGGCAGTCAGAAACAGTTCTTTAAAAAAACACAACCTTCATCGAGGTCAGCAGAGACTTGGTACGAAACAGATGAAGTGTTTTTCTGAATCGGACCCACAAACAGGTCTGGATCTTTGGGACCCTCAAGGCTGGAAGCTAAAGACAGAGGATCTTCTTGAACTGAGAGCCAAACGTCCCAGTGGGTATGGTAGAACATTTCAAGAACGTGTGATGATGGTTGACTATGAGGAACTAAACCTTTATTCTGCGTCATTTCTCTGTTTCCTCTTGTGACAAAGAGCTCGGCAGTGTGCTGAAGAACACACACTTCCATGATCCAGAGTTTAGGTGAAAAGGAGTCAGAGAGAGCGCAGGAACCATAGTCTGCTGAGGATCTCCTCAGACTCCTGCTCAGTTTCCCCCTGTTAGGAGATCAGGTTTGCAGCTGTGAAACTCTGCTGGTACTTTTGCTTCTTCACTGGAACCCTTGAGAAGAGCTGGTCCAAAGCTGCATCTCCATGGTGACAGCTGACATATTTTCTGTTTTACAGAGAGGGACCAATTCACTTTCCTGTAATTCTTCTGTGCTAAAAGCCATCGCAAACTTTCTGAATCGAAAGTTATTTTTTCACACTGAAAGAGCTTAAAAGTGCAGAGCTTTAATACTGATTTATCTACAGAGGAACACGCTTGTGGTTTCATTACCAAACATGAAGTTTCTGCTTTTCATTTTCCCTTTTTTAATTGATTTGGTCTAATTTAAATCAGAATAGTGAGCGCCTGCACAGCTCAGCTGGAGGTAGTGTCAGGAAGCAAACAGCAGCGACACTTCAGAGCAGATGGATGCGGCAAACAGCAGTTCTTTTGACACGCTTTATTGGCCTAATGGGAGATGGAAACGGGCTTTTCCCGAGCCTTCATGTTCTGGTGGGGTGATGGATGGTCTGCAATGTCCCATGAGAACATCTGGGTGGACGACAGGGGTCAGAGGGGATGTTTGATAGATTAGGCATCTTTGAATTAGATATTTCTAACGATAGAGGGCTGTGTTTTTATTCAAATCTGGATTTCTCTTCATCCAGAACATCTGATCCTACCTGTTCTTGAACATTTGTGTTCCTCGCTGTACTTTTTAAAGTTCACTTTGAATCAAACTGCCCTCTTCCTAGAAGCATCACACGTAGCTCCAGTCTCAAAGATCAGGAAAGGTTGTTGGTCCAAATACCCCTCATCCAAGTGTTTTGGTCATGTCTACAAGGAAAGGAGGATGTGCCGCATGTCACGTCCTCGAGTGTATAAAAGCTGGGGCTAACGGCGTCAGTACAGATGGAATTGTTTGTTGAATTTGAAAGCCTTTTTCTGTAATGAAAAACAATTTTAACATGATGTATGGTTTACACAGAACAAAGCTTTCATTGATGAAAGGATTTTCTTAATCAAAAATGAACCAACACAGATTTTCACCTGGAAAAATCCATAACAGGAACTAGCTTTAAAGGAGAGTTGACATGTGGGTTTTCTGCTCTGTCGGTAAAGATTCATTTGAACATATTTTCAATCTCAAAAACAGCTACAGCGCGTTCCTGAAACACGCCACACGAGCAGCTTCGCCGCCGAAGCTCGATTCATCCCAAAAGCTTTTCAGTGCCTGCCAAGGTGCAGCAGGTCAAAGTGCAGCGCCAGGCCCCGGAGCTGTGAACTGGATCAGAACAGAGGCTGGCCCCCTAACTGCTGTCGCTTTTTAATACCTAACCAGCTCCCCCAGGACTGACGCATGTGCGGCGGCTCACTAACCGGCGGAAAGTTCGCAGGAATGTGTTTGTTGGAAGTTTGTGTTCAGACAAATAAAAAAATGTCTTTGTTTCACTCACAACAAGTGTTGCTACACAGAAACCAGGCTCAGCCAGCAGAACCTGTGATCTGGATCGGCCTGAACTCTCACTCACACCCCCCCACGTATCATGGATCAGACGGCCTTTCAATTTTTAAACAGCGTTTGCTGCTTTCTCTCCTTTCACTTCATGATTTGTGCGCTGAGGCAAACGTGTCTTCAGTGCTGCAGCAGGAGCTGGGATGAAGAAACCACGCACATACAACCACAGGAGCATTCTGCTGTTATTGTAAAACAAATCAGTATAAATCCATAACACGTATGCTTGATTTTTGAAAAATGAGACTCTCTGAAAGGACATGTCGTAGTGGGCAGGTGGTGGTGATGTTTCTGTAAAACCCTCGTCAGCCTGAACCTGTCTCTGCGTCCACACCTCTGTGCACAAAACTGTTTCTGCTGTGAAACCACTGAGCAGTTATAGGAGAGGGCGGAGCCAAACCTGTGAGGAGGTAAACAATGTCACATACCAGTCCAGGACCACATGCTTTGAATTCCTGCAGCTGTCAGGTGCAGCCCCTCCCATCACTGTCCTACTTGAGGAATGCAGAGGGACAGCTCACCTTTGTTACCTGTAGGTTACTGTGTTGTTTTGACGTGATGTTTGACATTTCGATGCCCTTGTGGGGCGCAGAGCTCCCTGTGTGTGTGTGTGTCGGGGGTGGGGGTGGGGGGGTTGGTGTGTGTCCTCTATTGCACATCAGGATGTGGTTCTGTTTCTTGAGCAGGGACGTTCTCCTGTTTGGTTCTGGATCTGCTGGCACAGTTTTACTGGGTCCTGTTTTCTTCATCAGAACTCAGATCTTATTTCTTTATTGCATTTTAGATTAGCTCTGAGTCAGCGATGGGTTTCAATGATCCTGATAAAACTCTACAAAATGTAAAGCAATGATAAATATATGATCTATGCAGAAAACGCCTACAAACATCTGAGTACATTTCTGTGAAGTCTTTGTCTCCCCCCCAGGGGTCCCAGCTACGACTTGCAAATCAAAACAAAATTCCAGAAACCAAAATGTATATATTTTTTTTGCCAAACAAATTAAATGACACATTTCAAAGATCACAACAACAATTTAGAAACCGAAACTTTTTTTTTTTAATTTCAGTTTCTAAATTGTGGTTGTGAGTTCCCAAATGTAATCTTGTTTTCTCACTATTTGTTTTACTTTTCGAAATCGTTGTTGTGATCTTTGAAATGTGTCATTTAATTAGTTTTTGTTTTGAGTTCTAAAATGTAATGTTATTTTTATGTTTTTGTTTTTACTTTTTCGTTGTGAT
This sequence comes from Adrianichthys oophorus, assembly GCA_036245035.1. Classification (NCBI taxonomy): domain Eukaryota; kingdom Metazoa; phylum Chordata; class Actinopteri; order Beloniformes; family Adrianichthyidae; genus Adrianichthys; species Adrianichthys oophorus. The sequence goes on along the minus strand of BSAI01000252.1, from coordinate 233,538 downwards.
CTTTAAAATGTTTCATTTCATGATAGTTTTTGAAAAGTTTTCTTTTGTTTGTTTTTTTCTGGGATTTGGTTTTTTAAATGTAATTTTATTTTTAAATATTTGTTTTACTTTTTTAATTGTCGTTGTGATTTTTTAATTTAATTTTCTGTTCTGAAAAGTTTTTCGTTTATTTCTGGTTTCTGAAGTTTTGTTTTGATTTCTAAAATGTAATTTTTTTTTAAATATTATTTGTTGGGCTGCACGGTGGCGCAGTGGTTAGCGCTCCTGCCTCACAATAAGAAGGTTCCCGGTTCAAGTCCTGGCTGAGGGACCTTTCTGTGTGGAGTTTGCATGTTCTCCCCGTGCATGCGTGGGTTTTCTCCGGGTACTCCGGCTTCCTCCCACCGTCCAAAAACATGATTCATAGGTTAATTGGTCACTGTAAATTGTCCCTAGGTGTGCATGTGTGTGTTTGTGGCCCCTGCGACAGACTGGCGACCAGTCCAGGGGTGTACCCTGCCTTCGCCCATGAGTAGCCGGGTTAGGCTCCGGCAACCCCGTGACCCCGAAAGGGATAAAGCGGATTGGAAAATGAATGAATATTATTTGTTTTTGTTATATTTAAATTGTTTCGTGTCAGCTGATTTGTGAATGTGATTTGCACTTCAGGGCCACCGTACCCAGCTGAGGAACCTCGGATGTTCCTGACCGCTCTCACCTTCATGCACAGATGCAGGAGAGCTTTAGAATAAAACTCAAAAACTTCCTTCTTTCTCCTTTTATGTTTTTCACTTTCATGATAAAGAACAGAAATGGTCACATGACACCCCCCCTCCCGTTTTTCCTGTCAGCCGTTGTGGCCCCGCCTCATTTTTGACCACAGATCCAGGCTGTGTTTGGATCCGGGCGGTGCAGACGGGACTCTGGATTGTTAGCTTCGTGGATCTTTGGGCGGGTCAGAAGAGTTCAGATGTGTCAGCTTTGTCCCGTTCATGCCTCCAGGCAGACGAAGCCTCTGTCGTTTGCTGACTGCATCGGGGATGAGCTGCCAGTGGGCTGGGAGGAGGCGTACGACCCCGTCATCGGGCCATACTATGTTGACCACAACACCAGTGAGTTCTGCTTTGGTTCTTCCCTCCTCAGCCGCTCACTTCCTGATGTCCAGCTGCTCTAACGTGTCCCCCCCCTGTAGAAAGCACCCAGCTGGAGGACCCGCGGGTGCAGTGGCAGCGCGAGCAGGAGGCCATGCTCCGGGACTACCTCTCCGTGGCCCGTGATACTCTCAGCACCCAGAAGGAGATCTACCAGGTGAAGGAGCAGCGGCTGCGGCTTGCACAGCAAGAGTACCTGCAGCTGAACGAGGCATGGAGAGACAAGTTCACGTCGCAGACGAGCCGTGAGTCCGATTCCTCTGCCAGACATCCAGCCGTCAGAGGCTTAAGATGAACAGCAAACACAAACAGAGGTTCCACACACACTCATGAGGGACGGAGGTAGAAAGCTTCGTGTCTTCAGGAAACAAGCTGAGCTTCAGTCTGTCGGTTTGGGCTTTAAAGACTCCGGGTCTGGGGAGGGAAAGCTGCTGAACAGGAAGCATTCTGGGGGCGTGGGGTTGTCTCTGATCTTCCTGCAGGAAGTCTGCTCCTCTGTCTGTGGGGCCAAACACTGTCAGAATCAGATCTGGGGTTCTGCCCTTTCTCATCCACAGAAGAGGTTCGGAGCAGAACTCTGCTCATATAAACTGAGAGCTTTCTTGAGTAAATCTCCAGTCATTTCCTGATTTATTTGGATCTGTGGTGGGTTTGTTCTGGTTGGACCAGAACATCAGGGTTCTGATGAACAAACATTTTAAGTTGACTGGCAAACACTTATGTGGATGCTGGAGATCCTTATTGGATCTTCAGGTGGATTTCAACAGAAAAATCTTTTAACAATGCAAGATTTTCTGTAGTTTGACCGACCCACTCTGTGGTTCTGTAGATGTTTGAATCGTGAATTGTTTGTGGTCTGCTGTTCCCTGAACCCCTTCATTTTCTTCTGCAGTGAATTCCAGGTCGTCGTCTTCGAGCAAATATGACCCAGATATCCTGAAAGCAGAGATTGCCACGGCCAAAAGCCGGGTAAGAATCGCCTCTTTCTCCGCCGGTGTTTGTCCAAACCTCTGGTTCAGGTTTGGTTCTGTTTGGGTTTTGGTGGTGAATTCACATCAGATCTGCTGTCAAACTGAAGTTCTGTTTCATAAGTGAAACATTAAAAAACTTGATATTCTGCAGTTACTCTGTCCTGTGTGTGTGAAAATAAGAGTGTACTTAGTCAGGAAGCATCCATTCATTGTGGACATTTCTAATATTCTTGTTAAATAAATGTTCACAGTCTTTTAACTGAGCTGCTTGACGTTTTTGTTTCGTGTTTTTAAGTCAAACATTTGCTGTTAGATTGGGGTTCAATCTAAAGTGAACATGAACGCTGCTCCTTTTGTTACTTAGGCATGAGTTTAGTATTAGTTTCATGGATACACAAATGCAGGCGGCCTCTCTTGTACTTCAGAAAGAACGCTTTGACCTCCCCTTGTCTCATGAGGGTTCCCCGCTTTTCTCTGATTTTAACCAGTTTTGTTTGGCAACAAACATTTTTCTATTTGTTGTTGTTTGGTTGTCACTGCTTCCTACTCTGACTTTTCATTTTAATTAGTTCAATTAATTTAGTGACAAGTTCTGGGTTTCTGTGACATCCTGAGTTTTGGTAAAAGTTGGCCTCCAGCTTGGCCTGAACAATAAATCACACATTTGTCATCATAGTATCAGCCTTCATACATCACAGAAGAAGGTGAATATTGTGATAAACATTTACTTTAATTGTTTACATCCCGTTGATTTGGCTGGCCAATGGAATGGTGCTCTTTTATGTTAGAAGCTCCGCCTCCTATGTAGATAAGGGTCATTTGGAGTAATATTGAAATGATGTTCGCTAGGGGTGGGAGTCTTGAGGCACCTCATGATTCGGTAAGATTCAGGAGGCACGATTGGATTATGAAAGGATGATCAGTGCAGCTTCCAATCTTTATCTGAGTCTGGAGACCTGAGGTTTTGGCTGCTCATTTATTCTGTTCGCTGCATATTTGATTTTGGTCTGACAGAACTTAAACTTCACGTAACTTTGATCCAAAGCCAATTGGATGTCATCACTGAAGTCAGTCAAGCTGTGTCAGCTGTGTTTGTGTGCTGTTCAAAAAATATCTGCGTGAAAAACGCCCCACGTTTAGTTCTTCTTGTTACTTTTACTTTCAATTATTCTAATTTTTGATTATCGATTTGTTTAAAATCCATAAAACCATTCAGAATCGTTTATGTAACATAATTGATTCATCTAATAATCCATTATTTCCTCCACCCCTACTGTTGACTTATATTTTTAAAAACTAACTACAAATACAAAGGTATCTGAAAAGTTTTTTTGGGGAAAAAAGAGTCAGAGAGGAAACAGAAGATGAGGTTTCAACTTCAGAATAAAAGAAAGCTGCATTTAACAGACAAAAACCAGGAATCTTAACTTCAAGTATGGATTTACTCCCACATACCATAATAATAATGCAGAATATTCAGTAACTGACTGTCTATTGTTAATAGGATGCTGGTAATAACGTACGAACAAAGGATTCACGTTTATTATGTTTAGAAAATACCAGTTTTAGACCTTTTTTGTTTAAATCCATCGCACCTTAAAAGTCAAATGAGGCTGAAGTTGGCATCTGATTTTTTTAGCTTCTACTTTGACAGTTAGTGGATTAAAGGAAAATCGATATCACATTTTAATGGTTCCTACTGGAAATCTAGTGAACTAATAAAGTTTAAAGCAGCTGCAGATATTTTACAGAGGATGAAGGTAAACTTTAATCTCAAAAACATCTACTTCTTACAGACCAGTCAGTAAAAAGATTGTCTGATGTTAAACCGGTCCGTTGCCTGAAAAAGGTCAAAGGTTTGCCTTCAGGGAATGCAGGACGTCACATCCCACATTCCCAACCTAACATTAGCGGTGCAACAAAAATGGAAAATAATATCAGAGCTGTACAGTTTAGATCCAGATTCCAGCCCAGACGAGAAAAGCAAAGACGTTCATGGATCTACAGTGCATCCGGAAAGAATTCCCAGCACCTCACTTCTTCCATATTTTATGATGTCACAGCCTTTGCTGTCAATATTTCTGTACATGTCATTTTTCAGGTTTTTATTTTTAATACATTTGCAACAATTTCAAAAGAAATTTTTCAACATTGCCATAATGGGGTGTTTTTCAAAGAATTTTTAGGAATTTAATCCATTTAGAAATAAGGCTGTGATTTCATAAAATGTGGAGGAAGTGAGGTGCTGGGAATCTGTTCCGGATGCACTGTAAGAGGATGCATCAGAATGGAGCGGAGCAGGGAGCTTGTGGCCTACTGTTTGTAGTTTGTACATAACATCATGAGCTTTTTCAACCGGCATTGCTACCGATTCACAATTTGAATAAAGAAATATTCAGAAACACAATTTTAATCTTAATTTTCCTTACACGTTCTCCATCATCAGAAAAATGCTGCAAGAACATGTTGAAACTACAGCATTTCATTGGAGCAGGTCTTTCAATGGATCCCTGTGTTTGTTGTGGGTTTTTTTAAAGTGACAGCTCCTCTTTTTCCTCCTTTATTTCAGGTGAACAAGCTGAAGCGGGACCTGGCCTGCATGAAGCAGGAGCTGCAGTTCAAAGAACAAGGCTTTGAAACCCTGAAGGAGTAAGGCTTTCTTTAGTACCCCCCCACCGAGTGTTAGTTCTTCATGTGTGAGCTTGTGTGTCTTCTGGCCTTCTTCGCTCCAGTGCTTGCTGAGGCGTGCAGCGACAGGTCGATTTTTTTGACTTAGTGTTTTTAGCGTGAACCTTTAGGACGAGCATCAACACCAGAACTAAGTTGATCTTTGAAGCTCACGGCTCAAATCTGCTGCCACAGACTTAGTCAGGGGGAGTATTCCTTTGTAGAAACCTGATGGAAGTTCTTAAAGTCCTTGAGGTATTTTCTCATGTTGTGTTTTCTAGTGTATGAAAACATCTGGAGCATCAGAGGTTCATGTTACATCTGAGCTTTGCTGCATTTACTGCACAGAGATGTTCAAAACAATTTATTTGGTTTTAATGTCAGTCATCTATGATGGTAACATTTGTGCCCTGGGATTTAAAAAAAAATATTCTGGCTCTTTTGGACAACGTTATAAAAATTGACTTCAGATCGTCTGTCGAATGTTTAAATGAGAAACAAATCCACCTCAATCTGTCAGTCTGAGAGATGGATTTCTGATGGAGTTGTGCTGATCTGCATCTTCACCTGTTGGCTTTATTTAGTTACTTTCACCTGCATGGATGTTTGGATGTGATGGTACAAAGAAGATGGTGCATGTGTGAACAATCTTGTTCGCTTAAGTCCATGTTGGAGCTCCTGTTGTGAATCTGCTGAGCTGCAGCTGAACTGCTGCTGATAACTGAGTTTTAGGGAACAGTCTTGTGTCAGAAAGTTGTGTTTTCCACCAGAGGTCATGGCTCTTCCAGCAGGACCATGACCCAAAGCAAACTTCCAAAAAGTTCTCAGAAATATTTACAACGTGCTGGAGAGATCTCCAAACAGCATTTATGAGACGTGTCCTTCAGATCTTTATGTCCTAGAGAAGTTTGCAGAAGAAGAGCCCACTAAAGTTCAGGTTACAGAAGCCACATTTTCCATTATTTTAACAAATACCAACTTAGTCCATTTCTGAGTTTGGTTCGACTTTTCTTTTGTTTCTTGGGGTTGTTCCACTTCAAACAGAAACAACAAACACATGAAGACTAGAACATCAGCAAACGGCGTCTTTAATGTCGGCCATGGCTCCGTTTCTGTATGTCAAACCTTTGAATAAAAACTTTTCACACCAAGGTGCAGCTTTCCCTCATAGTTTGATTTGAGTTACTTTGGCTTCCTGACCTTGACTTTCATGTTTGGTTGTTGATGAAGCTTCTCCTTCATCCAGGTGATGTGGTAGTTTGGTTGAGTTTGGTTGTGGACCATTGGAGGCCTCAGCTTTCAGGTTGCTCCTCCTCCTGTTAAGTTTGTTGTTCAGCTGTGACAGCTGAGCCCCCCGTCGACTTCTTCATTCAGTTTCTAACCTCTCATTCCCTCCCTGAAGAATGTGGGGGAACCGGTTGTTCTGCTGTGCTGTGACTCAGTGATGTTCTCAGAGCTGTGACTCTGTTGACCTCAGCATCTGAGACTCTGAAGAAAGCTGTGAAAGCTGTGAAACAACACAGAGAAACTGGAAAAACTCAGACGTTCCCTTCAATAGCTACTCCTGTCTCTGTATGTTCAAGAAGGTCTTGTTAAGGACTCCAAGTATTTGTCTGGAGTTAAAAAAAAATTCATTTTTATGAAAAGTTTATCTTTTTGTCTTTGAAGAAAGATCTCAGTGAAACGTGTCGATATTAAAGGAGCCACTAAGCTCCTCCTCTGATCAGAAGGACTGAAGATCTTAAAATCAAAAGATGTAGGATCCTGCAAAAACATCCGATCATCTTTCATTTTTCTGCCATTTTTCAAAAGTTTGACTTTTATTGACATTTATTGTAAACAGAACTTCCAAAGAGTCTTTGGATTTGACCAGAATTCACCATTTACTCTTATACTAAAGACTGTCACCGTTACCTGTAGGAATAAAGACACTTGCTGGAGTGGCGCCCCCTGCAGGACTATGACGCTGGCAGGTGTCTGTGGAGTTGAGCACAAACATGAGCAAAGCTCTGATGGACATGTCTCTTCTTCTCCAGGATTGACCAGAAGGTGTCCAGCAGCTCATGTGGCTATAAGGTACAGGAGACACAAGCCATCCTCAAAGAAGTGCGATCCATCCGAGACGCCATCAGCTCTGGGGAGAAGGAGAAGCAGGAGCTCATGCAGGTTTGTTTGCATTTCTCCTGGTGAACAGCAGGAGGTGCTGGTGTGTTCTGCTTCACTGAGACCGGAACTGGATTCTTCCTCTACCCCTACGGCTTCTCCCTACCCCTACATTTAGCCCTCCAAACTCATAGTTATGAAAAAATAGTCTCTTCAAATTCGCACCTCACTCCCATTCAATGCCAGCACTCAGAAAAATGCATCACATCAGTTTTATAACTTTAAAGTCATTCTAAAATAAAAAATCATGACTTACATTTACGTAAATGTAAACTTTTGTGCCTAATAGCACTCCCACATGAAGAAACATGTTTCTCCTCCACAGCACACCCTCGTGGTGGAGGGATACAGAGCCCTCTGCCACCACGGTTTCCCCTTCAAATAACTCTGTCTGGACCTTTTACAAGAACAGTGACATCTAGTGGCTGGGTTTAGCCAAAACAACGGAATCAGTTAAAGATGGTTTAAAATAAAAGGAAACAAATGAAAACAATACCAAGACGGATCAAATTTGGTTTATAAAGCATTCATCATGACCAATGTTGCCTGAAGATGCCACACTAAAAGATGCTAACATTAGTTTGACCTCAAAACTACTCAATCTAAAGATTCCAGATCCTTTTAATCCAGTTCAAGTTTGCATTTTTCTTGGTTTTTTTGGGATGTTGATATTTTTAAAATCTTAATGGTTTACATTTCTGCTGGATTATTAAGCATTGGAACAATCTTTTTTCCTGTCGGTTTTCATTAACATGGAGGAGTTTGTCTAAACATAGATAAATGTACAGCTGGCGCCATAGTAACCGGATCAGCAGCTTTCAGCGGTATTGGGGCTCCTTCAGACAGAAATGAGACACCTTCTGGTCTGAACAGCCGAGTGAAGCAGCTGGGCTTCACAGATGAGTCAGAAGCTTCACTTCTGCACTGAAGCAGAACATGAGAGTTCTGGTCAGTCCTGGTTGATCTGAAACTTTGAATGCTTCATGAAGCACATCAGAATCTATCATGAAAGACTAAAACAGAAACTCTGGGGAAACTCAACAGTCTAAACAGGTTTTGTGCTTTCAGAAACTTGCCATGCTGAAGGACGGATTTGAGCTGGACTCAGGCTCCCAGCAGGAGCTGTGGGGCAGCGGTCCCACCACCCCCAACCTCCAGGTGTCCATCCCTCGCCTGTACTCTGACGCCGGCTCTCAGACAGACATCCCTGTGGAGGTGAGTCAAATGCAAAACAGCAGGCATCTTCAGAAGTTTCCAACGTCCAAACCAGCACCGAGCAAACAGGACAGTTCAGTCTAAACCAGACTGAATCCACTTCAGTTCACTTCTGTCTTTGAAAACTGAAAGACACTGATGGGAGACATCAGGAGGAAACCTGAGTTTTATTGACCTGCATTCCAGTCCATCAAACTGAATCCACTTCAGGTTTTAGTGCTGGCTCCTTCTTAAAACACAAGCGGGTGAAGTCAATCTTCTAGAGATGATGCTCAGATGTTTTCACACAGAAGGAGATCACTGACCTCACCAGCTTCTCTGTATGTTTGTCCGATCAGCTGACGACAGGCAGCAACAAGCTGGCCGAGAAGGTCCGACTGAGCCTGAAGTACGAGGACACCAAGAGACGGTAGACACTGCTTTCCCATCGTTTCTCCAAATCCACAACATCTGGTCACTTCCTGTCAGCTGATGCATCGTAGCGTATTTCTATTACTGTTCTTCTGTCTTCTCAGGATTGCCACCATCGAGGTGCAAATCGCTAAACTGGACAGTGAGGCATGGCCGGGTCTTCTGGATCCGGAGCGAGACCGCCTCATCCTCATCAATGAGAAGGAAGAGCTTCTGAAGGAGCTGCAGTACGTCAGCCCCCGCCAGCATCTGGAACCAAACGATGCGGAGAAGCTGGAGTCGGAGAAGAAGCGTCTGGAGAAGGACCTGCAGGCTGCCAGAGAGAACCAGAGCAAGGCGCTGACCGAGAGGTGAGCACCACGACCACAAGCAGGTAGAAACAAAAACCTGCTCTGAAAAATCTGTGAACTTTCACTCTGAAAGTTCAAGATCAGGTCATCAAGTTCTTGAATCGATGTTTTGAGGTCTTTTCTCCTATTAGTTCTGAGGGACATGAATGGGAAGGAAAACAGACTCAGTCCACAACTCTCATAAGCTCCATCCTTCTCCACTTGGGGAGGGTCTCAGTCCTGACCAGAAGGGAACATTTCACCTTTTCTAATGGCCTCATCCTTCTGCTCCTCCATCTTCCAGCTGCAGACTTGGACTCTGATTGCCTTTAATCCAACTTCAGCTAAAACTCCAGGACAACCTGGACAGCTTAGTCTGGATGAAAAGCTTCAATTCTCCAGGATGCATCCTAGCAAAAGCAGGAATGCTGGAGCTTCAACAGTTTGAGATTGTTGCTGCTCTAATGAGAATTTAGTGTTTTTGAAACCCGCTGTCCACCTGAACATCATCAGAAACTTTAAGGGAAGCTCAGACTAAAGATGGTGGAGTGACCAGTTCAGAGGCAAGCTTCAGATGCTGAAGAAGAAGCTCCTGAATGAAGATCCACAGCCCTGAAGTTCTGCTGCAGATGCACAAAGCCTGTCAGGAAGAGGAAGTTCAATGTTCCTGATGGTTTCATCTCGACGTTCTGAAGGGATTCAGATGATGTTGACTTTCTCAGCTACCATAAGCAGACAGCAGCTGCATTAAGATTTTTGATACTTCTCCATCGACACTGATGTGGACCCCCCTCCCCCATATTTCCAGAATGCCATGACCCCACCCCCCAAAAAAACCTCTGCCAGATGCCCCGTTGTTCGGTGTTCAGGCCGGGCTCCACCTGAGCTCAGCCTCTTTGTGCTTCATCTCCTGTTCCTGTAAGATGAGAGGCTGCTCTCAGTGAGGCTGTTGTCCACAAATGTGGTCAGAAGTCAGCACAAAAGTCAGCCCCCAAAACAAAGATCTGAACGGTCTTGCTGGGTTTTGGTTGTGGTCCATCTGAGTTCTACAAAAAAAACAGACGAAGCATCCTGATGTGCAGGAGGAGGTTTGTGTTCAACACCAGCAAGTTACAGGGAGGGGTCTTCACCTTCCCCTCAACAGTCTGGGTCCGGTAGGCGGAACTGCAGCAGTAACGCATCCTCAGGCTTCTCCTCATGCTGTTTCAGGCTGCGGCTCCACTGCAGGAGGAGCAAGCTGGTCCGAGAGCTGGAGGAGATGGTCCGCCTGGCCACGTCGCTGCACATGCAGCTAAAGAGGTCTGTTCTAGGTCATCTACACTCATTCAGAACAAAAAAGCAGAACAGAAGCACACTGCTGACACAAACTACTGCGACAAACTACTGACACAAACTACTGTGACAAACTGCTGACACAAACTACTGTGACA
>BSAI01000252.1:175880-189037 GCA_036245035.1 Adrianichthys oophorus | reverse complement strand
ATAAGACAGATTTACATGTTTAAGTTAGTGACAGATGTTGGATCAGACAGACGTACATGGTGGTCTCTGAACTCCAAACTGCTGCATTGAGGAAAAGGTGCAGGAAGATCCTAAAACCCTGCAGGGACTCTGAAGGTGAAGGGTTTGTTCCGTCTGTGCAGAGTCTGCAGGAAGATGCCCCCCCCTGCACTAAATCCATGACCAACATCAACCAGCGACTGCAGCAGGTCTTTGGTGAAGCCATCCGGATGTCCTTTCCAGAGCTCGACAGCCCGCCACTCGCCGTCACGCCCAACCAGCAAGCCAAGTTTGGAGACTACCAATGCAACAGTGCCATGGCGATCACTCAGGTGAGGCGGCGTCATATTACCCATGAGCCTCTTTGTTCCGCTGTTCTTTTACAGGTCAGATTGATCTTCATGACAAAGATCTGATTCTGTAGAGACACAGTCTGCAGATGTTTCAGTCTGAGATGCAGCAGCGCTGCTCCTGCAGACTTTACAAAATAAAAGCTCCATTCTTGCTGCCTCTTTCTAAAATGATTCCTTTCAGAAATCTGAATCGCTTCTTTAGTTGGAGTTCAGCTTCAGAGATTTTCTGAACTTTCATTCCATCAAAGCAAAGCCAGGGGCGGGGCTATACGATGTCATCATCTACCTGCCTCTCTCCTCGTGTCCTCTGCAGCCGTGGACCTCAGATGTGACGGCAGGTGGGCGGGTCTTAGACCAGCGCCTGTTTAAAGGCGTTGTCCTCTGAGTTTCTGAGGAGCGTGCTGCTTTTCAGAGTCGTTCCTTCCGTTTGAGGGTTGAAATGGATCGGTTCTGTTCATGAAGGCTGTTGCTCTGGTCCTGCTGTTTCAGATGCTAAAGGCGAAGGGGCTGAAGGTGAGCCCCAGAGAAATCGCAGAGAAGATCCTCCAGAACCTTCCAGACAACGAGCTCATCCAGGGAACCCAGATCGCCGGGCCAGGTACCGACGGTCCGGTCTGTCTACTGCTTTAAACATTTGAATGCGCTGCATTTAGGAGCCAAACAAACGTGTTAAACCACAACATTACCCAGATCAGAACGGAATGGTTCTGGTTCTGCTCCAAAAGAGAACCATCAATACAGTGTAATTGAGGTCAGTCACTGCTGTCATTTGGTTAAAATGATTTTATTTGATAGAAAGCCTCCTCTAACATCCATGAACACGGGCAGTCACCCCATTGGTTGATTATGTCTTTATTAAGGAATGATCACTGATCAATCATTAAGGAATGATCAGTGATCAATCACTCCTTTCTAAAGATTTAACAACAACGTCACAAAAAAGAGTTTTGCTCATCCAACAAAAAAGATGAAGACCAAAACACATTTCAGCCAAGGAACCGTTTGGACCTCCTACCTCCTCTTAGCCGCTGTCGCCCTCTTTGGCTGAAATGACGGCAGGGAGACGCTTCTTGGAGCATCTACACATTCCAGATACCCATCCGAGGAACGCTGGCCCCACCCCTCTATGCCACACTCTTTCAGCTGAGAGATACTGGAGGGTTGCTTGGATGTGCGGCCCGGTTAGGTCATCCCACAGCATCTCAATCAGACTGAGATCCGGTGCTCTGACTTGGCCACTCTCCATGTCGTATGTTTGCACCAGTCCTGATGTGGATTTGCTGGTATGCTTTGGTCACGATCATGTTCTTTTGCTTTAATGATGGGTTCAGGTTTTCCTCCGGTACTAGTGGTTCATGCTGGATTCTCTGACAGTGAGCTGGCCCGGTCCTGCTGCAGAAGAGCATTCCCAAACCAGGACACTACCACCGCCATGCTTCACAGTTGGTTTGAGGTTCTTTTCTTGGACCTCTGTATGTGGTTTACACCAAACATGTCTTCTGTTCTGGTGTCCAAACATTTCTATCTTAGACTCATCTGTCCAAAGAGCATCATTCCAGAAGTCATTCCTTTTGTCCACGTTCTCTCTGGTAAACTTCAGTCTGACCTTACTCTTTTCCTCTTTGCTCCCCTCCACCACCTCCTCCTTGAACGGCCAGACCTGGACATCCTGGCATCAGTTTGGAAAGTCCTCCACTAGTAAACAATGTTCTGGACGGTGGGGTGACTGAGGTTGGGTTAGGCTTATGACCAGACTCATAAGCAGCCACAGCTCTTTGGAGCTCACCTCAGCATCAAACCAAATGTCTGAGGGTTGGATGGAGCACGGCTCCTTAAAGCTGCTGGATAAGGAGGTCCTGATCACGTGCAGCTGCTGTTGGATGGTCATTCAGAGTGAAAACGTGTGTCCTCATTGATTCTTTACCTCCTTTTTAACTGTCATTGCACAGACAGTTTCCTACAGAGTTATAATACCTGGAGTATTGTTTCAATACATATTAAGTTTGTACCAACATGACTGTGAATCTGAAGATGAGGCTCCGCCCACTGCACAGTGGCGTGTTGCAGGTGCATGATGGGATTCTTAAACCGTCCAGTTCTTGGTCCCGTTGTCCACACCACGCCTCCCGCCGTGGCGTGCGAGGCGCCATTTTCTTTGTCTTACTCATAAGTGATGGTTGAACCAAGGGGTCCGTCCACGCCGTGTCCACAGACAGAACATCCCGTGTTCTGTCAGGACTGCCGTGAACTTGACTGATATTGGTGACGTGTACGCAGACGCAGCTTCAGTCGTTTCTCTGGGGGCACTTTGACCTTCAGTCGCTCCAGGAAGACCCGCTGCTCTCAGATTATCGTGACGCTTTGCTTCTCTAACAAACACCTGCTGTGCCTCCGCCCCCTGCAGGATTCATCAACATCCACCTGAAGAAGAGCTTTGTGTCCAAACTGTTGAGCAACCTGCTGGTCAACGGCGTGCAGCCGCCGCCTCTGCCGTCCAGGAAGAAGGTCCGTTTGAGAATGACAGTGACCCAGAGATGATGTAGATGTGGGGGGGGGTTCTCACCAATGTCTCTGCTCAGGTGGTGGTTGACTTCTCCTCCCCCAACATTGCCAAAGAGATGCATGTGGGTCACCTGCGCTCCACCATCATAGGCGACAGCATGTGTCGGCTGTTCGAGTTCCTGGGCTATGACGTCCTCAGGTCGGCTCGCTGTGACGCAGTTTGCAGATTTTCTTCGTGTGAAGGATTTTTCACGACTCCAGGTTGTCCTCTGTGACTCTCTGGCGCCCTCTGCAGGCTGAACCATGTGGGAGACTGGGGGACGCAGTTTGGGATGCTGATCGCTCACCTGCAGGACAAGTTTCCAGACTACCTGACCGTGTCTCCGCCCATTGGCGACCTGCAGGCCTTCTACAAAGTCCGTTCACAGCTGCTTCACAGGCTTTAAATCTTTGTCTGAGTGAGAACATTGAAGTGGTAGTTCTGTTGTTGGAGATGGGCGGTTCTGTCGGCCGCGCCGTTGCTCCACCACCATCACTCTTCTTCCTCCCTCAGGAGTCCAAGAAACGGTTTGATGAGGACGAGGACTTCAAGAAGCGAGCGTACCAGTGCGTGGTCAGGCTGCAGAGCAAAGAACCGGACTTCCTCCGAGCCTGGAACCTGATTTGTGACGTTTCCAGGAAAGGTAAGATGGATGAAGAACGGTCCTGATCATTCTGAAGCGTACTGAGGAAAAATATGGAGTGGAGGCGCAGCTTCGTGAAAGGTGGAGCACATGCTCCTTCTAAAAGCAGAACCGTTTCTTCAGAACCTGCAGGTTCTGTTGGGCTCACATCCTTTTTACATTTCTGTCTTTTGGTTTGGAAACAGTTTTTAAAGCTTAAATCTGCATTGTCTGTGATGACGGAGGCATTCCAACAAACCTCAACGCCTCGTCTTTTGTTAGGAATCTAAAGTGGGCGGGGTCTTTTGACTGACAGGTGAATAATTCTCGTCTCAGTGGGCGTGTCTAACAGATTCATCAGGATCTTCTAAGCCTGAAGCAGAGAGGAGCTCATGTCAGAATGACATTCGGTTCATATTCAGCTTTTAATGGGTCAAGCTGGTTCCAGTTCTGGTTCTGGAGCCCAGCTCAGATCAGACCTAATCTAGCTTTGTTACTAACCATCGTACATCAGGAATTCTCCAGGAGAACTCTGCAAATCCACCAGCTTTGTTACTCAACTCAGTTACCCACAATGCAACTGAACAGGCTCAAAGAAGAAAAGTTCTGTTTTTTTTTCAGAGTTTCAGAAAGTTTACGACTGTCTGGACATCAAACTGATGGAGCGGGGGGAGTCATACTACCAGGACCTGATGACGGAGGTGGTGAAGGAGTTTGAGGAGAGAGGTTGGTCCCCCTCCTCAGGCGTATGTTTCCACCTGCAGGAGGTGCTGTTGTGTCCCCTGTGTCCTCTGATCGCCGGTCCTTCCTGTCCTCCTCCTGCTCTCCTCAGGCCTGGTGGAGCTGGATGAAGGCCGGAAGATCGTCTTCTGTCCGGGTCAGTCCATCCCGCTCACCATCGTGAAGTCAGATGGAGGCTACACCTACGACACCTCGGACCTGGCGGCCATTTATCAGCGGATCTTTCAGGAGAAGGCTGACATCATCATCTACGTCACTGACAGCGGGCAGGTGGGCGGAGCCCTGAATGCTGCCTGTGAAGGAGCAGTTTCAGGAACAGAACATGGATTTTTTTCTCATATTCACACTTTAATTTAGTGATTGTAAACATTCAGAGGCAGATTTTTGACATTTTATCCTGTGAAAGGAAACAGGAGTAAACTGTTCCAGACGTTGGTGTCAGTCTGAGATTTTGACCTTTAGAACATTTTGAAAGTGAAACAGCTGAAGGGTTTGTTAAAACGTTCATGTCTGTTGGTTTGGGTCATAAACCGGTTCTCAGTGAAGTTCTGAGAGAACTGAAGTTCGATGTTTTTGTGAAACCTCCCTGAAGTTGCTCCTGTCCTCCTTTAGGGCGTCCACTTCCAGGTTGTGTTTGCTGTGGCCCGAATGATCGGTTGGTACGACCCGCAGGTGACCCGTGTGGAGCACGCTGGCTTTGGGGTGGTTCTAGGCGAGGACAAGTGAGTGTTCAGCTCTACGCCGGCTCTGTAATGTCAGATGTTGTTGATAAAGTTTCATTCAAAGTGGATTCCAGTCTGTTATTGTATTTAGTTTTCTGAATGTTGGTTGTTTTTATCCTCCACGTCTTAAAGTCCACTCTGTAAAAATATTGTGATTTAAAGCAGTTTGTGGTCACAAACTAGCAGCAAGTGGAACAGCTGGTTATTGTTCGTAGCATGATAGCATGAGTGTGTAACAACACCGCTGTCTCCACATCAACACTGTTTCATAAACTCTGTTGCTGCTGAGTCCAGATCCTGTTAAAAACCTCCTTGTCCTGCTGCTCCGTCAGCTTCATCTTAACGCCACACACAGAAATGTAGGACGCTGTGGGGATCGCTGTGGGGATCGCTTTTCGTGTTGCGTGCGTGAACATTGCACAGCAAAGGCCCTCAGCATCAGTGGGTGTGACCCTTAGGTGCTGCTTCCTGGGCCCAGGGTCACACCCAATCTGAGCCTGGGGGTATCTGTGTCCCTGTGGTGCTTCCCAACAGTGGATGAGCCTGGCTGACCCATATTTAACATGCTCGTGGGGGACCCCCGCTTCTCTGGGTGTCCTCCTCCTGGGAGGGGGGGGACTCTCCTGGTCCTTCTGCGGGTCTGGGGAGTGGCTGCTGTGGCGTTGGTCTCCCTTGGGGGGCTCTGGTTTGTGATGGGCTCTCTGTAGCTCCTGTGCCCCCTGTTCTCTGGTGCTGGGGGTCCCTGTGGCAGTTCTGCTGGCACTGGTCTGGGTGGCTGACGTTGCGTCGGCCAGCAGGCGGATTGCTATCCTGTGCAGGTGTCTGGGGGGGTCTAGCCACCTCTGTGGTCTTGCCTTTGGTGTGGGGGTGACCGGGTTCTCTGCCTCGTTTTACATTCCATCACCCACCTCAGCAGAACAGAAACACCTGAAACACAGGTGTCAGCTCACCTTTGTACTAATAGTATGAAACGCTTTACATGTGTCTGTTTGTATGAATGCGTGTGTTAACTGAAATTGTGTAAGTGTTGACATGTAAAGATTTTTGGAGCCAACAGGTGTGTTTGTAACGTTTGAGTGTTCAAACATAATCAATATAAATACAAAAGGAGTTTATACAAATATACTAACTGTAACAGTAAATCTGTCCACACAAGAGGCTTCAGCTCTGACCGGTTCGCTCAGATGTTGGACAAGTTAAAAAAAAACTTCAGATTTTCTGAATGTCATTGATCTAAGTGATGACCCCCCCCCCCCCCCTCCACACACACACTAATCAACAGTCTTCATGAGTGGATTCCAGTGCAGACAGCGAGGTGGAGCAGGAGTTTACATGGAGGTCTGACTGAGTCCAGGCTGAAGCTCTGCTGGCTTCAAACGTGTCTTCAGATGTGGACGTTCCTCCTTTCAGGAAGAAGTTCAAGACGCGTTCTGGAGACACGGTGAGGCTGATGGACCTGCTGGAGGAGGGGCTGAAGCGCTGCAAGGACAAGCTGCTGGAGAAGGAACGAGACAAGGTCAGAAGATCAGCTTGTGTCACAGCAGGAGAACCCTCAGCTGGTTCTGTCAGAACCTGAAGGAGGTTTGGTTCTACTAGACATTCACGTCTCTCATAGTTCCTTACGTTTGCAGCGTTTCCTCCTTCCATGAACGCTCCAGAAGAAGGAAATGTTTCAACATACATTTGTTCATTTTCTCTCTTCACCTGCTGCTTGGGAAGGGGGAGGAGCTAAAAGCAGACAAAACGGCGCCGGTTTAAGCGTTTGTTCTAAAGAATGAAAAGGTTTAATGACTTATTTCGGTTCCAAATAGGTGAAATATTTGGGATGACCACTCCCCCATCCCTCTCTGCTGTGCAGCAGATCCTCCCCACTCTTTGGAATGTGCTGGATTTCAGGACTTGGCATTAAACTTGCTGATAACTCCAAGCCCCTCCTCTCTTTGGTCCTCGCCTCGTGTAATAGAGGTGCAGGTCCATGTGGGGGCGCTGTGGCTGAATGCGGACGTTCTGTTGCAGGTTTTGACGCCACAGGAGCTCGCCAAGGCGCAGAGAGCCGTTGCCTTTGGCTGCATCAAATACGCCGACCTGTCCCACAACCGCATCAACGACTACGTCTTCTCCTTTGACAAGATGCTGGACGACCGCGGGAACACGGCGGCGTACCTGCTGTACGCCTTCACCCGCATCAGGTGAGGAACAAAGACCTCATGATTATGGGGGAGGGGCTGTCAGCAGCTTTGTAATCAGATGATCATCACAGGTCAGGCTTGCTTTAGAACCTGATTGGTGGTTGGGGGGGTTCACTGAGCTCGAGGTGTAAATATTTCATCTACTAATGGAAGCAGAAGAACACAAAGTTCTGGACGGGTTTCTCACACCCTTCAGTATCAGTTGGTTTGGACTCTGTAGTGATGGGTGAGGTGGACCCAAACCAGTCTGGGTATTTCAATGAGTTCTTGATTTGTAGTTGTTGGCATAGACCGTATTGAAACACCGGACATCGCAGCCCCTCCCCCTTTGTGTTTCCAAACAGGAAGTACCTGCTGGCTCCAGTCATTCTATTGGTCAGAAGAACCGTTCTTACTCTGATACCTTTTTCTTAAAGGATAACCAAACAGTAAATCAGTGTTTTTGGCTGTTGACCGGTCTTTGCCAAATATTTTGGCAATTTAAAATAAACTTGTTTAATTCCTGAAATTATTGTCTAAACCCATCTGTGTGCTGCCCCTTACAGGTTGAAACGAGGTAGTACAGTTGAATTTTGTGATTGGTCAACTGGTGTCAGAAGTTTCACGTCATCTTGCTCTACAGCTCCAGTACTAAAGCCCCGCTCGCAGTTGAGTGCCATTGGCATTGAATCCAGAGAACTCTACCCTGGTGATGGGATCTGGAATGAACATTTCACTCTGAATTCTATGCATAATATGTTAGCCTTTATTAGCTGTGATGCTAGTGCCATTTTATCACTCAGACACAGGTCGCTTTCAGTCCTGCAGACCCTCAGCTGTGCCAAACTATCCCCTGCTAGATTTGCATCCCCTCAGATGTTTGACCGCTCGGAGCCCACTTTCAGTGGAAGGGGTGCGGAGGAACAAGCTCACTCATGGTTGGTGACTGGATTCAAGATGGCAGCACACGTATGAGGAAACATTGGGGATGGGTTGGGCTTTATTTTGTGAGATCTGGAAGTAGGGCATTTTCTATGCATCGCTTCTTCCATTGTTCTATGTCAGTGGTTGTTGGTCCCAAGAGTCGCCAGAAGGTGGCGCTGAACTCTGAATCCTGTTCCTGCAGGTCCATCGCTCGCCTGGCCAACATCGATGAGGTGGCGCTCAAGAAGGCGGCGGAGACCACAGAGATCCTGCTGGACCACGAGAAGGAGTGGAAGCTTGGGAAGACCATCCTGCGCTTCCCGGAGATCCTGCAGAAGATCCTGGATGACCTGCTGCTGCACACGCTGTGCGACTACCTGTACGAGCTCGCCACCACCTTCACAGAGTTCTACGACAGCTGCTACTGTGTGGAGAAGGACCGGCAGACAGGTGAGAGCTTCCTGGCACACTGACAGAAACTCTCTAACATTCTCCTGAACAGCAGCAACACACCGACGGTCCAAACCTGTGGATGAAAGTTTA
Source organism: Adrianichthys oophorus (assembly GCA_036245035.1). Taxonomy (NCBI): domain Eukaryota; kingdom Metazoa; phylum Chordata; class Actinopteri; order Beloniformes; family Adrianichthyidae; genus Adrianichthys; species Adrianichthys oophorus. The sequence continues at coordinate 180,404 of BSAI01000252.1, read as the reverse complement.
TTCCAAAAAAGCCTCTTCTCAGATTCTGGGCCTTCAGTCGCAGTCTTGGACTCTTTGGGAACATAACTAGAATCTCCTGATGGTTCAGTCCAGATGGAGCAGCAATGCTGCAGTCAGATATTCCTGTCCAGACTGAACCAGTGAACTTCTGGAGAAGTTTCTAAACTGTTTGATCTGTGTGTGACCTCAGGTGAGGTGATGAAGATCAACATGTGGAGGATGCTCCTCTGCGAGGCCACCGCCGCCATCATGGCCAAATGTTTCGACATCCTGGGCATCAGCCCTGTGGAGAGGATGTGAGCCGGGCCGGAGCAGAAGTCCAGCCAGAACCACTGGAGTACTTAAATTAAAGAATTCTGGAAAAATCTAATTCTCATCTGAAAGGTGTCATCTTTAATCTGGATCAGCTTTTGAATCTTCTAAAGGTCATGACCTTTCATCTGTGGAGTGAAGGATCCTCCCACAGGGGGCGTGTCCTGATCTAAGACAAAGTCAGATGTAAAGTAATCCAACTACTCTACATCTGACTTATTTTTGTGTAAAATAAAAGCCTTCCCACCACCGATGAAAAACTTTTGACAGAAATTTTCAGGTGTTGCTTCGTGGGTCCTCATGGTGGCGCTGCAGAGAACAGTCAAACAGTTTTGAAAAATCGTTTTAAATCATGGAAGTTTCTGGATTTATTTTACCATAAAAACTTTGACATTAACGGGATTTATTGGCCATGTTTTTTATTTGATTTTTGTCTCATTCAGTGAAAGTTTTCTCAAAACGTGATTTAAATTAAAGTCTATAAATAAAACTGCATTTTTACAAACGTTTATAGGATTTTCTAAAGACATACCTGCAGTTAACATTTGGATCCACAACGCTATGGCTGAACTGCCATAGTCAGTCATGACATGGACATTTTCTTCTGAACTTTGAATGGATCCAGAACAGTTTAAAGAAGAATCGTCTTTATCTCGTATGGATAAGAAACCGTTGTGTTTCGCTGCATCAATAACCGCTAAACCTGCTGAAGCTTCCAAATCCATTTCCTCTTTGTACAGGAAGCACAGGATCACGTCTCCTTAGATCTTGGTTTCTTTGAACTCTGCTCTGAAGGAATCTCTGACAGCCAGCAGACGGGACGCCAGAAGATGGCTGCCCACTTCCCTGTCCCACGCTGGCGAGCGCCCCCTGAAACAGGAAGCAGCGCGCTTCACTGGAAGTGCAAGTGAAAGCACTGGAATTGAATAAACATCTACACGGAGGGGCGGAGCTGACCCACCATTAACGGATCATCTTCCTGTTGATGCATTCATGTCTTTGGTCTACAGACAGGAAGTGACATGACCTGATTCAGATCACATGACGGCAATGTTTTTTACAGACCAGACTGTAACTCAATCACCAAAAATAATAGTTGATTTGATTTACCATTGTTTTCGATTCACTTGATTCGATCATTGATCATTGGTCTTTGAATTTACACATTTAGACATCTTTGCATAGGAATACATTAATAATGTATATATGCTTTAAAGATATTCCTATTAATCTGATACGGTTCCCATACTGTAAATGTATTAATGAAATAATAAACCAATAAGACTGTTAACATGGTTTCTCCAACAGAAACGTACAGATCATTGTAACTGGCTCATATCACAAACATGAATGATCGATGTCTCAGTGTGGCCACTAGGTGGAGCTCGTGCTATAGCATTACGCTTTATTCTACAAATGGTTACTTAAAAAATGTTTCCTTAAAAGAGTTATACCTGAGTTTATAAAGCTGTTTATGGGAACATCTATTAGACATTAGCATCAAGCTAGCAGACTTTGACGTTACTGCTGTTATGCGTTACTGGAAAAGGAAAGGTATAAACGATCGATCTCAACTTTTATGGATAAATTATTGATCTTTGTAAGCCTGGATTCAGATCGATTTGATCAACCCGGCCCTAATAACTAGTTTCATCAAAAACTGCTCACTTTGATCAAGAACATCAGGATGAACCTGCAACAGGGGGTGCTGTCTTCGGTTAAAACAGATAATCTGGGGGGGGGTCTCTGTCCCTCACCTGTGGTCTGTCTGACACAGGTGCGTCAGCCGGGTCTTGATGGCCCCTGTGGGCTCCAACAGGTAGATGCATGAGTAGACATGGACCCTGACCCCCCCTGGCTGGACCTCAGGGTGCTCCGTGGACACAGACGATAGGTAGAGGGGGCCGGAGAGTGGGTCATCCTGCCAGGTTCTGAGTGGAAGCAGAATCTGTTTCATTAAAATGTCCTAAAACGATGTGATGTTTAGACTCCGGGTCTTTACCTGAGCAGCAGGTGCTCCTGGGGGGGATGGGGGCCCCGCCCGTGGAGGAAGAAGTGGTAGACCTCACTGTGTTTGGACAGGGTCTGGATGACGGTGGCCTGAAGCAGGCGAGGCTCCCACAGTGGCTGCTCCCTCAGCAGCCGCCGTAGCACGTCCTGATGGGGGGCGTCCACCTCAACGGAGCCACGCCACAAACACAGGGGGGTGTCACCCCACCCCTGAAGACAGAGACGCCAGACACCTGAAGCACCGCAGCGCTAACACTAACCAGAGGCACTGTGACTAAATGACCAGCTCAGTGGCCTTGTGGATTGGGGGGGTTAAAGCACCAAATGGTTCCTGAGCGTGGCTGTGACTGCAGCTCACCTCTCCCCACGGGAGGGGTCAAATGCGGAGAACAAATGTCACACACCTAGACGTGTGACAGCTGATGGGACTTTAACTTAATGCAGGGTTCGCCCCCTAGTGGACATTTGACAGAAGACGAGATGGCAAAAAGAAACCAGCAGAAACTAGGGGAGCAACGATGAATACATTCATGAATGAATGGATTAATCCAAGCAGATTGATCTGTCTTAGACACGTTAATTGAATCAAACTAAACAGTTATAAAATCGTTTCAAAATGAGACAAATCGATGATTATAAACCATCATTTCATTCCCCTCTTCCACCCATGTATCTGTTTACCTTTCTGAAGGCCAGATCCACTTGTTCTGGACCTGGCTGGCTCTCCCACCCCGGGCTCTTCTCCTGAAGCTCCTCCAGGAGCTGCTGGGTGCTCTGCTTCAGATGGTTGATCTGCTCTTCTCGGTCCTCCATACCTCCATTCTGAAGAACTGGACGTCCTCTGGACTCCTCAGGACTGACACCCTGACCCGGCCAAAACTCTGGAACCTGCGGAGAACTGCGTTTTAAGGAGGAAGTGATCCGGGTTTGGGTCCCTACTAGTGGTGTAATGGATTATCCGAGATCTGTATGGATCACTTGCCACGGTTCAGTACACACGTGTACCGCGGGCCCCCCCCATCCTTTAAATCTATTTTCCAAACAAACAGCACACACTTTGCATCTCAAATTCGTGTCCGCCGTTTTTATTTTGACGTGCATTAAAGTCGCTGCCTGATGCTTGTTCAGAAGTGTGGTTAAAAAACCTGACAACCCCCACCCCCGTCGGTGTGGGAGGAGATTTTCTCAAACTCAAAAGACGTGGATGATGAGAGATCAGGTTTATTTATTTTGAAGAGTTCTAAAAAAAACACATTACCACGTCCGGGTTGTTGAAGTTATTTAAAGATTTTCCTGGAATGTGAGTGTCTCTGTCCGCGGAGAAAGACGCTGTGTGTGCCCAGAGAGAGGGAGGGGGGGGGGATTTAGGGGGGTGTTATTGCAGCAGCAGGAGACACAGTAAAGAATTTAAAGTTGTAAGTCCATCCATTGGTTTATATAAAGATGCTGTGTCATATATTTGCTTTATGTAAAGGTGATGCACTTTTTGTTTATATGAACATCTTGAGTATTTTTTTATGTTATAGGAATGTTCACGGGATCAAAGATGTTAAGAGTGTGTTGTTTTTAGAAATAGGCCTCAATGAGCAATTTTTTAAATGTAATATGTGTGCGTATATGTTATGTTCTATTTATCTCTAATCTATTAATCCTGCAATTTTTTCCCCTTTTTACTGATTCCAAAAATTATCTGAACCATTACTAAAACCGCAACACGATTCAAATTGTAAGTTTTGTGATTCGTTACACCCCTAGTCCCTCCTGTCTGCAGATGTACCTGGAAGAGCCTCTGGACCTCTGTGATCATAAAGGCCAGACCCTGAGTGGCAGCCAGGTTCTCGCTCAAGTCCCGTTGGTCTGGGTGGCCCAGACTGTGCTTCCTGTGACCGGACCTGCAGACGGAGAAGTTGATGTCATTATGGAAAACAGAGGAACATGGACCTGCTTATATATAGACTGAAGATGTGATGACATACAAATCTTTCTAAAGAACATCAGAAACTAACGAATGAATGATAACTTGTCGGAACGATGGCGAGTGTGAACGATAACATGTATGACTGATAATGTGTTGGAACGATAACGTGTATGACTGATAATGTGTTGGAACGATAACGTGTATAACTGATAATGTGTTGGAACGATAACGTGTATAACTGATAATGTGTTGGAACGATAACATGTATGAACGATAACATGTAT
>BSAI01000252.1:131406-145249 GCA_036245035.1 Adrianichthys oophorus | reverse complement strand
ATTTAAACAATATTACCACAAAGCTTTATTTAAAAAACATAACCACATGCCTATATTTTAACAACTCAACCACAAACCTTTATTTAAACAACACAACCGCAAACCTTTATTTAAACAACTCAACCACAAACCTTTATTCAAAACACACAGCTGCAAAACTTTATTTAAAATACCCAACCGCAAACCTTTATTCAAACAACACAACCACAAAGCTTTATTTAAACAACTCAACCACAGAGCTTTATTTAAAAAACATAACCACAAGCCTATATTTTAACAACACAACCACAAACCTACATTGAAACACAACCGCAAACCTTTATTTAAACCACACAACCACAAGCATATATTTAAACACAAATGCAAACCTTTACTTAAACAACACAGCTGCAAACCTTTATTTAAACAACATAACCACAAGCCTATATTTTAACAACGCAACCACAAACCTATGTTTAAACACAACTGCAAACCTTTATTCAAAACACTCAACCACAAACCTTTATTTAAACAACACAACCACAAACCTTTATTCAGTTTTATTTTTTATAAAAACCTATATTAGTTTTTAATTTTAAAGCTCTGTAATAAAAATGTAACAACATAAAAAATAAATAAATAAACAAATAATTGTGACTACCAGTGTTTATGATTAATCAGCAGACTTTTTGTTGAGGAATATTTAAAATGGAGGTTCCTTTAGTAGAGCATCTGAAAATTACTTTTAAATCAGCATTTAATAATTTTCATCCCTACATTCATTTTCTAAACTGTTTTATCCCTTTGGGGGTCATGGGGTTGCTGGAACCTAACCCGGCCACTCATGGGCACCCCTGGACTGGTCGCCAGTCTGTCGCAGGGGCCACAATCACACACCCATACACACTCACATCCACACCTAGGGACAATTTAGAGTGACCAATTAACCTATGAAGCATGTTTTTGGATGGTGGGAGAAAGCTGGAGTTCTCTGAGAAAACCCACGCATGCACGGGGAGAACATGCACACTCCACACAGAAAGGTCCCCCATTGATGACACTGTTTCAAGTCCCCCAGCCAGCTCTTGAACTGGGAACTATCCTGCTGTGACGCAAGAGCGCTGCACCGTTGTGCAGCCCTCTTTTTTAAAATGATTTTACTGGATATAATTAAAGGAATAATTAAAACCTATTTGATTTAAAAAGACAAAGGAAGAAGTTCTAGAAAAGTATTCACAGCAAAGCCTCCATAACTTTCATTACTTCATTTTTAAATCAAATTTCGTCCTATATCTTATTGCAACACAATAATGGGCAGTTACAGGTTTGAGGAGATGTGTCATAGCATCTTTCATGATGCCTGATTCAGATCTTCTGTAAGGACTTCTGCATTTTCAGTGGACCTTATTGTTCTCATTAGATGTGGTGGTGGATTCACCTGCTCCTGTGTGATCTGTTCTTCGGCTCCTCTGGGATCTTCCTGCAGCTCTCTGCCTCCTCTGCTTGCTGCACCTCCAGGTGGATGTGATTAGGGGAGGAGGGGCAGGGGGAGCTGGCTGAAGAGCTGCAGGCAGGTGAGTTGTGGGAGGAGCCTAATTGACTGTCTTCCCTGGATATGTCTTCAGACCACAAGGACACGAGCTGCTGAAGGTCACTGATTCGCTCTAGGACGCTGTCCAGTGCAGAGAAGACGTCCTCACCTGCCAGCAGCTGACTCACCTGATGGAGGAGAAGAGCGCACCCCCATCAGCAGTCCAAACACCAGCTTCATCTCAGAAGGTGGTGAAGGTCTTCAGAGATGACAGTTTGATCAGACTTTATGGAAAAGATGAAACTCCTGATAACACACTCCTGCTATGAGAAACTTTCCTCAAAATCAGCATGCAGGTTATGCCCCGCCCCCTGTGGGTCACATGACACAAGGAAAGTGAAGCACACTGAGAGATAAGAACTTTTTGTTTTAAGTATTATTTAGCACAGTACTTTTTCCAACAATTTCACAACAATGATATCCGCTTTACGGCAGTAATTCTGACTGCCACCATCTTATACATACATACATTTTATAAAACAAAACTACATCTTAAATTTATTAAATGTTTCTATTTTAAAAAGCTGGCAGAAAAAACCTGTTTTCATAAATATATAAATGAAGAAAAGCAATTCTCCAAAGGGAAGTTTCCAGGTTTCCAAGTCTTTGACAGTTTTTACAGATGTTACGTTCTCTGTGGGGCGCCCCCTAGAGGCAGAAAACTGTTCTGTTTCCACCAGCCTATAAAGCCTGAGACCCTGTGGGTTTTTAACCATGCTGGTTGTTGCCATTGTTTGTCAAACAGGACTTTGTTTTTTTTAAAAACCCACTGTGGAGGTTTCAGGACGCTGCGATCAAGCCAAAGACAGAAACGGATCAGATCCTCTTTGATGTCAGCCACCATTTTCTAAAGTAAAAATGAAGCTTGAAGGGGGAGGGAACACTGACTGGAGTTTCCGGCCTCCTACAACTCACCAACCAATCAAAAAACACGCTGGAGTTCAGAGACGTTAACAGCAAACACCTTTAACCACGTCCTCATAATTCAACTTTGATTTATGTTAAAATTATTATTTGTTTCTAGTGCGACACAAACTAAGACACATTAAAACCTATTCTAAACTCTTCTTAGTGTTGTGTATTTTAATTTGTTTTAATATTAGTTTCATAATAACCCTGCTTCCAAAGTGAACTTAGTGTTCCATGTTTAATAACTTAGAACATTGCAGGCGCTTGTTGGTGTTTTGCAGCAGAACGCTCTGTGTGAGCCGCCATCTTGGACCACAATTCCACCTTTCAGCTAAACCCAAAAATGACGAGACTGGAAACTTTTTCTACTAAGTCTAATGAGTTCCTCTGACCATAAAAATGAACAAATACCTTTTGTAAGGTTGGGGTTCTGCAGAGTTCTGCTGTGAGAACCAGAGGTTCTGCTTAATGAAACAGAAAATCTCAGGTCTACCTCAGACTCCTCGCTGGTGCGTTCTGCATCACTCCTGCCTTCACTTTCTGACAGATGCAGGTCGTCGGGAATGTTGTCGTACACGCTCAGTCGGTTGTCGAGCACAGGAAGTTGTCCTTTGACGCTGGTGGGGGCAGGACCTGGATCTGCCAGAGACGCTGCGGCGTGTCGGCTCCTGTAACCATGGAAACTCCCGGTCCTCCAGTTAACAGAGTCGCTGTCGATGATGGCGGACAGGGCAAGGTGTTTGTCAGCGAGGGAGGTGGGGAAGGTCCCGGGTTTGTGTCCGTTGGGGAGGTGAAAGACCAGACTGTAGCGCCTGCTGTTGACCTGGTTCCTGTAGTCCTGAAGGTTCATCAGAAACACTGAAGATGAAGTGAATCTGCCATGGCAGGACGTTCATGTTGGACTTTTCCTCTTCTTCAGGGTCTCTGACTGAAAGACCCAAACCAGCGTGGGTCAGGATGACCCTGCAGAGCTGGAACTTATGCCAGCTCTATTCATTCAGCTTTTTCTGGGTTTATTCACTTCAGCAGAATCTTTTTGTTTTTGTTCATCCAAACTCGTAAAAAGAGACAGGACAACAGACCTCTGATCCGGACCGCTTCTGGAGGTTCCGAGTGCAGCCGCTCCCGGCGCTGCTGTTGGTCCGTTTGCAGTTGCTTCTGACCCGGGTGACTGGGCTGGGGGTGCTGACGGCGCTGCTGTTCTCAGAGTGACTGTTGCTGCTGCCGATGGTGCGAGGAAACGAGGGCGAGGAAGACAAGCGGCTGGTGGGAGGAGTCTGTGGGCTGGACGCATTGAAACAGTTAGGTCCACTCACAGCAGGTGATGCGTGCAGAACCAGAGTGTTTGGACACCGTCCACTGAACTGGGCTGAGGTCCATTTGCAGAGGTGGTCCAGAGCTCGGTTCAGTGGACATACATCAGTTATGTATGTGCCACAACAAACAACACTGTCCTCTACAGAACTCAACAGCAAAAGAAAATCAACACTTTCAGTTCTAGAAGGCTCTTGGACATGCCCACAAGCCTTTCTGTAAACCAATGGGAGCACGCTGCCCCCTGCTGGATGGGAGGAACACACCCCGATCATCATGTGATGCAGGACAGGCAGGTCAGACCAGGAGAAATTTATTCAAGTTTTTGATATAGCTAAACATCAGACAGTACAGATGTCTCAATGGGCTTCACACCAGTATTTATGCAAAGAACATATAGTCAGTCATAAAAAAATAAACAATAGCTGGTTGTGAAACTTAAGGAGCAGGCTTTAATAAGCAATGCTTCTGCCTGCTTCCTTTCAAACTGGGTCTTAATGTATATTGTGTGCTCATGGTTAAATGTGTAACCACAGATGAGATTGTAACATCATTATATGTAAAACTAACATGTTTGGAAATAAATACTAACTAAACAGACTAAGCTAAACTGGCATTCCTGCCCTTCGACAGTGAGAAGTCTCGAGACATCTCTGCTTTTGAAGACAGAGCAGTTTTTATGTCAATCTCTTAGGATTTAAAGGGGACAGTTCTTACCTGGATCGGCAGAACTTGTCCTGAATCAGAACCGGCCTGGCTCGTAGATTCAGCCTACAATTCTGGCCAGCGGTTCCTCTCAACCTCAGCTTCTCCATCTTCCTCAGAAGGGTGGTCCCCTTCCTCCGAGGGGGTTTCTCCTGGAGACAACTGTCAGCTTCAAGACTCGCTGTGGAAGGAGAAGGCGGACCACTGAAAGACGTGTCCAGGGACGCCGTTTTGCAGGCAGAAGAGCAGCGGGAGGAGCTCCTGCAGGTGTCCTGCTCGTCTGAGGCGGGGGTGCTGGTGGTGATGGAGGTGGTCCCAGGCTGCCTGTGAAGGTTTCCATCGTGACCTTCGCTCTCGGAGCTGCTGGAGCTGTGGATGGAGCAGACGTCCTGGAGATCAATGACATCACATGCAGACTCGTCCAGAGAGTGGGCGGGGCTGCTGGACAGACACGAGACGTTTGAGATGGAGCTGAGGTGGCGCCACTGTCGCGTCTGCCGGTCGTAGGTCCAGTTTGGGCTGATGGCGCAGAAATCTTCCTCCTCGCAGACATTCCTCTGAAAGGAGAAGGACCTTTGACTCAGCAGTGCATCCAGGAGGACTTTAAACACGTCAATCAAGTTCAAGGGATCGACATCTTTTCTTACCCTGCGTTTTATTCTGCTCAGCTCCAGCTTCATCTCTGAGCATTTATTTAAGGTGATCAACCTTCTGCAAACACAAACGTGACCATGGACACGTAACTTTAAAGTCACATGTTAGATAGATGAGATGACAGAGACTTAGACCAATCCAAAACATCCACAAACACTGACAGTTTTTGGATGAAGTTCTACTTCTGGAATGACGTGAATAGATTTCCTCTCACTGAAAGACTTTCAAAATAAAGTGTTTCAGCAGCTTTGATCATCATCATCATCATCATCCACTGTCTGCTGTTGAAAAGCATCAAACTCCTGAACAGGAAGGAGGCAGATGGAAGTGAAAAAACTATGAAGTCCTTCCAGTCCAACAGAACCAAACTGGACTCAGAACATTTAGGATTTCTTAAGACCTCCAACAATCATCAGTCTTTTTGCTTTGACTGACAGGTGGATGGACCCATCCAAACTACATACAAGTCTTTGGTCCCGCCCAACTTTCTACTTTCAGAGGATTGCTGTGGTGGTGGGTGGAGTCTAAAAGATTGAAGTATTTTGTTAACAGACATTATGAAGCTCAAAAATATGCTGCAGAAATAAGCCGTACGTGAATGAAAAGGCAGAAAGATTAAGTTGGAGATAAGAATATGGCACGAATGTGCAGAGCATAGGGTGGGTGCTTTCACCTGCATAGCGAATCCAGAGCAACGTGATCCAGGAAGGGGTGGTCCCGCTCCACCCACTCCATGTAGATGGGAAACCTGCAGTCTGACACCCAACCGGACACAGTTCAACATCTGCAGCATGTGTCAGGAAGTGCAGAGATGGACCTCAGTAGGGCTCACATTTACCTCTGAACAACTGCACGTACTGCGGAAATCCAGCCGCTCTCAGCCAATCACAGGCCTCTCTGGCTTCAATCTCTGCAACGCAGAAACAGCAGCTGATTCAGTCACAGCTAAGACCATCCTCTAGTCTCAGAGAACGTTTCTCCAGGTTCTTACAAAAAACTAGACACATAAAAGGGACGATGTGAGACTCCTAGAAGACATCTGAGTTCCAGCAGTTGGCAGGAAGTGAGCATTGGGGGGTTGGGGGGTCCTTTTCCTCTCCTTAACATTTAAAAAACTGTTGATCTTTGAGACCGTGTGGCAAAAATGGAGCAACAACTCCTCCTGGAAATGTCATCAGTACTTTATCCAGATAGTTTTTATTCTTTCTGTAAACTATTCAATCCATTAAACTTTTTCTTAAAAAAGTGTATCAAGTGTGTCATGAGGAGTTTTACTGCCTTAAAGATTCTTTAAGGCAGTAAAACTCCTCATGACATTGTAGACTCTAGAATTATGGTACAACAATAAAGATGACTGCTTCACCTCTCGCTGTTTACTTTTAGAACGTAACTCCTGCGATAAACGAGGGACTCTGTACTCTCAGGAACAGAAAGCTGGGCTTCGTTTGCAGCAATTTCTTGTCCGGTGAAAACTGCAGATTGGTGGTGGTGGGGGGCACTGTCAGGAACAACAAAGCTGCATGTCTGCCCTCTGCTGCCCCCCTCCCTGGCCGTGGCGTTTATGTAACAAATGATATCTTCTGGGCTGGACTGTGACCACAGCCTCTTCCCTTCCCAAATGACTGTGCCTCTGAGGAAGTTGTGATTGGGTCCCTCAGGGCCCGATAAGAGATGTGGACATGTGATTGGGGCGACGCCTCCCGGGTCGCTCAGGAAACGGTACGGCATGGATGTGTGAGCTGGGGGCCTGAGGGGGGAGAGGTTACGTGTTCTGTTGACCGTTTGTGTTACGGTGTTTATGCAGGCCAAACATCAAACCTCCGAGCATCACTGAAGCAGATCGTTTAGGTCCAAATGTTTTCATCACAGATGCTAAATTTGCTCAGAGGAAACAGAAACAACCATCATCTGCCATCTGGGGTTAGGTAACACTGTTGTGATGCATTCCAACCACAATGATCAGATGTTCTCGTCTCTGATAGTTTTACTCCACTGTCCTTTTGCTTCTGTGGCTGCAGCTCTGATTGGCTGAACTCACCTGGTTCAGATAACCTGTCTTAAGTAGTAGTAGCTCTGTAGTATTATGTACCTCTCAATATGCATGTTAACATTTCTGTAATGGACATCTCTCGGGCATGCTTTACAAAACGTTACCATCTTTTCCCTGAAACACATATAGTGTGAAAATGAATCCTGGCTCATTCAGGAAGCTATCCGTCATCTGTGTTTGTAACAGCAGGAAGGTTCCTGACTCAGAAGCCGCTCTGTGGAAACGCTCACAAACTCGGGTCACTGCGTTTGTTTAAGACTCCCCAGCATTCATGGCAGGAAAAAAATGTTCTTTTGAACACAATGATTACATGGAATGACTGCAAACAAATCCACATTTATAATCCTTTAACTGTTTTCTGATTCTGTTAAAAAAATACGTTGGTTTCCAGTGAAATCATGACACACCAAACTGAGCCCAATTAAGCTCAAAGACTCTCAGTCACTAAATGTAACACAGGAAGAAAACTGTTTTTTTTTATTTTATTTTTTTTTTATTATTATTTCTTCAAGATCAAGGACTACGTGGTTCCAAAACCAGAACAGAGTCCAGTTATAAGCCGTTCCTTCGTTAATAAACTTCAAACGAGCAAAAACAGCTTTATGTTCTGGATGAGAACCTAGCTCCAAGTTTTTGGATCAACATTTGGACCAACTACTTATTTTTTGACAAGTCCATCTGTAGGTGTTCATCGGTGCCAAATTTTGTGTTTTAAATATGGATTCAAATGTATAGAAGTTATGAGATTTTTCAGCTGGATTCAGGGTCATCAGCGCTCTGTGCTGTGAATGTTGAGGATGTGGGAGGGCTGGAAAGCAGCACCCACTGCTCCTCTTTGGGAAGATTTATTCAGGCGTCACTCATCAGGATGGTTAGACTGCTGGTGGGTTTGGTTGGTAGCGGTCCTGCTGGCTGTGCTTTAGTGTGGCCTATGTCTGGTTTCTGTGCTGTTCAGTTCTAAAACTACATTTATGACAGTGAACCGACCCGTTGAAGAGCTGCTGCCCTGCTGGTTTTCCAACAGTACCAGGAATTTGGACCTAGCTGATCTGCTGGTTAGCTGGTGGAGCCCCCCTTTGTAAATGCTGGGGACTGAATGCACACAGGGGATGGAGAAAAGCTGCTATGTGTCCTTGCTGGCCGGTCACATCCAAACTGCTCTGGTTCTGGTAGATTCATGGATGCATCTACTTTTTGTCTTGTTCAAGCTTTACTTTGATCCAGGATTTAGACAGGTTTCTACTTTTATCGCCGTAAGGATTACACTGAGTCTTTTTTTTTCAATTTTCTAAATATAGATGGACTTGTAATTATCCAGCACACAGACACACGAATGAGTGTTTGGCGGCTGCAGATGAGCCTCCGTGTTTGTGGAGAAAATCCCACTGTTGCTAACAACACTGTCAGAGACCCGCCTCTCTGTCAGCGCAAAGGCGGAGTTCAGATAAACACTTGTTATCGTTATGCTAATAGTAGAAGTATGTTACATCCTGTCAGGGGTCGCCGCAGCTCACTGATTTGCACAGGTGGTTTGGTTGAGACTTTTATGCCGGACGCCCTTCCTGACTGGGGACTGGCACAGGGAGACTGTGGCTACATAAAACTGATCAATCAAATGCCTCAGTAAAAGCATGTGTTGCCTGCTGGTCTGCATCTCAACGGTTTGTTTGACAGATTCTCCCAGCAAGAAGGGCTGTGGACTTCAAACAAACGTACTCATGATTGGCAACAGTAGTTGCCATAGAAACGTTGACTCAGACTGACTCAGACCAATCACTGTAGTCTGGCTCCAACATAGCGAAGTAAGGCATTTTCTATGGATGACATCACACCCGCTCTGTCCAGTTAAATATACAGTCAATGGGTTTATTTAAATGTAAATGTATTTTCTACTTCAGAAGGAAACGTGGAAGTTTCTGGATGAAAGCTCCTCTGAAGCATTCTGTTCGTGTTTTGGTTGAATTGGAGGTTTGTGGCGGGAGGTCACTCCTCAGCAACCAGAGTGTCCGTTTCTGGGAAACAGCGTGGATTATAGCAGCAATGAAGCTTTGGAGGGTTTCTGACTTCTGGATCATTCTGAAGGACAAACGGTTTCTGGACAGAGGGAGGAAACACAAGAACAGCAGGAAAAGCCAGAGGAGGAAACTGTAACAACCCCAGCAGGACTTCCTGGTTCTGATGTGAGTGATCAAAGCGTTTTTGCTCTGTTGGTTAAAACGCTTCATCAAAGGACACTTGCGAACGTGAAAAGATAAGGAGCCCGAGAGCCCAACGGGCCGGAAAGTGGGAGTGAAGTTCTAATGAGAGCTCAGATGAAGATAACAATCAGGATGAAATTAGGTGAATCCTGGACTGATTTCCTGACGTTTGGAGGGAAAAGTGAGGAGTCAGAAGGACAGATGGAACTCTGAGCCTCCTCACATCCTCAGGGCTCCTGCAGGAGGAGAAGCTTTGGGTTCAGGAGCTGGGATCTGCATCTGCCATGTTTTCTCAGATAATAAACTCAGTCCTCTCCTGACGTTCCTCCATGACCTCTTCCATCAGGTCATGGTCTGGAAAACCACAGCAGCCCTGAAGGCTCCGCACACAAGCGGGATAAAATACGTCAAAGAAAACTGAGACGTAAACTGGAAAGCACAAGTCCCCCCCCACAGCAAGCAAACATTTACTCACTTTTAGTCAACATCTTTAAAGGTCTTTTGATGAAGGAAATCTTGATGAGCCTTTAACTAACCAGCCAACTTCAGCTTTCTATGCCAGCTTTAACAAACCCTCAGTAGGAGAACCACTGCAATTGGTCCCATCTGGACAAAGATTCCCTGAATATCAAAGTATTCCAAACTTGGCAATCTTTAGTAGAGCAGGCTACACCCCCCGAGAACTGATCAGAACCGGATCCAAGAGTCATCAATCCAGAGCTGGAATGGAGCTCCAGAGTCCGAATGAGATGCTCATTCTGGACTCAGCTCAGTCAATGGTCATTGGAGGGGGGGGGTGGGCTTCTCCTCTGAACCACCACTCCCTTTCCTCTGTCGAGCCAGACCATTCTAGCTGCAGCGTGGGGGTGGGTCATCCTAAAATAACCCAAAAGAAACAGTGAGACTGACCACGCCCAGAAAGTGAAACGTGGAAAGAGGTGGAGCATGATGGATGTGAGATTAAAGGTGGGGGGGCATTTTTCCCTCCACTTCCGGAGGGATGGGGGTTTGTGAACATTCATATCAATGACATCTAAATGCCCCCTCAAGTTGAAGAGCCCCCCCCCCCACACTCCCATCATCTGTTGTTTTCCAGGTTTCATCTCAGGTCCATCAGCTTCACCTGACAGCCTGATTGAACCCTGTAATGCTGGACTTTGGGTTCCTGGAAGGACTGGAGTTAAAGACCTCCTGAGAGAGCCGCCACTCTTTTGGTTCCGTTGTTCCTGGCAGGTCGATTTGGCTGGAAAGAGGAACTGAAAGGCCCCATAAGGACCTCCGATCTGCAGCGTGTGGACGCACAGATGCGTGTTACATCTGCAACCCTGTCATGACTGAGCGTAACCCCCTGATGCGGCTCGCTGCGCCGCTGAAAACCATGAACCAGATTCCCTTCCTGCTCAGATCTGTCGCAGCAGACGACCACGGGAAGAGTCTGCAGCACGCCACCCCCCCACCGGATGACCCTACCCTTCAGGACAGTCTGAGCGTTCTGTGTGGTTCAGGAAGCCCCCCCCCAGATAATGGCTCTTCCTGGGGGGGGCATATCTGAGTTCCACAGCTCTGGTTCTTTCTACTCTGTTCTCCAAGTCCAGCATGCTTTAATCCCCCGGCAGAAACCCCCACCTTGTTGTGGTGCTGCTGAGGTTCCTGTTCACAGAAACAAACTCTTGTTTGATCACGTTGTGTCTGTCTGCACACCCACCAGTGTCTGTAACCTCTGCCTGAACTACAGGCTTGTACCAGGGGGTGTTCCCGTTCCTGATCTAACCTCTACCTGAAGACAAAGCACTGAAGGATCTGATTCTCATTGGACTTTTACTCCTGAAGTTTGCTTAAAGTCCACTTCCAGTTGTGCCCCCCCAGAGACCCATAAAGCCTTGAAGGAATCAAAGATTAAAAGCCTGGAAGAAGGAAGCACTCCCCCCGATATAAATCCTCAGCTCAGGTGTTACTACAGACTTTTTTCATCTCACTGGTTAATATACACTTTCTGCAGTTGTCTTAAATTTGCTCTATTTCATTATTTCTTTATGGAGGGTGGGGTGGGGTGTATTAATGGAGACAGGAACACAAGCTCTAAGAGTTGGCCCCCTTCCCAGAGCCAGACTTTTTTTTAGGGCTCTCTCGGCTCTCAGAATTGACTCGGACAGGCAGCTCAGGATGTTCTTCAGGAACTGCTCGTTCTTCATTCCCCTTCAGCTCAGCTAAATGGACTTCCAAAGAAAAGGATCAAATATCTTCTGCAGTGTCTTTATGTTGTCCTCATCGATTCATTCACACAATCAAAGATGAGACTTTAAAATCCAAACAGAACATTTGAATGATAGAAAAGTAACATATTATGATCAAACATGGCAGAACAGACGCTTTCTGCAACAGTAGGCAGGTTGTTGGTGAGATCGCCTGAGGGAGGTAGCAGGAAGCGGTGGAGCCCCATGACCAAGTCTACGGGGGATAGCTTTCTATAAAATATGAGCTCACCAGGCTTCAGCTGAAGTCAGGACATATGAAGTGTTGAGAGGATGAGCTTCAGAGGAGGAAGGCTGGATGTGGATATTTTCCATAAAAGTGGCATTTAGAAGATCAAGAAGTCAAGGTTCAGGTGTGACCTGAAACATTTTAACCTCTGAACTGAGGAACATCTGACATCTCTGTCAAGTAAAGTGTTGAGATCAGCAGATAGTAGGAGACAGCAGCTTCACATTGGTTAACATCTACAACAATTAACACTTTGTGATGTTCTGAAGAACTTCTATTTCTGCATCACTGACAGTCAGTCTCCTGTGTTGTCATCATTTGGATGCCAGTTCAGAGCGTCTATGTCAACTTTTGACCTATCAGACAGTTGTGTCTCCTCTCTGCTGCAGAGCATCAAGCTAATGCATTTCTCCATCTCCTTGTTAAAGCTTGTGTTCTGCATTCAGCATGGCAGTGAGTGTTTTCTGTACATCGTTAGTCTGCCAAAGATCACGCTTGTCAGTAAATATAGAAGTAAATCAATGCTGAGTGGGACAGAAGGGGCTGTGAGTGTGTAACTAACAGGATACACAAACGCGCCATTTACAACCTGACACCTGATTAATTTGACTTTGTGTGGGGAAGCTCTGCTGTTTGCAGTGGTGGAGTGTTTGCCAGAAAACTGATTCTCTTTCACGTATCAGAGGAAAAACAACATCTGAATAGAACGCAGCAGAAAGCAGAAGTCAAAATGAGAAGCAACATTGCAATATTTCTCTAAAGTTTATGTGTCCAAATAAAACTGTGGCTCAACTTTTGTCTGCACCAGTTTCTGACGCCTGCTCTGTCCGCCAGAACCATCACAGCACCGGTCCAACCAGGGACGACCGCGAGCACATGGGGAGGGCATGGTTTCACAGCATGGTTAGGTCCATCAAATACATTTTTAAGGCAGACCACATTTAGAAAGTGGTAGAGAATGAGAGAGCAAAGATCATGTGGGACTACCAGATACAGACGGACAGGATGGTGATGAAACCAACCAGACATTGTAGTGGTGGATAAAGAACAGAGCAAAGCTGTTGTGGTGGATGTGGCAGAACCAAGAGATGGTAACATCAACTCCAGTGTTTATTCTTAACATGAAAAACACCGTTCTCACTCACTCGCTCTGTGAACGCGCAGAGGAGGAAGTGATGCGTTCCTCCACTAAAGAGGCAGAAAATACAAAGGCGAAACAATAAAAGTAAAAAAGGGTGAATTGCATTCTACAGCGCTGTAAGACATGAAATACTAGACATCTCTTTCCAGTAACTTGTTCTATTTTCTTTCTGTTCGCTCTCTGTCTCTCTTTGCATCTGTTTGTGGTTCGGTTTTCCAAACTTCTTCAGTGAGTTTTCATCATTTTAATTGTTTAAAATACATGTTCCTGGACAGAGTTTCCTCCGTTGTCGCGTACTTTAATTGCTGAAATAAATTCAAGTTAAATGCCGCGATTTTTAAATAACATTTATTACATTTATGAACTTAATCATTTTTGATTTGTATATGTATTTGCTGATTGATTTTAATTATATTTTCTACATTAAAAAAGTTAATAATACAGTACAGTTAATAGTACAGTACATGTTCCATTCAAATTTACAACCAAAGAAGGGCTCTAACAAAGGAAGTTATAAACTTCTTTGCACAAGGGTCCTTTCTCATCTTGCTTTCAGTTATAAAATACAATTATAAAAAATGAGAATTAGAATTTTTTTATATTTCTAAATCAAATTAGCATTAGGTCCCAGACATCCAAGAGCTGTGTGTGCGTGCATACACACAGCCTCAGCCAGACTCTGCCTTTAGTGGCCGTAAAGGGAAATTGAGTTTGAGACCCCTGCTGTAGTGTGTAGTCTAACTGCAGTGTGTAGTGTGACTGTAGTGTGTAGTCTGACTGTAGTGTGTAGTGTGACTGTAGTGTGTAGTGTGACTGTAGTG
>BSAI01000252.1:114836-131396 GCA_036245035.1 Adrianichthys oophorus | reverse complement strand
ACTGTAGTGTGTAGTGTGACTGTAGTGTGTAGTGTGACTGTAGTGTGACTGTAGTGTGAATCAGGTGCAGTAGTAAAGTTTCATAATTCCACCTTTGACCCTGGGAGGTCAATACATCAGGAATGATGAAGAAGTCACCTCTAGTGTTGCTCCATTTCCGACTTCTTTAGTTTGTCTGTATTTGTCGCTCGAATTCTTAAACCACAATAACAATTTTCAGGAATATCGGTCTTCTGAAGCAGATCTCTGTTTTCTGATTAAGAATTGATGTTTGAAAGAGATTCATGATGTCTGATTTTTGTCCTTGTTTTCACACTTGCAAATAAATGTTTGCCAATTTGTTTTTCTGAAGATAAACCTCCTGTTTTCTGGGAGTCAATAATGAATTTTGGAAAAAATATAGCTCAACCCCCACAATAATTTTCCTGGTTTTAAAATTGTACCTTTAGCTTGGCAATTCTGTGATAAATGCATAGATTTAAATTAGAATAAAAAATTACATGTCCTCACTTGTTCTTTTCCATAGATGTCAGTATAGTTTATAATTTGTCAGCTCATATTCACTTATTTTTTCCAAAGTTTCTGTATGTGGAGCGTTTTAACGCTGCTTTGAATGAATTCCTCATCAAAAACTTAAAAACACTGATTGAAATTTCTCGTTGTGTTTTTCTGTTCCAAACTCTTCTGTCTACAGAAAAAAATGCCTCATTTTTTGAAATCAAGCCTAAAGTCTGCACTCAGTTCACATGCAAGTGTCACCAGAGACCGAAGCCAAACGCTGATCCTCACAAAAAACTGGCTCCTGGTGTTCCGAGGATTCAGGGAAAGGTCAGGCCACCTTCAGCTATTGAAAATCATTGGCTGCTAAAGATCATGACATTAACGTTTTTTTTTTTTGGGTGGGGGGAATTGGAAGATCAGAAGAAGAGACTGATGTGTGGATGTAATGAAAAATGAACTCTGTAGTAGGTGGTGAACTGTTCTCTTTACATACATTACATACATGAAATTCTTCAAGTAAAAGCAATGTAATGTGAATTTTTTTTTTTTTTTACCAGAAGTCATTGCTTATGAGGTTTACATTGTTGTGGGGAGTTTTTTCTGTTTTAAATTGATATTTTCATATCATATCACTATTATTCATTTTCTTTAACAAAATCAAACTGCTTTGTTATAGCCAAGGGGGTTCATTATAATTTTCCCTTATTTTTAAATACTAAAGTTGCATTTTTATGACTCAATATTGTTCTTCAGAACTAAAGAACCAAAGGAGACAATATTTTATTTTCAACTCTTTTAAATTCTGTTTTTACATTTTTTATTTTAAATTTGGCAAAGAACACAAACCTGAAGAACTGGTGTCAAAGGTCCAAACCTGTTGGTCACACGACACAGCATCCATGTTTGTAGTCACTGCAGTGAACTCTTGTAGATCTGTGGGTCACAAACACTGTCACATCACTTTAACCTTCTCCCCTTCATTATAGTGCACAGATATCAGAACTGGCCCACAACATGAAAAAAGTTCTGGATGGATCTGGATCCTTCATCTTTACAGACGTCAGTCAGAACCAAACCATCACTTCCAAGCCTCTGTGTTCTGAGTAGAACAGTATCCAACCACAAATCACCATACTTGATCAATCCGGAGGGAAATCCATCAACTGTAATTGAAATGTCTTGTTTTGGTTTCTGCAGAGAAGAACCGGCAGATTCTGCAGTGGCCAAAGAACTGCACCACCAGGTCTGCCATTGGCATACCTATGGATGCTTTCCTCCAAGTCATGGAGTGGTTCTGCTTCCTGACACCAGAACCTTTGTGAAGACGCGTCTCCTGGAACGTTCTGGAGCCCCAGCAGGTTTATTTTTTTGCTACTATCATGAATTCTGGGAGTTTTTCTGTAAAGGGTTCATGACCCAGTAAAGCAACGGGTTCACTGTTCTGACATTAAAGGAAGTGTTTGCAGCTTTTATTGAATTTACTTCCTCTGTCGGAAAAACAAGTTTTTGGAAGATGTATATTTCCTCGTGAGATTCATGAACATCTTTGCTTTAAGAACTTGTTTATTTTAGGAGTGGTTGTTGTCATGGAGATGGTTCATATGGGCTTCTCTGTAATGAAGAAAATCAAAACATAAAAGCTTCTAAGGATTCACATTGTGGGGCAGCCGGGTGTGTGTGTCCTGCAAAGATCTTCCTGTCTTGGGAGCAGATAAAGAACCAAAACCTCTGACCCTAACACTAACGCCACTTTGACTGAGGATTGAGGCCGAGCACCCGGCGGCTGCAGAATTAGACGCCGTGTTTGCAGGTCAGTGATGGTGGCACGGCGTGAATGGAGCAGCAGAAGAGTGGAGTAGCGGTGCTGCATCGGGGTGAGGGGTTCAAAGGGTCTTAGGTGTTTGCAAATAATACCTTTCCTCCATGCATAAAACTATGAACACGTCAGTCCAATGAGACGGCTATAGCTGTGATATTGGGCTATATAAATAAATTTGAATTGAATTGAATGAGGGTCAGATGTAACTGAGTTCATGGTCTTTCATGAGGACTACGCTGATGTGTGGCAACCTGATTGTTTCTCTTTTCTGTGAATTAAAGCTAAATCAGAGAACAGGCGTGCTGGATCATGTGACCGCAAGGAACTGAAGCCAGTTTTTCAGTTCAGTTGGAAAAAAAGGAGAACATATTCAAAACAAATCAATTTTCCATGAATAAATATACAGCCTGAATTCAGATAAGAAAAATACACCTCTATCAACCAATCACATTAAAATACCTTATACAGAGAATTTCAAAGTTCTTTTTGGTTTGTTTTTGTATTTTAGGACTAATACTTTGTAATTTGCTGAATTAAAAAGCATGAACCAGCAAACAGGTGATCTGTGTGGAGCATAAAGTTATCATTTGCAGAGTGAGCTTTTGTGTAAATCCAAAAAGAAAACCAAATCTCTGCTTTTAGACGAGCTTTCTGCTCTGCAGGATCTGACCTCAGTGAAGCTGCTGAACCAGGAGAGCTCAGCATCTCCATCCATTTAAGAGAACCATTTGAAATCAGTCATTAAAGTTGATAATCGTGTTGCAATAATTAAGGATTGATTAAAGTGATTTCAGTTCATCTGAAAAGGATGGATCAACAGCTGGTGCTGCCATTCAAAAATGAACGTAAAATATCCTGCTAATGAAAGAAAGTTATTCAAGAAACTGATCTGAAGAACGGCTCTGCGGTTCCTCACAAGAGAAGATCAACTCTGGAGATCAAATCAAAGCTGTTCAGTAGCTTATCTTGTGAGTGAATTCCTGCAGTGCTGGAACTACAATGGATCCTTCAAAAACTCCTTTGATAGAAAATGACCTCAACAAACAGAAAACTCATTTTTATCATCACCACAGCCCTCTTCCTCCTCCTGAGCAGCAGATGTTTATGCAACTGGCACGACACCATCTGGCTGCAGAGCGCCACTACATCCATCTGCTCACATCAAAAGCTCCTCCAACCAACCCAAACATGCAGCGCCATCTACCCTTTTCACTCCAAACAAAGGTAGACGGAGGAATAGAGCTTAAGATACATCATCTGATGTGCATTTGATAATGGAATAAATTTAAAACAATACTAGACTGATTCAGAAACGTGTGAAGACAGTGAAGCTAGCACCAGCTCCATCATTCTGACAAAGACCTCCACAGACAACAGAGCTGTGTGGAGATCTTCAAATCTGAGGAGTAAGGATGCCACCAAAGAAAGCAAAACATTTAAATGAACAAAAAACCTTGAACTGAAAATAAAACCTGAATATTCTCTATTGTAAGAAGATCAATTCAAATCCAAGAACAGATTTGTTTGATCCAACGTGAAGCATTTTCTTTAGGTTTTTAAACATGAAATCTGCTAACTGCATCCAGTCAGGTTCTGCAGCAGCTCTGAAGGCGGGTCAGAAACAGCGCCAAAGAACCGCAGGCCGTTTTCACTCACATGGTGGGTTTAGGTTTAAGAAACACACCTCACTGAGCTCAGCTCAAAAAAATGGAAGCTGCTGAAGGTTCAGGACGGAAGGTTCAGGAAAAGTAAACATGACGTCTGAATGCCAGCCTTTTCCCATTCAAGCCCACCCTCCCCTGTGGAATCTGCTGGGCTTTTACTCGAGAAACTTGAGACAACAAGCTGACTGACATGTGTCGTCTCGTCCCCGTGGACGGCTCTCAGAGATAAAATGGACAAATTAAGTCAGCTGTTGCTGGGGAATGGTGGGAAGAGGCAGAAGTGACAGAAAAATCAATGTATCTAACAGGTAAAACAACACAGATGATACTTTTAGATCCCCGTCTGTGAATTTTTCCATGAAAAACTTATTGTATACACACATCCATCTGTGCAGAACATGTCTTATGTATTTTATATATATAAATGAATAAGACATTTTATATAGAACTCTACTGAACTTGTCTCCTCTTCTCAGCCTCCTTGGGTGGATTTCATCTAAGCGGGTCCTCTACCAGAGGCCCGGGAGTTTGAGGGTCCAACACAGGATCTTAGCTGTTTGCTGAGTCACTTGTAGCTGTCCTGGTACCCTCACATCTGGTAAACGGGCCTGCCGCTGTGTGGCGTTTGCTAAACCGTGGCTGAGTGCAGAGGTCCTTCGGTTCTGGTCCTGGTTGTGGCCTGTCACTGGCGGGACTCAACTCCTGGGTCTGTCACAAACTCTGACAGTAGTTCTGTGTCTTGATGAAAGTCTGTTGAAGACACTTTGAGACTCAGCAAGTTCACCTGCAACACCTGTTTGTCTAGCACCAACCCGAGGGCGCTGTGGTCAGATGGAGCTGCTTATCCCTTTAAGCGCCGCCGCGTGTTCATGTTTGTTTGAAAGATGAACTTGGAATAACTTCCTGGTAAAATCAGCTTTTTATTCCCACTGAATGTTGAGACTGATGCCACTTTGAAAAGGTTTTTCTTTTAGATTGTTTTGGCCTAATAAGAAAAGCAGACTGAACTCAGAAAGCATCATGTGGAAAACACTAAGAGGTGTGTCTTCATCACAATACAATCACCTCCATAATCTGAAACAAACACTGTTTCACTTCCACTGAAATGTTCACAGTCTCTCTAACTGATTGTGAGTCCTGTAAATGAAAAAAGTAACAATAGAAATTAATAGAGAGGATAAAGAATTGTTTAAATAAAAACACTCTGGAAACTATTTCCTCTGAAGTGAAATTGCTCGTGTAAGCTGGCTGGAGTATGTTAAGTCTTTTCAGGCTTCAGATTCCTTTTCATGAAGAAATAACGAGGATGAACAAAAATATCAACCCAATAACAGAAAATAATTGCATAAAAAGGCAATTTTGACATCAGCCAGGATGAGGAAGCACAGCAGTAGATTAAAAGACTTTTCAAAGGATCCTTTTTGCTCATTTTCCTAGCTTAATAATAAACCTCCTGTTGATGCTGCAAATATTCAGGAAGGGGCATTTATTTAATTTTCATGTATTATTTGATGACGTCTCTTCTTCTCAAGCTGATGACTCCGCCTAAACAAGTCAGTGTGACTCATATCCTCATGGAAAAGCTTTACAGACATAAGGGACTAAAGCGAACATTGTCTGGCTTTGAACCGACAACCCGCTTCCCTGTCAGTCAGTTTTGTTTCTGACAGAAAAGACTTCTTTGTGAGGCGCACAGAAAAACGATCAAATCCATTCAAACCAACGATGAGTATTTGGTTCCATATGAAGCTGCTCCTCTAACACAGAGACTGAAAGCTGATGAACTGATCCCAGCCAAAAACATCACATCCTTTATGTACTTCAAAGAGGCAGCTGCTGGGTCTCCCTCCGTTCTCATTGTACATTAGAAAGCGTTTCCATGTTAGGTTTTCTGTCCAATTAGCATCTGCTGCTGTTTCGTTGGCCGTTTTACAGACAAGTTCTGTCGAATTTTCAATCCCAGAGTGACAAGGGTCCTTCAAAGCTTTACAAACCCCAGCGACTTTGTCCTGTTTTTTCTCTCCTCTTCTGTCATTCCTGAGTTTGTTTCATGACTTTGAATAACAAATCTTCAACATAAAAGTATTTCCAAATACATTATTTTACTGGGAGGGTTAGTATTGAGAGTCCTTCTGATTTAATGTCACTGCTTCCTTTACTGTCTCATCTTCATCACTTCCTCTTCCCAGACGGCTGCATCTCAGTCTTTGGTGATGTCATCACACTCAATGCTGCACCCCTCCTCTCCACTGCTCCTCTTCCGTGATCTTTGGATTCACCTTGATCTTCCTCCTCCCTCCCTGTCCTGCATACGATGGGGAGTCAGGTGGCGTGATGGTTCCAGGCCGTGACACCACTCATGCTACGAAAGCGAGTCAGGTGGAGTCAGTGAGCACCAACAGGAAACTGTTGGGAGCGGCGGCGGCGAGCCTGGTCACGCACACGTGAACCCATCCTTTCTCCTTCTCACAGACGCAAGATGGATGAGCAGAAACGATCTTCAAGTGAAGCAGAAAAATGGAGGTGAGGAGGATCTGAATCGGAGCTCATGTGACATGTTTGATGGATGAACACGCCTCACGGGCAGTGCACTTCCTGTCACATGGCTTACAGAAGATGCAGAAAAAAGCAGCGGACGCCAAAAATTTTGTAGCTCTGTTCATCGACATGAGGAGAGGTGTCCGACAGACTGTCACTTCAGATCTGTGAGGTCTCCATTCTCACCTCTTTTTATTAGGAGACAAACAAAAATCCCTGAACCGTTCTGACAGGTCACTGCATTACATGTCTGTAGGGACATCAGCTGGAACGCACATTTCTGCAGATTCAGCAAACACGCTTCCATCACCGTGATGACCATGAATGCATCAGCGCGTCCACATCTAACTTCTACAGGTCAGGACACCAAGGGTTTGGAAATCTCACAGACGGATGTGCGCTCTGACGTTTGTAAGGGGACTAGTGATGTGTGTGTGTACAGGCAAGTGTGTTTTCTTGAATAAAAACAAACTAATTCAATCATTAACATGACTAAAAATTAAAGTAACTAATAGTCAGGAAGAATCCAAATCATGCAGAAATTTTCCGTTTTTTAAACAGAATTCTTAGTTTGATTCCTAAAAACGATAAAAAACATGATTGTTGTTTTTAAATGTTTTAATCTTTTCAGATCTCAGATCTTTGTCTTTTCATTGGAACCTGGATAAATGTCCTCTTCTCACCCAAAGCATGACCTTCACAGATGTGGTCCTGATGATCAGACTCTTGCGTTTCTTCAGTGATGAAGCTGATGGATGTAGGACATCCCAGATGACATTTTGAAAGATGTTTGACAAAATGCTCAATGTTCCTGTTCGGATGAGCTTCATTCACATGTCTGCTGCTGTCTCCACAATGTTGACAGGATCTTTATAATCTCTACTGAGATTACAGGCTGTGGATCACCACATGCTACTGCACTTTACCACCAACCAGACTGGCAAAAGTAAAAAAAAGTAAAAGCAGGCTCTTATTAAAACACAGGCTAATCATTGCATTTTTCTGAGTATTTAATATATTTTCTTATGTTTATTGCTTTTGCATATGTGTTTTATTAGTTTGCGCATCTTGGTCAGGTCCCGTTTGTGAATACGAATTTGTTCTTCAACACTTTTACCTTAGTAAATAAAAGCATCATCATAATAATGATGATGTTGTGATTAAAATACATTTAAAGTTTTATTTTGGACCAACTGCCTGAGATTGAAATGTTCTACAAGTTGAAGGCTTTGTCTTCCAGCTGCTGCCTTTAGGGGGCGCCACAGTGAATCATCTGCTTCCATCAGACCCTCTCCTCTGCATCCTCCTTCATTTATGAACCTCCTCTTTGGTTTTCCTCCTATTGCTAGCTTCAACCTTAACATCCCTTTCCCGACACTGTTCCTCCTCTCAACGTGTCCGTCTGTTTCCACCATGATCTGTTCCCCTTTTAGACTCATTACTGATCCATCCTGGTCTCTCCCATAGAGAACCATAGCATCTTAGTTTCATGTTTGAAGATCAGGAACTGACTGTGATCTGCATGAGGTGCAGACGGTGTAAACTGTGACGAGACTCAAAAATCTTGAAGAGAATTGAAGTTTGATGACGTTGCTCTGATATGAACCGGCCTCTTGCTGCATTCAAATGTGATTTCCTTTTATTCCTCTGAGATGGCTTCATAGGAGCTGGAGCCAAACGTCTCCCCTTCACTGAGGTGAGTTTTATGAAGATGGAGTCCTGAATGATATTTGCTTCAGAGAACATCAGACGTTCCTTCAGGCTGAACATCGTCTTATCGTCTCTTCATTTCACCGTTTTTCACTCTGAAGCCACTGAGCTGTCTGCTCACATCACAAATAATGTGCAGGACAAAGGTCTGAAGAGGTTTTAACAGTTTGAGTCTTTTCCAAAGTGCAGCTGGCTGGGTGGCATATGCTTGATTTTATTACAGACAAAGAGGACAAACAATGACGCGTCTGGCACAGCCTTCACTAAAAAAGAAACCTGAAGTTTCCAACAGCCTGTATTCAGTTTTCTGGCAGTTTTAGTCTTTAAATCTGCACACATCCAGAGTGGTTTGTGCCACTAAAACCATTGTCAAACTATCATCTCATTAAGTCCATGTTTTTAAAAAGTTTAAATGTTTTTATGGTATAGAATACATTTCAGATCCGTTGTGCAATGTTCAGTTTTGCACTTGTTTTTTTTTTAAGTCGAGGTGTGTTGAAATTTAATCACATTTGTCTAAATTCTTAGAATAACAAGATGCAGGGATTTTCAAGCCTACATTAACTTCTTTAATCAGGAATTGAGTTTTTCTTCTGAACCCTGTTCAGCAGTTTGGTCTTTTAGGTCTCAAAGTAATAGTCTGAGCTGTTGTCTACAGAAAATGTTCCCTAACAGCTTCCGTACATATCATTAAGCTAAAGTTGCTTTTATTTGGTAATTCAGCATTTTTGCTTTCTATTGGCAGTGCCTTAATTACAATGAACATTTTTTAAACATTATTTCAATTGTACCATTTAATGTATAAAGACAGGTTTACATAAAACATTAAAAGAAACATTTAACAGAAATATCAAAGGTGTGATCATTAAAATAAGATTTAAAGAAAGTTAAAAAGAGCTGAATTTAAAGTCATCTTAAAGTAACAGTGCAGATTTAAACGTTTGAACATAAATGAATCAAATGCAGCTGAGAACAGGTGGGTCTTTAACCTGGATTTAAGTACTCTGAGTGTTTCAGCTGATCTAAGGCTTTCTGGAAGTCTGTTCCAGATCTGTGGAGCATAGAAGCTGAATGCAGATTCTCCATGTTTAGTTTGGACTCTAGGAACTGACAAAAATTCAGGAGATTCACCATGGCGCCCCATGAAGGGAGCAGCCAGAGGAACAAACAAAAATCATTCTGGATCACAGTGGTGTGAAGCTCCTCCTACCAGGTTTCAACGTCCACACCTGCATGAAACCAGGCTCTTTCCTTTCAGATGATAATTCACAAGTTCCCAAACAAATCTCAACTCCTCCAGCTCCATACTTCTGCTAAGTTCTCAGCTCCCAAGGGTGGAAAGTGAAGTAATGAAGCGCAACAGCGATAGCTCAACTTCCCTGAGCCCCTGGCATCCCCTGTGTCTCACATTTAGCCCGCTAACTGCAAATTGAATGTGGTCTGAGAGAAGAGGCTGACTTGACGGCAGCATTTCCTTCAGAAAGTCCTGGAGCAGCTCTTTCTGAAGCTCCTGAAGTGACCCGATCTGCAGGTTTGTGCGTCTGTAGCAGAGGTCAGGCTGCCAAACCCCCACTTCTCCAACGCTTCATTCATGAGCACCATCTTCAGATTCTGCTGTTCACTCCTCAGGCCCTGCAGGTCTGTTGTCCTGATTGGCTGTACACCTCATCAATCAATCTCCTCCGCGCCGTGTCTCCTGTGCAGATGATCTTTGTTTTCATTCTATAATCCTGGACTTTTTTTTTCTGAAGGTTTGAAATTTGAGGGTTTAAAGAAGAAAATGTTCATGTCTGTCAGTGAGAAGTGGATAGTGGATAGTAGTGAGGAGCCTACTGCCGGAAAACCTCTGGAACTATTGTAAAAAGTAAAGATGAAAACTTCCTGGTTTGTGCTTGTGGTTGTTTTTGGACTGTTAACTCCTGTGATAAACAAACCACCTCTGAACAACAAAAATGATGCTAAAGCTGCAATCGCACTGAACGTCATTCGCATATGTCGCCTCTCTTCCGCTGCGTGGCGAATTCTCTCAACGCCGTCTGTCCAAAAATATGTTCCTAGACTTGACGCTGGAACGCGTGTGGTAGGAGCTACCAGCTAATGTCTTTATCCTGAGCGTGTCTGTGTAGAGATCAGGTTTATTTATCTATTCAAAAACATAGGTTCATGAGATCATTCAGAGACTCTCCCGATACAATGAGCTTCAGTCCTGCTGTGTCTGCATGACGGCTGCTTCCGCTGTGTTTCCGTCTTTCTGACCGTGTTTTTGAAGCTCACTGTCCCACATTAACCCGAGACGGCAAAATAAAAACAAGACTAAAATCAGCGGACCTCTTTTATTATTTTCTTGATGAAAATAAGTAAAACATCATAAAGTTCAGGAGGCCTGGTCAGGCTGCCGTGGCTCTCTGTCTGGCCGCCAGCTCGCCTCCCGGGAGCTGGCATAGCGATCGCAACCGCTCCAACTCCATGGGCCCTGTTACAGTCTGTCTAGGGTGTTCCTGCCTTCCCCTTACAGTAGGGACAGGATCAGGAAACACCGCTGCTTCAAAAGGGATACAGCAGGCTAAGAAGATGAATGGAAGTTCAGGAGAACTATGGATGGATTCACCATATTGGATGTGTTTTCTACCCGATGTCACTGAAAACGTCACATGCCTGAAGTGGAGCCCCTGATTGGTTTAGGTGACACAAAAACCTCCACAGAGGTCAGATTTTATTAAAACTTTAGCCTGTTGCCCAAATCGCACTGCTGTCAGACCTTGGCGCCGCCCCTGGCACTCAGAGCGTGCTGCAGATCTCATCTCAGACCTCAGATGAAACTGGCCGCCTCCGCCGCGCAAATCGCATTTGGTGTGAAGCAGCTTAAGAGGTCAGCATGTGCACACAGTACAAGAAACAGATGTACTCTCTGACCCTATAAAATCCTTTATCTGTTTTTATCTTTAAAACATAAACTAAGAATAATTTAAAAACAGAAAATGTTTTCAAGTGGATTCCAACTCCAGAAACAGTGAAAAAAACTCAAATGGTCATGAGACACATCTGTCTCACACGGAAACAAAAAACATTCATCCTTTATCCAGAAACCCTTGCAAAGGTGCCAGCAACAACACATTTGGAGCCAAATATTAATAAATGCACAGTTTTATTAAATGAGAATTATACATGTGATGGTGAATCCATGGTTTTAAACAGCAGCTTTTAATTCAGTCCTATTTCCAGTCAGAGTGGGTTCCTGTCCGCCGCTTTTCATTCAGATTCATTTTCTTTGGACTCCGTCAGGATTCTGGGTTTCATCAGGAGTTGACATGACCTCATTCTGACCGAGCAACACGCTGAACCTCCTCTTCCTTCACAATCTCTTTCTCCTCCCTGTGACCTTCCCTCCTCTACACACATTTTCATGACAGACGCTACGACTGGAAAAAACCTTCCAGATGAGAGAAGAATAAAAACAAATAAGCAGGAAGAATATCTGAAAATGGATTTATTTTCCAGCCTGATTTCTTTCAAAGTCCATGAATATTTTAATGGCCGGGCCTGTGAAAAGTCTGACTGATGGAGATTTAATCTGCAAGAGCATTCCTCTGCAGCTCAGAAAGTGTCAAAAACAAACAGAACTTCGGCTCCACTGACATGAAGTGGATGTGAAACTTCTGCTCGCACTAATTACAATCAAAAGTGTGTGTAAATAAGGTGCAGCTCCTGGTCATGTGACTTTGAACTAATCAGGAAAATAATTTGATTTGACAGTTTCTGCCATTTGTGTTTATGTGATTTTATTTACAGTCTTTATAAGTTTTTTGTGAAAAGCAAAAACTTATCTGCTGTCACTCATTTTCCAAAGTAAAAGCCTAATAAACATGAACATTTTCTGAAGACTTTTTATGAATCCACTGTGTTCTGATGACGAAAACTCGGATGATATATAAAAACACAAACCATTCAAGCGCAATGCATTGTGGTCTTTATTTGCCAATCTTGTGAGCATTGATGCAAACTGGGTCTTCATAGAGACTTCTGGAAAATTTTCCAGAACACTGGATTTTGGATTTGTTCATTCGGACACTGAGAACATGGTGAACATCCGGTTGTTGTGCACTAAGTAGTGAGCAGTGAAGGAATTAGAACACAGAGTCTAAAGTCTGAGCAATGACTGGAACAAGAATAAATACAAGAATCCTTTTGATTACATTTTCACCATCTAGAGCTCTTATTAACAGATGAATTCCAAGAGGGATGAACTTCTGAGCCTTCAACACAAACTCTGTGATAGCACTGTTGCCTCCAGATCCTCCACCCGATCTACAAAGACAGAATGCAGCTTCTATGTGTTTACTACAAAGATACAGAGGTGGAACGCTCCGTCTATGGACTAGAATAGCCAAATCAAGTTCAACTTTAGGGGCTGCATGGTGGCGCAGTGGTCAACACTGTTGCCTCACAGGAAGAAGGCCCCTGGCTGGGGGACCTGAAACAGAATCACCAAAGGGGGATCTTTCTGTGTGGAGTGTGCATGTTCTCCCCGTGCATGTGTGGGTTTTCTCCAGGGACTCCGGCTTCCCCCCACCATCCACAAACATGCTTCAAAGAATCATTGGTTTCTCTAAATTGTCCTTAAGTGTGGATGCGAGTGTGTGATTGTGGCCCTGTCCATGGCGACCTGTCCATGGGTGTCCCCTGCCTTCACCCACGAGTGACCGGGTTAGACTCCGGCAGCCCCGTGATCCCGACGGGGACACAAATAGGTTTAGAAAATGCATGGAAGTTAAATTTTAAATGATGTTCCAAAGAAAGTTTAAATTCAAACTTTTAAATCTAATTTTAAATTGATCATCTATAAAAAGGCCTGATCACTCAAAGAAAAAAAAAAGTTAAATCCATAATAATAAATCCATAATTTCACATCAGGGTCTCAAATTCACTGAGTTAAATGGGGGGCGGTGTTCTCCTTTACTTGCTTCTCATGGGAGGTTTATACACTCTGAGGGGGTATTACTTGTGAACTTGGCTACAGATCTTATGTTGACCAACTCATAGCACAGGATAATACACATTTGAAATTGTTTAAATAGATTTTTAAAACGTTTTTTCTTCTTCGTCGTTTCAGTTTTGCTCTTTGTTTCAGGTTTTGTAGTTGTGATGCAAACTTGTGGATTGTTCCACAGGGAACAATATTGATGATTGATTTCTATTCAGAATCTTTGTTCTCTACTTTTGGTGTTTTCACACCGTCAATGAAGTGTTTTATTTTCTATCACAGATAAGTTGTTGTTTTCTTTAGAACAGCAGCACAACACTGTAGTGAAAAAACTCCCAGCAGCCCCATGAGGGGAGCTGTCATTCAGTCACCTGGAGTCTAAACCAGCAGAATATGATCACATTTTAAAAGATAATAAAGTTACAGAAATGCGAGTCATAAATGTTATGAACACGTTTTTAGTGTCGTATTTTCCTAATTCTGCCTCCAGATGATTTTTAAAAAATGAAATCAAATGTTTGTATGTTTTGGATTCTAGTCATGATGTCACTGACAGTAAAAGTACATCACTCTCATGGGGGTGGAAGGGTGGTTTAGCAGTCTCTGTAATGTGTATTTATGTTGTATTTCTCCGCCACATCTGTAAGTTTGGTCAGTGAAAATCTTGTCTGACGTTGAAGTGCTCTACGTGTCTCCAGCTCATTAGCATAGCAGCAGGATGACAGTCAGTGTGAACATCTGCGACTACAAATCAACACTTTAATTCCATCCTCTGGTTTCTGCTGTAAGTGCAGCAGTGAGTGTCATCAGAAAGTAGGGGACAATTGCTTCACTTGTAGGCAGTGAATTTTCACTGGCTACTGACTACTTTTGAGGCCCCTGAATACACATTAATTTTAATGTGGAAATTTCTCGCATTATAAGAGCTGAGTTTGCGGGAATCAATTTTAATATGCGTGATACCTGCAATTCCGCATTGAAATTCCAGCCCTGTACATTTCTTTGTGATACATCGTCTGTTATTCCTTCTTTTCTTTCAGTCTTACAGCAGATGAAATAACTGTCACCTCCAGGAAAATACTATAACTTTATGCAAAACTTTTGAAATTCTCAAACGTGATACATCTTCAAGCTCAAACCAAAGTCCCAGCATGCTTTGCACCATTTTGTTGCAGAATTTCTTCTGTTGCGAGTCTGTTTTTGTGTCAGCTGCTCCCTCCAGCCTGCATGATCATCCGGGTTCATTTTCAGGTTCTGATCCACAAGTTTTCCTCCATTTGTGCCTCAGCAGATGAATAAGTTGATATTTCAGAATCCAGAAGACAGTTCTGTTTGTATTCTCCTCTTTTGTGGACTTGCAGATGGCTGTAAATTGGTTCTGATAATGCAGGACGGCCTGACTCCAACACTAAGAAAAGAGCATCTGCTCTAAGACGACCACCGTTTCTGCAGCAGCTCCACTCCAAACGTCACTTGTTTCTTCATCAAGGTTGGTGTTATCTTTGTGTTTCTAGTACATCTTTCCACTTAAAACATCACTAAAAGAAACAGGTAACATTGGAACTAAACGTAACATTTTTTAACGTGAGTAAACATGTCTTTTTCAAAAGATAACAGAACTCTACAGAACTTCCACTGCAGCCAACAGAAGTTTCTTTTCTTTTAAAATCATAAAAGTTGTTTACCTTTTATGTTTTAACCCTTGTATGGTGTTCGGGTCTTTGGGACCCGTTTTCAGTTTTTTTATCCGTAGAAAAATGAAACAATTAATTTTTTTTACAACCTGAAATTCATTAGCTTTGGCTCATTTTCTGTGAAGAACATAAATCAAAACACATTTTCATTGACCGCATACTGTACACCCACCCTACACATATATATTACAAACAGCAAAAATACAAACACCACACAAGGGTTAATAGTAGCCATTATAGGAAGACATGCTGAACTTAAATAACTATTTGGTTTGGTCCAAATCGTCAGTGACCAGAAAACAAGCTGACAAGTTGTTCTCCCAACATGTTCTCTCCGTGCATGTGTGGGTTTTCTCCGGGGACTCCGGCTTCCCCCCACCGTCCACAAACATGCTTCATAGGATCACTGGATTCTCTAAATTGACACTGACCAGCAAACAAGCTGACAACTTGACCCCCCCTTCACTGCTGGTTCTGTCCATAGACTGTAGAATCACTAGACTGAGTGGCCCCTCCCCTGGCATTTCAAACAGGAAGTACCTGCTGGCTCCAAGAAGCCAAAACCCCGTAGACAGACACGTGCAAAATAGAGACGTGCACGTAAGAAACAAAGACGTGCACGTATGAAACAAAGACGTGCACGTATGAAACAAAGACATGTACATATGAGACACAGATGTGCACGTAAGAAACAAAGACGTGCACGTAAGAAACAAAGACGTGCACGTAAGAAACAAAGACGTGCACGCGAGAAACAAAGACGTGTACGTATGAAACAAAGATGTGCACATATGATGCAGAGACGTGCACAAATGCTTGGTTTGTTTTCTATTTTTTGTATTTTGAAAGAAATGATGCAGTGTTACTGTGAACACGCAGAAAGACCCAGACCAATTCTACAGTCTAAATGCTCCAAATTAAAGCCTTTTCTATTAATATAAACTAGAAATAGGAAAAATAATAATAATCACAGTAATAATAACTTACAAAAATAATAATAATAATAATGTAAATCTTCTGGATTCTTTCCCTCTCTGCTGCTGGTGATCCGCCTCAGAAAAGAGAAGCAGAGTTTACACAACTAAACTTGCACACATTGTTTGGAAGAACTCTTCTTCTAACTCCAAACAGAAGACCATATTTGGACTGACTTCTGATGTATATGCAGCATATGATTGGTAAACAGAAGGTTTGCTTCAGTGGAAAGAGTTGGTGATGGAGGGAAAGCAGGGCTGAAGCTGAAGCGTGATGGAGGAAAGGGTTGTTCTTAGTGAAGCTACAGAAGGAGAACAACGTTCCACTGAGACACACGGAATTTACAAACCAACACTAGAACTGTTAAACCACTAACATGAAATAAAACTCTTCCAATTCAATCAACATTTATGTCACAAGCAACAATATGAAGTTTTTCTATCAGAGGCTTAAGTACTTTAAAACTCTTCCAATTGAGTCCAACGTGTATCTATTGATATGTAATATCTGCTGAGCTGCTGATCAATCTTTATTCAACAGAAAAGTTTCAAATTTAAGCCCAAGAACTAAATGAAGGTTTAAGGTTCAGTAGATGTAGAGTAAGAAGCATTGACCCCCCCACAGCATTCGTCGTCAGCGTAACGTCACGTCAGCGTAACGTCACGTCAGCGTAACGTC
>BSAI01000252.1:71885-114826 GCA_036245035.1 Adrianichthys oophorus | reverse complement strand
GCGTAACGTCACGTCAGCGTAACGTCACGTCAGCGTAACGTCACGTCTGCGTTCACTGAGGCTTGGCCTTCATGCCTTAGCGTTGAATTTATTGTGGGTGTTCAATTATAGCATTAACAGCAATGAATAATTACAGACGTGTTCATCTGGTGTTCGTATTGAACAGTTGCTTCAGTTGCTTACGTCTGATAATGCACATGCTGAGGAGCATTATCCCGCTCATCCCATGGTCATTCCAGCCTGACCAATCTTCCAGAGTTAAGTTCATAACAAAGACACCCCCCACCGTAAGACAGTATGTCTCTTCTATAGTTTACTGTAAAGAAAACTTCTTCCAAACGTTCTGTAGTTTGAAACTTTTTGTTCTCTCCTTTAATCTGTGAGTTTTGGTCTGAACTTTAGATGTTATCACTTGGAAATGTCTTTTTTTTTTTTTACAAGAAAAAGTTTGAGCAAAATAGGTAGAAGAATTCAGATTTAAGTTCTATGAAGCTGTTCTAATGTTCTAATGCATTAAAACAGTGAGAATAAGGAGAACCTAAAGAACCAACTCGCCGTGGACTCTCCAGTCAGAGGCGGTTTTCTGGCACCTGTGTGTGATCGTCCAGCAAGGTGTAATCTATAATGAGCAAGCGAGTGGGAGCGTCCTGAAGACATTGGTAGATGAAGGTGTACACACAGCTGGAGCTTGGTTTGGCCTTCACCACAGAAACCAAAACCAGCTCTCAACCCCCCAGAGGAGATCCTCCTATCAGAGAACCAGGATGACTCCAACCATGTCTTATCCCAGATCGCCTTCAATGACACAAGTCAACGTGAAACGTTAAAATTCCAAAATCAGCCATCATTTTACTAAATCTAGAACACAAATCCAAAACTAAAAGAATAAACATCAATAATTCTAACAAACTAGTTCAGCTTCATCCCAGCCAGCAGACAAAGACACCCCTCCCCCCGTTCTGAGTTTTAAGATCTAATATCCTCAAGTTTACTTTAGGTAAAAAGGCAGACCTGAAAGACACTCTTCTAAAACCATCTCCATAAACTCAAACTCTTGAGGACTCTCTGAGGTTCAGAGAACTCTGGTGTTATGAAGGACAGAAGTTCCACAGCAGAATAATTGACAGGTGGACTCACCCCACAGCTGCCTCTCCCTCACGCTCCTCCAGAAGACGTCCCAAGCTTTGTTGGTGGAGTCTTTAACGTTCTCGCTGAAGGATCTCCTCAGTGGAGGTTTCCCTGCTGCAGTCATGTTCCACACGTTCAGCTGTCACCCATGCCCACTCAGTTTCTGATCTACTCAAACAGCGCCGTATTTCCTCGAGAGCGTCTGCTGCTCTTCAACAACGTGGGCAGAGATGAGGAGGAGGAGGATGACAGCTGATGCAACAGGTCTGAGTGCAGTTTGTGAAACACTACATTCTCTCCATGCATCCAGCTGATGAATCTTGTCCTGTTAGGACCAGATGAGAGAACATTAGCTTTGGTCTTTAACTTATAAACGAGAGAGAGAGAGAGAGAGAGGGTGCGTTTTGTGGATGAAAATCCTTAGTGTTAGTGAGCTGAGGAACACAGTGTTGATATTTGCTGAGTGTTTTGCTGACTTTAAAAAATGCAAGAAATAGACTCAACTTCCCATCATAAAGGTTTAAGGATTTGATGTTAATTATAATGGCAAAGAGTTGAGTTGATGAACTTAGTTTAGAGGAATTCTGGCTAAACCTCAGCCTTTCTTAACCCTTTAAAGACCCACTCTAATGCAAATTGTCTTTGTTGTGTTTTTAACATGTTCTTGTAGCATTTTTCTCATATTAGAGGAACTATGGAAAATTATGGAGGAGCAGCGGCTCTACTCTGAGCTCCTCCTGGGTGATCAAGCTTCTCACCCTATCTCTAAGGGAGCGTCCAGCCACCCTGCAGAGGAAACTCATTTGTATCCGGGACCCCATTCTTTGGGTCATGACCCAGAGCTCATGACCATAGGCGAGTATTGTGGCGTAGATCGACCGGTAAATTGAGAGCTTTGCTTTCTGGCTCAGCTTTCTCTTCACCACAACAGACTGGTCCACATAACGATGGACGCCGCACCAATCCGCCTACTGATCTCATGCTCTGGTTTCCCTTACTCATGAAACAAGAGCCTAACATACTTAAACTTCACTACTTGGGAAGGAGCGCTCCACCCACCCAGAGAAGATGAACTACCTAATGACACAGTTACCGAAACGTTTCTTATTCTCACTGCATGCATCCTGGCCCGCTCACGCTTAGGTGTGCAGAAAATTCTGAACGTTAGACTGCTGTAGCGAATTGCAATTCTGGCTCTAAACTGTAGTGTTGGATTGATCCAATAATGCTCGCCATTATTTTTCGCTGCTAATGCTAGCTTGAGACTATAAGCTCGAGTTTGAACACACAGACAAAGCTCTCAGTGACGGGGAGGGGGCGGGGCTTCTCTGAGCCAACAGTCCCACCCACAAACCAGAATTGCATTTCTAATGAGCTACTGCCGCTTGACATAAAATAGGTCTTAAAAATGACAAATGCTTTTGGATTTTGGCTAAAAGCTACACTGCAAGTGTCATTAAAAAACTACTGGGAATGGTTTTACCAAAAAAATATTTGGAGTGGGACTTAAACTTCAGAGTTTTAGCCCTGGCTTTTTTTGAGCTTTTAGATTACAGGTTCAATTCCAGCCTTGCCCGT
The DNA here is from genome assembly GCA_036245035.1 of Adrianichthys oophorus. Classification (NCBI taxonomy): domain Eukaryota; kingdom Metazoa; phylum Chordata; class Actinopteri; order Beloniformes; family Adrianichthyidae; genus Adrianichthys; species Adrianichthys oophorus. The sequence goes on along the minus strand of BSAI01000252.1, from coordinate 112,120 downwards.
CCATGTGTCGAAGTGTCCTTGAGCAAGACACTGAACCCCACATTGCCTCTGATGAAAGGTTGGTGCCAGTGTACGGCAGCGGAGCCGCCATCGGACTGTAAAAGTGTGAATAGGACTGTAACTGTAAACCGTTTTGGTCCTTCAAGGAAGGAGGAAAAACGCTTTACGCTTGTATTAAAATGTTCTGTTGTGACTATTAGAAACTTTTTTCAGGATCACAGATTTCCTGTTTTAAAGAGAAACCAGATGCTAAAGTTTATCTGGAAAATGAACTGAGATTGACGCTTGAGGCTTCCTTGTTTTGATGCTCAACTAGCTCACTCCTAAATGGCTGTGTTTTCTGTAAAATCTGAGAGTTTCTGTTCAATTCAACTGAATTTTAAAAATAGTAACCTCTCAAGGAGTGAAAGTAAAAGCCTTCTAAACTCAGCTGCAATCTGATAAAAGTACTGCATCATTTCGGTCTCTTTAATGTTCCCAAAACTCTGAGTTTGGGAACAGCTTTTTAGGTCTTTGAGTTTGTTAATTGGTCATCCAGAAAGACTGTCAGCGTGACATCAACATCTCAGCTTCCTCAGCACTTTCTGGTCCAAACAGTCCTTCACTCAGAGGTGTCCAGAACAAAGCCTGCTGAATATCTGCACAGCTCAAAGCGTGAGACGTGCACCGCCCTCTTCTATAAAGTCCAAACACCTTCAGTTCCTCTGACAGCCTTTCTAACATGTGATGGGAGGCAGCAGGCGCCCCCCAGCATTGTACAACTTCTCTGCTGGGAGGCAGATAGGAGACGTCCTCCGGCACATTTGTTTACCCTTCAAATAAAGCCCAAATGACTTGCATTCCCAGCGGTTTCCAAAAGCAGGTAATGAAACCCCCCCCAGCTACACACTGCTGCAAACCGCCCCTCCACATGTCCAAATAGCAGTGGACAAAAGCAGTAGAGAAAATGCCCAAGAACCATCTAACAAAGACAACGGATGACCGTGAACACAGGAGCTTCAGCTCCAGGCAGCTGCTCCGGAGGACTCTCTGATGACCTCGGGAGAATCCAAGAACCATCTGAGGACCAGAAAAAATCCAAATGTTTGACACTTACGTTTGAGAGGAGTTCTGAACACTTCAAAGGATTCTGACCCCAGAGGTCAAAGAGACTACGACTCAGACTGACTCTATTCTTAACTAGATTTTTTTTTTTTACTAAAAACCCACAGTTAAGAATTTACTTTGTACATGATATGTAGGATATTTTAGAAAAATATACACAGAAACAAAGACACTAATGAAGCTGATTAATCCTATCAAGTACTTTTATCTGAATTAAAAGTTGTTACATTTTAAAAGAAATAAAATATTTTGGAATAAAAATAAATCAGCCAATAGGAGAAGGGGAATGCAGTTCCATCTGTAAGTCTGTCCATGTCAATAGGATGGAAACTGTTACATCATTGAATCTAAAGTCAAGTGTAAGGATAAACTCAGTAAAACTTGGAATTTTGAACTGAATTGTGGATTACTTTTGGCTTTGCACAGACAGAACATGACTTTTTCAAAATGACAGTCCAGATATTTAGACTGTTTAGAAAGAAAAAAGCTGAAAAAGAAAGTTGAATTTTAATCTAATGGAATTGGAATTTTAATAAAAATGAGAATTTTAGAAGTTTTAAAACATTTTAGTGTTTACACATCATTTGTCTGCTCTGGTTTGACTGTTTTGTCCTTCTTGCTAGACGCATTTGAGGAACCAAACCTGACAAACCTGAACAAGTCAAGACACCCATGGACAGGTCGCCAGTCTGTCGCAGGGCCACAATCACACACCCATGCATGCACACTTGCATTCACACCAAAGGACAATTCAGAGGGGCCAATTAACCTATGAAGTATGTTTTTGGACTGTTGGAGGAAGCCGGAGTCCCCAGAGAAAACCCTTCATGCACGGGGAGAACATGCACACTCCACACACAAAGGTCCCCCTTTGGTGATGCTTACTTCAGGTCCCCTAGCCAGGACTTGAACCAGGGGCCACCGTATGACCTTACACGTGTGACTACTGCACCACCGTGCAGCCCATTTTGTTTAACATTTCTGTCGTAAATATGATTTGTCTCTGTTTTGAATAGGACTTTTCTTTGTCCTGAATACAAAATTCCCCGTTAAGTTACTGTCAAATATACGTCACTGTGTCATAGGCATAAATATATTTCTGACTTTATATTCTGACTATTTTTGCGACAACAGCCATCTCAACGTGTTTCACGCCAGTATATTTGAAAAGAACATCAAGTCCATCATAAAAATGTAAACAATAGCTGATTGCTAAATTAAACTTAACAGAATAAGCTAAACTAGCATCCCTGACCTTTGACCCTCCTTCTCGCGAGGAAAAACTCATTAAAAAAAACCTTCATTGGGGGGAAAAATAAGAAACCTCAGAGACGTTCACATAAAGGAGGGATCCTCTCCCAGGACGGACAGGCGACGGGCTAGAACTGTTAAAGAAGAATTAACTTTTCTAACTCTACAACTACATGTGTAAACAGTGTAGCAGATGGGCTTCATCTAGATAAAATTTTGGGGCAACTGGAGGTATGAGACGAGCCAGAGGCGAGGTCCACAACCAAAGACAGGAAACACAGACGATCTCTCCTGCTCCATCCAGAGGGGAGTGGGACAACAAATGAATCACACCAAACAGAGGCTAAAGTATAGTACTGGATAAACAATAAAGAATAGAGGAGAGAAATAACAGAGGACAGAACCCCAGTGTACCATACTTTCCCCAGCTTCTAACTTCTAGCATCCTACTAGCAACTAATTGGTTTTGAAATAAGTCCTATGAGACGGCTATAGCTGTGATATTGGGCTATATAAATAAAATGGAATTGAAATTTGATTCAACATGTTAATGCAGGGGCTGAATTTCACTGCAGCATTGTGGGAATCACACATATTAAAATTAATTCCCACAAACTGAGCTCCTATAATGCGGGAAATGATAGCATAAATGAATGTGTAATAATCCACAGTTTTGCATCGCAACAGGTCAGAAACAAAGAGTAGGACTGAAACTATGGACTTGTTCGGAGTAAGGTTGGCCCGACCCTCTTGCACAGTGCAGATGAGCAGACAGAGAGAGAAAGCTGTTGTCACAGCAGAAACAGGCTCGCGCCGCGAGAAGAGGCCCCCCACGCCCATGTAAACACAAACAGACACAACCTCTGCTATTAACCATTGAGTAGCACTGTGTTTTGGATTACGAAGCAGCGGGTCATGAAGCGAACAGAATCCAGACAGAAATGGAGCATAAACCTGATGGACTCACAGCAGCAACAGGAAGTTCACTTTGAGAAACATTCCACTTCTTTTGGTGAATCGTTTTCGAGGAATACAGGAATACAGGCGCACCCCGTATGAGGACTCCCCCAACACACACACAGGCGCGATGAGCATGCTCTCGCACCCCGCGTCAGTGTACCGTTTGGAAGATCACACAGTGGGAACATGCGGTGAATTCAAACAAAATCCAAAAACTGGAGACTGACAACTCCCCTCATGGGGCTGCTGGGAGTTTTTACACCACAGTGTTGTGCTGCTGTTCTAAAGAAAACAACAACTTATCTGTGATAGAAACAAAAACACTTCATTGACGGTGTGAAAACACCAAATGTAGAGAACTAAGATCTGAATAGAAATCAATAAAAAAAAGTTGCTTAGAAAAAAGTTTCTACTTAAAAAAACCTTTTTTTAATTTTCTGTTTTAAATGTGACTTTCTCTCTGTTTGCATTTAACATAATGTAATTTTATCAAATCAAACCCCTGAGGCTTTTCTATGTAAAATAGTGTATCTGGCTGGTAAGTCAGACAGTTGTTATTAACGTGGTGATCTTAATAAGGTTCTCTGCAGCTTGAATCTGAATTAAGCGTATTACTTAATTCAAATGTTTTACTTTGGTCAAGTGCGTGGTGTCAAAGGAACAGACATTTGGTCCACAATGAAAGCAATTTGGTAAACTTAGAAACTGAGGTTTTTTTTCCATTTGTGGAAAGAGTACTTGTTTTTTAAAGTACTAAGTTAACTTACTTGGATGTTACAAGTAAGTTTACTTTACAAACGGGGTTCCTCCACAAAAGTTTTAGAAGTTGTGTTGATAAGTCGTCACAGGAAAACAGGTTGGAGGAAATGATAGTTGTCAACAGTGATAGAGGACAGGTTCAGTACTAAATCCTCCTTCTGCTGCTGTTTTTAAATCAGCTGAAATATTCCTCAGATGCCTGGAAAATGTATATAAAGGGCCCTAACTTTCCTAATTTTCAATTCTAAATATGCATTATTCTGTGGTGTGAGTCGGGCAATATAAGATCTGTAGCCAAGTTCACAAGTAACCTCCCACCCCCCAAAAAAAGAGCATAAATCTCCCCCATGAGAAGCAAGTAAGAGGGGAATTCCCCTCATTTAACAAAGTGAATTTCAGGCACTGTTAATGGTAAGAGCATGAATATTGCATAGATAGTGGACGTTAATATAAATACCAGTAATGGAGAATCTGCAGTTTCAGCATGTCAATATTAATATATTATTAATCTAATCTAAGCCCACTAACCAGAGGTAATAGGCCCCCATGGCCCGGTTTATCAAACCATCTTCCTTCTCCTTAGCTTCACAGTGAAATATGTATAATGGATGTAATAAAAAATATAATTGTTACCCAAAACTTCATTACAGTAGGTGAGGTAGAGCAGCAGTAAATTAAATAATCTCTGATTGCTAGCTAGTCTGGCAATAATCCTGTCCAAAGAGGAATGTTTTAAGCCTAACTTTGAATGTAGAAACTGTGTCAGCCTAGACGTAACAAATGCATGGATGAGTTTTTTCAGCATCACTTCTTGATAATATATTTCTGATCCTAGAAATATTGTGTAGGTAAAAAAAATGCAGTTTTACAAGCCTGTGATATGTGAGCCTTAAATGATCAATCCTGGTCAAATAAAACCTCCAAGTTTCTAACTGTGGGATTAGAGTAGGGCTGTTACTAACAATTATTTTAAAAGTCATTTAGACACAGATTATTTTTTTGATTCATCAAAATTGTAATGAAATTACTTTACTCATTTGAAAAATTCACTACTCGTTACTTTGCTTTTTTTTCAGTCATTAAAATTGTCAAGGTAAAAACAGCTTCACACAAACAAGATCCTCTTGTCTTTCATTTAACAGAGCTCCTTTGAAAAATAGATTTTTTTTTATCTCAATAGGACTTATCTGGTTAAATAAAGGTAAATAAATTCAATAAATAAAAATGATGAAAAGCGGCTGTACATTTCATCACTGACTAGGTTTGGCAGGGACCAGAGAAAATGACAGTGTCTGACATTGACTTAGCAACTTTACACACAGATTCTCACTTTTTTTGGATTTATTTGTGTAGACTCACTGCTAAGAGTAAAGAGGAACCTGGTTTTAGAAAGCCATACGCCTTCAAAGCCCACAATATTAGACGGACATTAGAATAAGATCATCTACACCTTAGGCTAATAAGCACTCTCATTCTCCTCTATGCTGTTTATGTTTTTTAACTTTAGGTTGCATTTCTTTGTGGTCCTCCAGTGACCATCATAACCAACACTGAACATCTGAAGATGTCATGTAAAATAATATCATGTCAAAATAGAATATTCTGGATGAAGAATTTGAGAACAAAAGCAAGAGAAGCTCAAAGCTCACATGTCGATTCCCTCAGATGCCTTGAAGACATCATTTCCATCTGCTGAAAGTTTCTTTTGAAGATCTCACACTGATTGACAGTCCGTTGTATTGTGTGTGTGGGGGTCCCGTGGGGTGGGGGTAGTTCTCTGGATCAATACTAAAGGGTTCATAGACTCAAAGTTGCTGAAGACGGAAGCTTTCTCCTGACTCACAGCGGTTAAACTCCAGGCCTCGAAGGTCAGCGTCTGACATGTTTTCTAATTAACCTGGCATTGTAGCTCCTTATTGGTAAAACACACCTGATCCAGGAGCCCCGCAGCAGGTAAGGCTGGGTTTTTCCAAACCTGGCAGGGCCTGCTCCAACTCATCTAGAAAAACTTTCTGGAAAGAGAAACAATTTAATGGTCTGTTCTGCAAAGATCATAATTCCAGCCTCTAAACACTTCAAAGATGTCAGAGTTTTCCTGTTCTGTGTAATCATGAAGGAACCTTAAAGGTCAAAACCACAAAGTAGGTTTATAGATGACTAATGCTGTAAAACTCCTCACTACACACTTTAGAGACTTCTCAGACAGACATGAACATTTTCACATTTTCTCTCGTGTTTAAACTCTCAAATTCAAACCTTAAAAGGAAAACAAGTGCAGTTTTATCGTCAATCAGGACGCAGAACACAATACACTGTAAAAAAAAAAAGCAAAACCGCACTGAAAAAAAACAGGGCTGTCAACGGTTAGGTTGAAAAGTCAACTAATCAACTACAAAAAACACTAATTTGGTATTGCCGTCTTTTTTTTTTTGTCCTTTTAAATGACTGCAAGAGCACCTGAAATGAAAGCATCTATCATAATGAATGATCACTTTAGATCAGATTATTGCCGTATGCAATGCTGCCTGTCATGTAGCTGATGCCAATTCATCATTTTATGCTAATAAACAAACAGAGAGAGGGAGCAGTTCTGAGTCACACAGTAACTCTACACTCCACCAAACAGCAGAAGTATATGGTTCAGTGGCTCCAGATCTGCTCTACCACCTTTCACCTTTAGCATGTCTACCAAATCTCTGAAGTAAATCTTTTCACATCAATAGCATTTATGATTATTTTAAGAACTCTCCAACATAATCATCACAAAAATGTATTTTTCTACAATAACAGGATCATTGTTACTCATCAGAGTTTACGTTCATGTTTCATCTAAAACTATTCAAAAGACACGAAGGTACCGAGAGAGGACTTACTGACTGACTGGCTGACTTTGGTCTGACTGGTTAAACAACTGCACTAACAGTTTCCCTGTCAGGCTGAGTGGATGCATTAATGCTCCAACAATCAATACTAAGCCCATTAGGATCACATTAGGAAGACACAACGTGCTGAAGAACAAGGACGCCGTACATCCCTGGATGAAAAGATTTTTAAATGCTGGACACATATACTTTAGGTTAATGTTTTATGTAAAACAATGACAAGCAAAAGGACAACAACTTTGCTTATTGATTACACACCTCCCCACAATCCTTCAAATCCTGGAGTATTACTGAAAAAAACAGTTTGACACAAATGCTTATTTAGTACAAGAAAATCTAGAAAAAGGCCAAAGTTTAGGAATAAAGGAGGGACTGAAAGCATATATTAAAAACAAAAATAAAAGGTTTTTTTATCATGAAGAAGTGTACTGAACATTTATTCTAAAATGTAAAAATGCCTTAAGCTTGATATTTAGAGCAAGCACAAAGTTTAAAATATTGTTTCCTATTTTAAAGTCAAATATTTAAAAGATTAATAAAAGTTTTAAAACTTTTTCTTTATTATTTTAACTGCATCAATGCAAAGGTCAAGGGTCAAAAAAGTGACTCAGAAACTGTAATAATAGATAACATGTAATATAATTGAAAAAGTAAACTATAGCCAACTATTTCCTTCATACTTTAAACCAAAAAAACTATTTAGTGTTCAATTTTTCTGCAGCTTGACGTGTTAACTACATTAATAGACCAGCTGCTGAAGGTTTACAGTAAAAACAGGAGAATTAAGATGAGAAATCGGAGACATTACTGGAGTGAATTCTCTCCATTCCCGGTGGTTTCTCTGCTGGGGTCCAGAGGGATTTTACTTTGAAGGGTTTCAGATTAATGACTTGCATGGCTTCAGCCTTCCTCCAGACGGCAGGCGCAGTGAAAGCATTAGTGCAGAGGGAGCCGGAGACCAGCTGAGAAACAGGAAACACAAATGCTGCATGGACGGATGCTGACTGAGTCTTTGTGTTGACTTGCATCCCCAGGTAACTGTGGCGCTCTGCTCTCCTGTAGGATGGATCAAATGCATATCTTTAAGGAGCTAATTACCAGCTCTCAAACAGGGCTTCAGGAAAACTCTTCGGCCTGTTGGAAGGCTTCTTCGTTGCTTAAATAATGGCTTTATTTTTCTTAAGTTCCACTGCAGATTATTAAAAGGTGAGAAAACGCTTGTTGCAGTCACACGCAGGAAACAAAAATCTGGACCTGAAGAGCAGATTCCAGCTCAGTCAGAACCCACCAATGCAGGATCACCTGCTGATTCTCACATCCCAGGCTAAGTACATGTTTGGTGTGACCTCACGCTAAGACTGGATGTTACAAGGATGCCTGCCAGCGTTCCCAGTGAGTCTGGATCACTACAGACCGTCGCACTTTTAGAGGTTAAAGAAGGTCAACAATCTGCTAGTCAGAAATCATCTGTAACAAAGAGCTCTGGCAAAGAAGAAAGCAGGAACAGGTGGAAGATCAGAAGAAGGAGATGTGGTTGGATCGGACACACCCTAAGGAACCAACAATCCAGCATCCCCCCTCAGGCCCTGACCTGGAATCCCCAGAGGAAGAGAACAAGAAGAAGACCGGTCACACCTGAAGGAGTGAGGACCAAAGATGATGGCAGGAAGTTGATAATGGTCTACACCCAACCAGGAATACAAGGCCTGACTAGAAAGTCAACTTCAATCAGTGTGAAGTTCCTACAACTGAACTGCAACAGAGTCACCAAGGTCCAAAGGGAAACCTTTTATGTCATTGTTGTGGGTGACCAAACAACAAAAGTATTTGGAGCCAGGTCAGTTTACCAGACAACCACTAGAGGGCTGAAACATTATCTTAAAGTAATTAAGTAAAAAAAATGATAATGGCAAAGAGTAAATGGTTAAATGGTGTGTACGCGTGGTAAAAAGCTGTGGACTCTTCTCCTATTGTGGTTACAAAGAGGCACCAGACAGAGAAGAACACCAGAACTATGGAGGCCTCCAGATTGGACTTTAGTTTTTCAGATGACTCAGTTGTTCTTTAAAGGACAGTTTCTACATTTCATATTCTCCTATTTCAGAGTGAAGAAAAGCAAGCTTTTATTTTGTAAGGCTTCAGTTTGCAAACTCCCTCCTTTCACAGGTATGCACTGACCCTTTTCATCTCTACGATGCCTGGGCTTCCATCTCTTCCTCCTCATTCCTCACATCTCCCGGTACTGCTCTGCAGAGACGCCAAAGTGCTGCAGGGAGCAGAAAGCAGACCGGTTGAACAGCAGTTTCACTCTTATGACGATTGTGTGTGTCACATATAGCTAGCTTTTTAAAAAAAAAAAAAAAAAAGCCCCACAGCATGGAAACAATCACAGATGGATGAGGCAAGAAGGAGAAAGCGCTGTGGAACGACAACCTGAAGATCATCATGAGCTCTGCAGATTACAAGAGCAGCTGCTCCTTTTCTAGCACCAACCGGTCCATGACAGAACAGGTGTGGTATGAAAGTTACAGGTAGACGACAGCTTGAAGTTTCATCCAAACCCAAACTGCTTCAGTCAGAAATCTTCTTTAGAATTTCAGTTAAATCGTCTGTTCTTTGACAAACACAAAGTGTTCTGTAATTGAATTTATAAAAAACTGAAAGTTTAACCTTTAAAAGACTTTCTGGTTCAGTGATTCCAGGTCTCTAACAGTCAAACCAGCTTCAAACAGATTGTTTGAAACCAGAACCGCAGCATGGAAAAGACACGAGCACCATCACCTCACAACCCACAATGCTATTTCCAGAAGCATGCCGTCCATGTGCATCCGTGTTGCCTTCAGGCAGGCTGAGTATGTGAAAGCTCAGAGCCACAAGGTCAGGCAGAGCGCTGTGCTACTGTGGCAACCACTCTCACCAATCATGAGTGAGATTGTTGGAAGGCCACACCCCTACCACTTGAAAGCAGGCTACACAAAACCCAATGCTTTGAGCGTTGGACGTGGGGGCCAGCAGGAAATAACTTATAACTTGAACTACAGAATAAAAAAAATAATGAAAAAAAATTACGATGATTAAGAAGATGTTTAAAAATGTATCAGAGCAAGAATATTTATTCTGTCCAATAGAATGACTGAGTAACAGCTGTTTATTTCTCCATAGACGTCTATGGGACTTTGGTTTCTTTTTTTAGTTTCTCTGTCTGATTTTGGTGCTTTTCTGGACTCAGATAAACGATGCTGCTTGAGGTTGTTATTTATTGTTCAGTATTTGCCTTGGATGCCTGGAGAGCTGCTTTCTAGACAAACAAGTCTAATCTTGATGCAGCATGCACAAACAGCTCTGTCAACACAAATGCACACAGTACATCTGCAGCAAACAAGTATCAGCAGGAGGTTCTAAGGGAGAACCATCACAGGTGAAGGTTTTGATTGATAGAGCACCTGAACAATGGATGAAGAAACGAAAATCAATGATTTATACTGGAATATATGCCCGTAAAACCATGAAGGCTACAGACTCCAGATGAAATATTAATCAGTCAGCATAAAGAGAAGCTGAATGTGAAAAAGAAATCTGTGTTTCTATCTATTCAAACGCTTCAGAAAGCTTCAGCTACAAAAATGTAAAAGCATCAGAAAAAACCTAAAGTGACTGAATTTAGAGAGAAATCAAAGCAAAGAGCTAATTAAACAAACAGAAAAGAGGCTAAACTATGCATTAAATTGTTAGATTATTGTATATTTATTATAGATGTGCTCCTGCAGACACATGTAGAGATGATGTTCACCCTCTGATACACTCAACCAGAGCAATGCTGATTTTGTTCTGAATGAACGCTGGAGCCTGAACTTATGGAACACAGTTACAGGAGAAACTACAGGAAAAATGCTGAAATGTGGGGAAGCTTTAAAAAGCCAGAACCCGAAGAAAACCCAAATTCTGCTTCTTACTTCAAGCTCTGAGCACTAACCAGTTAAATACACAAGAAAACAGCAAAAGGTCAAAGGCATCCACTGAAAAGGACACTGAATTCATACAGATCAAGGGAGTAAAAATGTATTTCTGGCTTTGGATTAACTGGTTTTCAGCTGTGCTTCCTTTTGTGAAGAACTAAGGCCACAATCATACAGAGCAGCTTTTTATTTGACTTGAGCCTGAAGTGATGATGATGATGGCATTTGTTTTCCTGAGATAAATGGAGACGCAGTTGGAGGTCTTAAACTTTGGTAGTAGTGACCTAAATGAGGATAAACAAACTGTCTCTCATGTCAGCATGGCGGCTTCAGAAGTCTCTTTCATGGTCTGGGACTTGAAACAAACTCCAGCATTAACTTCTGCCCACACGCATAGACCAAATTTCTGCTGCTGGAACTTTCTCAGTTTGGCGCCCACAAAGTTAACAGAATAAAAACTTCCAGTAGCAAACTCTCTGCTCAGAGCCTTCTTCTTCCTCACAATTTATTTTGATGAAAAAAAAAAATCGATGTGGTTTAATAGCAGACGAAAAACACTTCAGCAGGAAATAGGAAATGGTTCTTCCTCTAGTGTCCTTCTGGCTCTTCCTCGCTTATTTAGGACAATGAGATTTCTCAATTAGAGCTTCTGGAGCTGATTACTAATCCAGCAGCATGACGTGACTCAGCAGCAGCTTGTTAGTCTATTTTAGCTCATCTCCTCCTTTCACCCAAATCTTTTACCCGTTCAGGATTGATCATCTCATTCACCCCGCTATTCTCCTTCCACATCCACTAAACACCAACGTTGGCTAAATAAACAAATGCATATACATATATTATAATCAGAGATAGAAAAACATGATTATGAAGCAACCTGGGTAGTCCAAATATGAAATAATTCAGATGAAAAGTGAATTAAAAAAGATCCAAAATGGAGAAAAATGTAGTCAGACAACCATGGGGGGAGGGGGTATTTTCAAAACATTTACACAGCATCCAACGAATCACAGGAAAACATTTGTTTCTATGACTTAAAGTAGGAAATTTAAGCTCTAACACATGCCGTGTTTTACTGGACCACGTGGTGGCGCTATTGAGCTAAGCTGGATAACATTAGTTTGTTTTATTTAGATGGTAAACGGAATACTTTTCTACCTTCCTCGACAGTCACAGACCCATTCATGCATTCACACACTGATGGTGGCTCTGCTGGCGCCATCCTTTAGTCAGAGGTAATGTGGGGTTCAGGTGTCTTGCCCAAGGACACTTCCACATGGGCGGGCAAGGCAGGAATCAAACCTGCAATCTTCCGTTCGGAGGTCGACCGCTCTACCTCTGCACCACAGCCACCCATGTGAGATATTGACATTCATCACTTAGTCCCATTATGAGACATCCAATTACAATTAATAAACCATAGAGCCACGCGGTACCAAAACTAACAGCACACGTCTACCAAAGAAGCTCTGAAAACTAGAGGACGACGATGATGGCTTATTTAGATTGGAAGATAAAGATGTAACAGGAAGAAAAAATAAAATAACATTTGTTTGATAATATTTAATAATAACAAAAAAAAATTGTTTTTTTGAGGGGACTTCCGTGACATTTAAGGTCACAGGTTAAAAGAGACAGTATGAAACATTAACCTTTAAACTGGAGTTTTGAGTCTCCACTTAAACTCTGAGAGTTTATGGGACAGAAGTCATGAGATACAAAGTACCAGAGGTAGGAGCAGAGCTGCTGATGTTCTTAACTCACAATCTAAACAAGAGTGGATTTAAATGAAGACTAAACTGGAACAATAACAGAAGTCACTTTACACTTCTCCTTGTGAAGGACGTGAGACCATTGCCCCGCCTCTTTGCATGGGGGGTTGACAAACATGACAAACTCTGGTGTTGTGGCTTGGTTGAGAAGGTAAAGTCATCAGGTCGCCGCAGAGGAGATCAAAACCACCGTAATCCGGAAGATCAAACAAGCTGGAGGCTTGGTGTTCAGGGAACCCCACTCTGATGAAAATGGTGTTTTTAACATGTTCTCGTGGCATTTTTCTGAAGGACATTTATGAAGACAATTTAGATTAAAACTGCATTTTATTATATATTTTTTTCAAATCATTGTAAATCAGGACCAGATGAAAAAATGCCGTATGAAAATGATTGTTTTTGTGACGTACAAAGTACGCTGGGCGGGGCCACACGCTCCCTGCTCGGCTCCATTCCGATGTATTCACCAGACAAATCGATCCATGAACGTCTTTGTTTTGGATTTGTCTAAAAACAGCCACATTATACTTAAAAGATCCCTGGGAGTGCTTTGAAAACCAAAGATGATCTGAGTGGGACTTTAATGTGCCAAATATCAGGATACTTCAATGTTTTTTTAGATTTCAACAGAACCTTATGATAACTCAGCTCACCTTAGAAGAACTACCTATTAGTAACCCATTTCAAAAAAGACTTACAATGTCAACACAAACACATGCAAAACTGTCTGATATCTAGTGTGTTTTCTGAATGAAACTTTAGCTCTTAGCTGTGTGTTGTTGTCTAAAAACAAATATATGGATGTTTTTCCAGAACTTTACAACAAACAAACAAACAAACTGCTTTCTACTTAGACTTCTCTATTAAGTTTTAGAAAGTTGATGTAAACTAAGTAGCATTATGGGACCAAAAACATAAAGAATCATCATTTTAAAACACGATAAAAAGAAATCCAGAACAACTAAAACAAAGGCAACAACAGCAAATCAAAATGATTAGGATTTGTCTGAGGTCGCCGTGATGAGATGGAGCTGGAGAAGAAAGCCATAAAGCAACAGAACGATGAAGTAGAGGATAAAAAGCGGCAAGAGAAATCAAAGCGTTTCCCTTCGTGTTGCTTTCCCCTGGCGGCAAGCATTGGTTGATTAGATCCATTGTTGGTGCGAGGCGATGACAAGCGTGTGGGACACGACAAGCTGTAAAGGATTATTACGCTGTAATGGAATCACATCACAGGTGCTGCTGCTGATCCAGCCTCCACTGACTGCAGAAAATCCACTCAGCATGGAGAGCAGAGCATCAGCACCCGCCGTCGCCACGGGGATCCCACCACACGCTTTGAGGAACAAACGGGGTGCTTTCAATGCTTTTTCTGCTAAAACAACGTGTAAAAGCAGCTTTGCTGGATCCTAAACCGGACTTTAAACATATGAACCATCATCTGATTTGGTACAGGAAATCCTACGGACACATGGACATATTTGTCCTAAAAAAGACAGAAGCATGTATAATGTATACCTATGATTATTTAGTGATGGTGAAGGCATGTGCTGCTGCTCCTGTGTAGGCAGAGCTGTGACGCTTCCAGGGAGGAAGGTCTGTGAAATCCAGATGAAGCGTTAGGACTTTAACACATAGATTATTTAAAATGAAAGCACTATGTGAGCTGGAGAGTCTGGTCTTCTTTTTGAGCTGACTTATTTTCATTCTAGCAGCATTTCATGAGCTTTGTAAATTAAAAAAAAGTCTCAGAAAGACCCAGAAAGAACAAAATCCTCCGAGTGGAGCTAATTCTCAGAAGAAACATCCACATCTAAACCAAGGTTTTCTTTACCCAGCACCTTCATTTTTAACTCAGAGTTTAATAGTCTTTTCACTCAATGAAACCCAAAGTAATTTTGAGGGTTTTGTAACCAAACCTTGATTTAGCTTTTGGGATCCAGATTGTTTCCTATCAGCAGGTTAGGAGTTCAGGTCAAATTTGAAAAAGGTTTCTATTAACAAAATGTATATTTGGGAGCTCTACCTTTCCCACCGGCAGCCCTCTTGGTCATCGTATGTATTTAAAGTCAAACATGGATGACAGCTGAGGCCGTCTTAGCTCCTGTAAGAGCCCATGCTTCTGTCTTCCAGTCAGAACCTTCATTAAAGCTGCTCATTGAGCTGTTAAGCAAGCCTCTGTCTTGATTAAACATCTATAACGGCTCTCCGAGCAGCTCCACATTGGCCTCAGCAGCTTTAAAACCCGACGTTAGGAAAGTGCTGCAGATCCAAACATCGTCCTCAGAGCCAGAAGACAAGGATTCAGTACAAACAGTACAGTAGTACAGTAGTTCAGTAATTCAGTACAAATGTTTTCATGGTTTAAAAGAAGGTGATGTTTGATGGATTTGCTGAGTTTTTCATATAAACACGATTTACACAGATGTTTTAAACGTGTGGTATCAGCACAGCTTCAGTCTAACAACATAAAGGGTGTAAAAAGTTAGGCTGCAAATGCAAAGAGGCAGAGAGATAACTGGGTTTGGTGAAGCACTTTATGAAGCCTCTTATTTACATCAAATGCTTTACAGGCTGATACTTGAAACAAAATTTAAACATGATGACATGATGTTGGCATTGGTGTCATCTTTCCTTAAAACCTCTGAGGATCCATTCAAAAGACAAAATCCTATAAACCAAAAATGTGTTTCAGAAACTTCCAGAGTTTCCTTTAAACCTTGTAAAATTGATAAAGCTCTCTGTGCTTCACTGCCTGACAGCATAATAACTCAGTAAATTGGTATTTTTTAAAAGCAGTCAGTTTTTCCCTTCAGCTGTTCTCAGAAAAAGAGCACTTCTAAAGTTGGCAGAGCAGCAGCAATGGATTTGATGTCGTTTTTGGAAGTAGTCCGAACTGAAAATGTTCAGGTTTACAGAAACTTTCATGACTCAAAGATCCTCCAAAGGAGCATCAGAATCAGCAAAGTCTTCAGAATGAAAATGACGACATGAGCATCCCATGATCCCTCAGTTCAGCTGCCTCTGTGTCAAACACTGAATCATGAGATGCAGACTCAGACTAAATCCAAACTCCTTCCACTGGTATAACTGCAGAGATGAGTATTCAGCGTGATTCAAACTGCTGATCAATAGCAGTTCTCCTGGTG
Organism: Adrianichthys oophorus; assembly: GCA_036245035.1. NCBI lineage: Eukaryota > Metazoa > Chordata > Actinopteri > Beloniformes > Adrianichthyidae > Adrianichthys > Adrianichthys oophorus. The sequence continues at coordinate 96,287 of BSAI01000252.1, read as the reverse complement.
TCCACATCTGGGCTCTTTATTTCCCACTACATCTTCTGTGAGTTCATCCACAGTTTTACAGACATGAAGTCAAGTGACTGTGTTTAGCGGCCTAAGGCCTCTTCCTCAGCTCCTCTGTTTACTGGAGACAGAAATAAACATTTGCCTTGTGCAGCACTAAAGATGGTGTGCTGATGTCAGATAACATGCGTTGTCTCTTTGTTTACATCCCAAACAGCCCAAATGCTTCGGTGGATGTCATCAGTCTCCAACCAGACTCCCACTCACTCCTTTGCTTTGCTTTTCCTCCTCAGCCGGTCTGCATGAGGATCAGGAATTTAAGTCTTCTGTCCTAAATAAGGAGGACTGCTGTTGATGGAGATAACTGTTTATTCAGGGAGATTTTCAGATAAACCTCTGATGATTTTCACATTTCATTTGCTGCCATGGAGCGGACCTCCAGTATCTGTCAGTGTCATCATTTATGTGGTTGAGGTTTTACTCCAGGATATGTTGATGTTATAATCACAACAATTCCAGCCAAAGTTCTCTTTTTGAACCAATTCTGTTAAGGATGTCAGCTCAGTTTTGGCAGAGAAGAGGCGGTAAAGACACTGTCACGGCTCCTAGCTTCTCACCAACCCCTCTGACCTCTGCCTCTAGACCTCCAGCACTTTACAGAGAAATTAAATTAAATATTATGCATGAGTGATCAGATAAAAGAAACCAAATAAAGGCTAAGAGACCAAAAGCTACGTTGAGCTAAAAACTGAAGTTTTTTTTCCCTTAAAATAAATAACAATTTTCTTTTTTAAATTACATTTTTGTTTTTTAACCTCAGCGTGGAAAATTTATTTCTCTAGTTAAAAACGTAACTTTTCAACATGAACATTTTTTATTTTCATACAATTTACTAATCGTGCTTCTATTATATACATTTTTTACAGTTGCTCTCATAAAAACATGAAAAAAGTTATTCTGAACTAAATCACGGTTTAATAGATAAGGTCATTCATTTCTTACACACAAATGTGCCTCAATTAACAGAAAAGAAAAAGCATTTTTCAATTTGTACGTTGGCCTGCAGCTTTTAGCTAAAAATTATGAAGGAAAAATATCGGCTTTCATGACAACACGATGATTAGCAGCTCTCTGTTCCTACCGAAGCCCAACCAAGATTTTTAACTACATCGCCCCCTGCTGGTTTAAGCACAGCAATAAGTTCAGTGAATAGCGTCCAAATGCAGCCGTTAAAATGACAACATTCCACTTTACTGACTTTTAAAAATAATAAACATAACACACCCACCAGATACACAGTTTTTACTGTCAAAATGGACATTTGGGATACCAAACCCCAAAATACCCACAGAATGAACCCAGTTTGGGATCACAGACATAATTACACTAGACGGATAATCTCTGAAATCATCCATAGGATTCTGAACACCAAGAAAGCAGCCGGAAATGGAAAGGGTGTAACAACTGGAGATGGAGAAGATACTTTTTTACTTTTAAACATAAACTTTAATAAGCAACTGCTCCTTTTTTCAGCCTTTAACCCACTGGAGCATTAGCTCCATAACTCTTCAACTGTTTATTCAATTAAGGTAAATTCAGAGGATTCTGACTCCTAGAAAAGCCGCCTTGCACTGAGATGTAAGACTTTACAGTAATGGCGTGTTTATGCAATCAATGTAAATCAGCTGATTTTGTTGTGTAGAAAATGGCTTTGCATCGGTATAAAACTGCAGCATTTGGTCTTTCAGGGTTTGCATCAGATCCAGGAATGGAAGAGGTTTGGGCCAAAACACTGTTATGTGTGTAAAAGCCCATAAGGTTTGATTAAAATTTAGCATTAAGTTCAAATGGCATGTTTGTTTTTCATCTCTTATTGGTGCTTTATTTTTCTGTGATGTTCAGAGCCAACAAAACAATGTGAGACGCCCTGCATTTTTTTAAACAGGGAAATTATAAAGTCATTTTTGTTTTATTGCCTTTATTCCACACCAGACACATCTTCGTTAGAGTCCCTGCTTTGATTTATGGCTGTACTTAAAACATATCAGTAACTTCTGTTTGCCATCCCTCTTTTCTTTTGAAATGAAGATTCATTCTAATGTTCTGGACAAGCTTCCAGATTTGTCTTTTCCAATTATTTCTTCTGCTTCTGTACAGAAAACCCTCAGAATAATCAGAGCTGTGTGTAATAATGATAATCCCGGATGGCTGAAAGAAGCCAACGCCTGGCAGGTAAACCTCAGGAGACTTTGTTTTTCTGGGCCCAGTATCAGGCTGAGTCTCATACAAGAAAACCAAGTGATGAATTGATCCTTCAGAAACTCACCAAGTTTCAGTCCTCAGTCTGTTCTTTCTTTTTCCCTGGTGCCACTGAGCCCTGTTGTTGTCCAGAACCCTATTAAAGTGAGAGAAATGTTGCTTCATTACTCTGAACCCACACAGTGGAGTCTATTTTAACTCAGCTGCTCGTTAATCATCCAAACGCTGAAGTAGGAACTGTTTCCAGCAAGTTTCCTCATATTTGATGAACAATTGGTTGAAACCGGATCTGCTGTTTGGACCACAGAAGATATTATTTCTTTAGGAAAGGATTCTCCTAAAGAAATCCTCTATAGACTAACATTTAGTGAAATATTTTGGGTTAAACTACCAAAGTGACTGAAACTGCAGGATCTTTCTACATTTGCTTTGGTCTTTATGTTTGAATTAACACTATGGCTGTTTTGAATTGAACAGGTTAAGGATCAGATATCCAACAAACTAAAGCAGCTTTTATGACAGAAGGACATTCATACGTGCACTGGAACTACTCTGGAGAGCACATATGAAACACACAGCAGCGACTTGCTAAAGGAGAGTCCTTCATCCCAGCGGTGAGTTCGTTAAGCAGAACCTTTAAGTCAAAGACGATTTTCCATGAACTTCTAAAGTGCATCTGAACCAAGCCTCCAGACCTGATGCAAACTCTGAAGTTGCAAACATTGCAGTTCCTCAAATGACCACTGAATGCTGGCTGTTAAAAAAGGAGCAGCCGCTCATTCAATTTCTACATTAACAGTCAGATTTCATCTCAAAAATAACATATGAACATCTTATTTGTCAAAATCATTTTTTGATGTTTACTGCTTTTTTTCTTAACCATGACAGCTGGTGGGGGGGGGGGTTTTTTTGTATTTTGTGTGTGTGCACATTGTCATTTTGATGGCTCTGTTTTGAAGGGATGCACTTAATTTATCATTTTCCTTCAACCAGCAGGGAGCGCTGTGGTGCAACACATGTTTGAGGCGCTGAGGTTTTAGTTTGAAAGTCAGACAGTGTAGTAGAAGAACCAGAAGAGCCAAAAACACTGAAGATCAAAGCAGATAAATATATGAAGTCACTGCATCTACATTGGAACCACAGCAGAGAACACTGGGAGGACTGTTGGGTTTCAGACTTCAGATTGCAACTGCACACCTGACCTTTAGCTCACACAAGCATACAGTAGGAGGCGCTGGTTTAATTTACCATTAATAATTTGAAAGTGGCAGCTTTCTCCCTTTCAGGGGAGGAGGTGTGTCTTCACTGGACCTCATTACACAGAAGCAGGAGGTCTGGATCTCCCAATACTGGTTTGAGCTGCTCTTCATCATCTCATCAATGTAGGAATTCAGGTTTGATGCAGGAGTTTGTACCCTCACACCAGGAGGAGACAGCTGAGCTAACAAAGCCCTTCATTCACTTCATCTTCAAGACATTTACCTGAACAAAATATTGATGTTCTAAGTGACTTGCTAACTGAAACTTTCAAGTGTTTTATTGTCTGAATAGCCTGTGTAACTACACTCCAGTACATATTTTGTCACAGGGATGGGTATCGTTTATGGATTTTTTCTATACTACTCCTCTTGCTGGGCTGCACGGTGGTGCAGTGGTCAGCGCTCTTGTCTCACAGCTGGTGTATATCACAGTTTGTGTAAATCTTAGTCTGTGAGTAGATTTGAATAAAATCACAACTATGCATCAGGTATGCATTGCGTTTCCTTAATAATGACTTATTATTAGGAACTTTTGAAATATCGTTGATCTGTTGCACTTTGTACAAAAACATTAATCCCACAACCTGGGCCTTATTTTTATGATGATCCGCTTTTTTTCTTTTAAAATCGGACCAAAATGAAACCTACATCAACCAGGAGCTCTGGGGTTGAAAGTTCTTGTCAATCGCCGACTTTCATTCGTCCAATCTCAACCTTTAGAGGTAAATTTTGTAGTAACTGTAAACTTTATCAGCCTTAACAGCTTAAACATCCCTCCTTCATGTGGGTAACCCTGAGGCTTCTTATCTTTTCCTCACCGAGGAGGATGTAAGGGCAAGGATGTTTGTTCAGCTTAGTCTGTTTAGCAACCAGCTATTGACTACGTTTCTATCACTGACCTTATGTTCGTTGCAAATACCGGTGTAAGCCCATTGCGACGGCTATGGCTGTGGTATTGGGCTTCATAAATAACATTGACTGAATTGAAACGTACCAAAGATGTGAGAACATCAATTAAGTTTGATTGGTTAGATTGGTGACGTTTGACACTTTGATGGAGGTGGGGCTGGTGGTAGGGGGGCAATAAAAAAAAAGGATTTAATTCGATCAAGTTGAACTAAGTCACATATGTCCTTGACATATTAGAGACAAAGTCTGCAGCTTTATTCTGACACTTTTCGATCAACAGCATTGATGTCCAATCAATCTGTGACTAGGATTATCTGCAGAGAGGAGGATGCTGCTGGTGTTGAAAGCATCAAAAAAGTTTCTGTCCATCAGAACTCTGAATTGATCCAGCTTCCTGTCAGTCCAAACTAAACATTTTTTTCAGACAGTTTTGCAGCTCTGACTCCATCATGCTCTGTTTTGTCACAGGTAGAGGAAGTCTTGTTTTTCTCTCAGTAGTCAGGAAGAAACAGACAAGTACAAGTAGAAGACACTAGTAATAAAACAGTAGTTTACATCCAAGAAGAAATCAATTACGACACAAGTATACTAGGAACAGACCCGTCAACCTTTAGTCCTGATCCAAAGCAGCATGTTTGGGGGCATCATGAAAAGCTCCTGAAAGCTGAGGCGTTTTATAATTATTGGAAATATTTGCCTGTAAAAAGGTAAACGGCATCGAGACTTCCTGACTGAAGAGGAAACAGCCACCAGGTCAGCACTGAAACAGGAGAATAAAAGCAGGTTGTTGAGCAAAGCTCCAGGTGGATTTTCCCGTCTGACTCAGACGTGCAGCTTTTCTCCTAAACTCCCAGCTTTGGTTACACTGAGAGGAATCTTCAGCTGCTCACAGCCAACTGGCTAATGAGTCAGCACGCTGAAAGGCCGCTTCCAAACCTCCGGCTGCTCAGAAACAGATCAAACTCCGGAGCTGCTTTAACCTCCGCTGATAACAGGGAGAGCACACAAGGATCCTGAACTCGGCAGAGCTCAGCACAAACAGTCAAATAACACTAATGACACCAGAAGGCCCAGGACTTATGTAAGCCTTTGTAGATGGGATTCTTAATGTACAGCAGCAGACAGTTATACTTCATGCTACCAAAAGGCACCGGCTTTTCTCTTCCACTTTCTCCCTTTTGCCTCAATGGTTTTCATTTGCACATCTGCTGGTTCATCCAAACAAAGATGGTGATCTGGGAGCTTATTTCACACATGAGATTAACAGAGTGAAGATGATGATGAAGATGCCCTGAAAAAAGAGGAGATGAAGCAGAGGCGACTGATGACTCCTGCGTGGATTAAATCCAGCATCATGGACCGATCTTCCACGTTTACTGTAGATACTTAGTGACATAATGTAATTAGAGGCCGAACATGAAAGAACTCCTAACAGAAAGTTCCTGACAAAGATCTTTATCTAGAAAATGAACACTTTGGTCCTGATGAAAATGAGGAGATCCCGTCATAATATTCAGTTAAAATCTCTTATTAGTTGACTAAGTCAGCATTACATATTTTATTCTGTTTTTATTCATCTGAAAAGAAAGTGGCTAGAATGTTTTAGGAACCAGAACTTTTCAAGATCATTTCAGCACCAAAGTTCTGCTTTTGGGGGTGCTGTAGCCACTTTCAGGGCAGTGTTTGGGGCTGCAGAAATTCAACCACTTTCACCATACAGCGCAAAAGGAAAGTCATTAAAAAGAAAGTTCACTTTCACTCAACTTTATCAGACCCTGTGTTTGTGGAGTCTGCTACACATTTCTATTTACTGGTGTGGTTTGGTCCATCATTTATTAGCAGAACTTTGGTTGGACCTTTTTCTATTTTAATGTGACTTTATCTTTTTATGTTCTCTCCACCACAAAGGAAAGTGCAGACGGTCAGTTTGGAAATAGTTTGACTTTGGCTTCACTTTTCTGAGTAGGCTTGTTTCAGTAAAACTTATTATGTAAATAATAAAAATTTACAAATATCTGAAAGAGCTTTGAAAGCAAAGCCTGAGGCAAACAAGCTCAATGAGCACTTTATGCTATTTGTTATTTTTTATTCATTGTTTTTTTTTTTAAACATAAATTTGCTACACAATTATAATTTGATCCAACAGAAAAAATGACATATAAATAATGTATACTATATTTGTTTGTATTTGGCGCCACAAAGTTCTAATCTTTTCATTTTAGTAACAAAAAACTGGCTCCTCCGTGAGTCTTTTCCTCCTGTTTCTATGGAAACAGAGGAGGAGCAAAGGTGGAGCGGCATCTGCTCCTGCTCACATACCTGAGGGGTCCGGGGTTGGGCGCGTGCTGGTCAGACCTGACTCTCCTCCTCCTGTAGTCCAGAATGAGAGGAACTGCATGTTTAATCTCATCTCTCAGGGTTCTGCTATAAAAAAATAAAAAAACACAGAAAGTCAACTTTCTAAAGGAAACAAGCTGCACAATATTCTCAGTTTGTTCAAGTCATTGATTACCGATGGATTCTGGGGAAAAAAAAGAATTCATTGAAATGATTTAGCAATCGCGTTTAAGCCAATTTTTTCCCAAAACAAGGACAAACATTTACAAAGCAACAAAAAGTGCGGGGCATTTTTATAGCATATTTTAGGAAGAAAAACTGTCATTTCCTTGTATTCGGTTCTGATTAATGTGAAGGAAAATGCTTTAAATGTAAGGTGAAAAAGCGGTTGTGAAGTTGAGCTCTTATTTTAAAAAAAAGAGCAAGCTAACAGCCGGGAAGCTAATGCTAACACCTCCATTTAATTTCAGACAAACTGAACAAAAACGTCTGGAAAAATGAACATGAAGGTATCAGCGGCTCCTGGAGAAGCAAACGGGTTTTATACACATTTTTCTGACATTAAAACGAATAATTCATACATTTCTGTCACTCCACAAGAAGCGGCGGGAACACGAACACGAAGAACCCTCGTCAAGAATTACACTTCCCTTATTGACCCTTCAAAACAAAAGCTGCACGAATGAGTTTCCCTTAATGACCCTTCAAAACAAAAGTGGCACACGACCACGCCTGTTGATCTTAACAGCTTCACCGGCAGGAACTCAAAGGAAACAGAGGCAATCTCCGGAAGCCTCGTGGCTTTTTCATCAGGAACACAAAAGTATAAACACCGTCCTCCAGCAGATGACTCACATGGACCCCTCACGGTTACGATCAAACATGCGCCCCTTAGCGGTGACAGATAAACATTACATTTACATTGCGCGTGTGGATGTGAATCTCGCCGTACATGTTTGATCGTCGTGTCAGCAAACACGGCTTCTTCAGTAGTCCCAAAGAAGAGACGCATCTTGATGGACAGCAAACCTTTCAGAATAAAACTGAACATCCACGTTTGCATCTTAATCTAGTCTCAGGGCTTTTGCCTGAAGCCGTTGTTCCCTAGTTGTCCTCACACACTCCTGTCAGTAGAGGTTTGGACCCAAACCTCCAGCCACTTTAATGTTCTCCTGGATTGCGAAAGTTAAGGTCAAACATTCTCCTTCACAGGCGGACGGTTCTGTCATGAAACTAAAGAGCTGTCCTCCATGAGGATCTCACAGTTCATGTTTGAAGCTGGTTTTCCTTTTTACAACTGAACTCGTGGCGTTTTCTGTCTCACTCCGGCGTTCCAAAAGGAGAAACATCTGCTGGAGAAGTTTCTGATGCATGCAGTGCATCCACTTCCTCTTTAGAAAAGACTCTTTTTATTGTTTTAAACGTGTTTGTATCCATCAGTAAACTCGTCAGTTCAGGATCTGGCGTCTCTTAAGGAGTCGTTGATGTAAAAGCAGGATTTCAGTGAGTTTCCTGAATACACATCCTGTTTGGACTTTTCTGGTTCATCTTTGACCACATTTTACAACCTAAGATCATTTTCAAAGTTGTGATGGTCTAAAGTCGGTGTTTGTAAATCATGTCAGCTGTAATTTTTCTCTGATGCAGTAAGAAAATAAAACGTAGCAGGCGCTGAATGTGGACGTTCGTCCCATCTTTGGGTTCACGTGTTTAAAGGTGATTGTTGCTTCCAGTGGGCCGGCTCTGCAGAGAAAATGTCCTGAGGGTTTGATGGAGCGTTGGTCTGCGTTCCTGTTCTAAACTATTAATCAGGAAACATTGTGCTGGTCTTACCGTGTTATTGTGGTTTAAAACTTTGAGGCGGTCCCTTAAACACCATAGAAGAAGAAGTCTCACCTGTAAGGGATGTTTGTCATCTGATCTCATGGTCTGTTCTGGTCCAGACGATCCTCTTCTGCAGCGATGGAGGTGTGATGTACAGACTGATGACCTCAGAACTCTGGGTTTTCCCATTATCCCTCATAATTATTGAGATCTTTTATTGTGCATACATGAATCAGCACAGCATGGACATCAGCATTTTCTTCAGCATCTGTTGATGCTTTAGTGTCACCATTTCCCAGAGTGAAATCTTTCAGTCCTAATAAATGCAAATGTCAACGAGCTTCAGCTTCCTGAAGTTAGTACGTCATCTGCAAAAGAGAGGTGAGATTCTCACAACCCTTCACTGTAGCATTAGGCTAACGCTACTGGGACCGAGCATGTTGTGAGACGTTCTGTAGTCGTCTAAAGGAGGTCAGCAGGTCATGTTCGAAGGGCTTCTCCACGCTGGGCTGTTAGCCTAACATGATGTTTTCAGAACTCATCAAATCATGATGGACCTGACACCACGATCAGCTCCAGGGTTTCAGAGACAGACCACAAAAGTTTACTAAGTTTTCAAATGAAATATGGTCCAGATCATGACTATAAAGCAGCTGGGTGATGTTCCAGACTCCTCTGCCTTCTTTCTTCTGTCTATGGTTATCTAAACCTAAACTGAGTCTGGATTATCATCTGCACAGCTTTGTTTTTGGTCACCACTGATGTGAAAGTTGTGTTTTTACTCCATAGAGGTTCCAGCTCCTCTGCTTTCATGTTAGCAGGACAAGGATAGATGAGGAGACACCAGGAGGAAGGAGGTGCAGCCAAGACTGACCTCCACTCTGCTGCAAACGCAGCTAACGATGACTGAAGGGGGTTTGCCCCAGTGGTCATTCAAGGAACTGCAGTCAAAGACAAATTCAAACTGGTTCTGTGAGTAGCCCATTCCTACAGATGCTTTATTTTCATCTTTGACTCTGTGAACATCTCCTTCATCTTTGCTCATTTAAACTTAAAGTTTGTTATTGCGCTAGCCTTCTTTAACGTTTCAGAACGTGTTCAGAATATGTGTCTGATCAGACAGACCACTGACTTTACTGGTGGATCATTTACTTCATGTTTATCATCCAGTGTTCAAAACAGGGAAAGAAGTACAGCAACAATGTGGAAGAATGCCTTTTTATTCTGGCATCACTGAGAACTCCATGAACGGCAGTTTCAGACTGAATGATGAAGAAGGATGTGATCCGGTCAGAAACCAAAGACAACCGTCAGCATGAACACGGCGCTGTTAGAATGGTTCTGCCAGTGGTATGAAGGAGTGAATGTTTGGGAATTTTTTCCTTACTTTCATCTAAAAGTCCAAAAAGTTTGGAGTCTAAAAAAATTCACCCTTCACTGTGGTAAATCCAACTGGCCCAGAACGATCTTCTCACCGTGTTCACCGGTTCCTTCAACGCTTTTCACAAAACCAAGAACGTTGGAGCAAAAGAACATAAACTGAAAGCAAACCAACCTGGAGAAGTTCCACACAGAAGACATGGAGAGAATGCAAAGACCTCAATGGAAACGAAGGACGAGGTGGATGTACAGACGGAGAACGCGGATCCTTCTTCACAGACTGAGGATGAATACATCTCTGTACACGCAAAGTCAATGAGCGTCCTTCAGCATCGCTTTGCCTTCTAGTAGAAAAATCACGTCCTGATTTACATAAAAAAGGTTCTCCAAAAAAGCTCGGTTTCTCTTCTGTCAGTGCTGATGCCCATCATTACACTGACACTGGTATGTTTACATTATTTACAAGAATACAAAAGCTTGTTTATCTCTTGTATACATCTAGTCAAAAACCCAATACCTCAAGAGTTTTGTGGTGAAATCTCTGCGAACAACAGGAGGCGACGTCCCTGGCTGTGTGAAAATCATCGTCAGAAACCATCAGAGCCATAAACAGATTTGTTTTTGTTTTCACGAGTTCGTTTTAAGTGGATTCTATGCATCCAGCTGGAACTTTTCCCTAAATACTCTTCAAAAAGACTTTTTGTCTGATCATATTTCCCCTTAATAAAACCAAGATGAGTTGCTCTCTGAGCTTCTGGAAAGAACCGGAATGAATCCTTTCTCCTGTTTGGACACTTTTTTTTTGACCCCAAATCTTTTAGTTGATAAACTTCATAAATCTGTTCATGTGTTTGTAATGACTCAAACAAGCCAAAGAGAACATCCAATGACTCAAAGAAAACGGTCTTTCATTATGATCCGAGCTTGTAGCAGAGCGGGGGATTATGGGTAGTTGCACCCCTCCACAGGAAGCTGGAGTCATTGAGAACGGTCTTTACATTTTGTGAACAGATACTTATAAATGATAAACAAAGACAGCAGCACGACTTATCGCAAACATTTCTACATAACTTTACTCCTAGTTTAACGTTACGTCTGCCTGACAGCGTTTTAGAAGCCTCGCCACCTTAATGCAACGCCCACTTCCTTTAAAACAATCATGATTGACAGGAGGGTTTCCAAGAAACTGCAGGAGGCTGAGCTTCACAGAGCTGTTGGACCAATCACTGTCCTGGTTTGAGGATTCCTGATGGTCAGGGAGGAGGAGAACCAAGGGGAGGAGAACCAAAGAGAGGAGGAGAACCAAAGGGAGGAGAACCGAAGAGAGGAGGAGAACCAAGGGGAGGAGAAACGAAGAGAGGAGAATCAAAGGGAGGAGAATCAAAGGGAGGAGAACCAAAGAAAGGAGAATCAAAGAGAGGAGAATCAAAGGGAGGAGAACCAAGGGGAGGAGAAACGAAGAGAGGAGAATCAAAGAGAGGAGGAGAACCAAGGGGAGGAGAAACGAAGAGAGGAGAATCAAAGGGAGGAGAATCAAAGGGAGGAGAACCAAAGAAAGGAGAATCAAAGAGAGGAGAATCAAAGGGAGGAGAACCAAGGGGAGGAGAAACGAAGAGAGGAGAATCAAAGGGAGGAGAATCAAAGGGAGGAGAACCAAAGAAAGGAGAATCAAAGAAAGGAGAATCAAAGAGAGGAGAACCAAAGGGAGGAGGATCAAAGAGAGGAGAATCAAAGGGAGGAGAACCAAAGAAAGGAGAACCAAAGGGAGGAGGATCAAAGGGAGGAGGAGAACCAAAGAAAGGAGGAGAACCAAAGGGAGGAGGGGAACCCTAAGGACCACAAGGAGGTGCTGTAGTTTCTGTGTGTTTGCAGGAGAACCGAACAGCTGCAGCCCTAATCTGAAGAAGCAGGAACCATGAAAACGTTTGGAAATGCATGCTGGGAAAAGGAGGAGCAGAGAGGAGCAGCAGGACCAGACGCTTTTCTTCTTTTCTGTTTGGGTCAGAGATAGTTTCAGACAATAGCGCCCTCAGCTACCGGAACTGCAGGATTTTCCATTTTTGGTTGAGTTGAGATTGCTCTCATTTGACTCTTAACGCCAGAGCTTCAGCTCCTGTTTTTACATCCTTTGAATGATCGTAACTCTCTTTGACGCGATCAGCATAATTCCACAGAAAAGCAGCAGATTCTGACACATACTTGTCACACTTTACGTCAGTACTAAGCTTTCTGTCTCCGCGTTAGAATACAGTAATTCACAGAGCGTGTTATTTCCTGTCGCCAGTGAGAACTCCAGCGTTTATTAATGCAGACCAAACCAAATTGGAGAGGGGGGGACTGAGCAGCATTCCTCACCTTTTTAAATCAAGTCCATTGGACTGTCCCATGACATAAACTCAAAGCTATGAGCAAATGCAGAGAAAAACCTTCCCTGTCACTGCGTTTGGACACATTCCTGAGGAAACTTTAGCCTCGTTTCCACTGAACAGTCCGGTCTGGTACGGTCCAGTTCATTCAGGCGCGTTTTCACTCAGGTAAGCCTTGCTTTCGCTGAGCGGTTAGTTTTCACGGCGCATGCGCGGTGTAGACCGCTCGCGTGTCATTGTAGTGCGACTAGAACAGCAACAACAATGGAGGTCATCCAGCAGCTGGTCTTTTTATCGTTTTCCTCCTGGTATGTTTCAGGAATTTAATGTTTGAAAGAAGACCTAAGATGAATACTGTCACTACCCCATCTGCAAGCGGAACTACGTTGGAAACGTTAGCTTAAATGAGCGCTTAATTGGCGCTTTCTAATGTCGTTATCAATTTATTTAATTTATTTATTAACGGGTGGGTACAGCGGCTCCGCCCCAACCGCTCTGTTCCACTTTTCAATGGATCAAAACCAATGGGGTCCCCCAAGAGGTACGGTTCGGTACTGTTTAACGGGTCCATTTTACAGTAGAAACGGTCGAACACTGGACCGGACCGGACTGCTCAGTGGAAAAGAGGCTTTTGGCTAAAACTCAGAGAGTCAGATTGTACTTTTTATCACCAGAGCTTTTGACCGTTCCTGCAGCTTCTAGCCCGAAGTTTCAGGCCTGGTGGAAGCTGAATCGATGGCTGCGTGATGCCTCAGTGCCGCTCAGAAACTTTGGAGCAACCAGAACACACCACCTATAGATTTACATCTACTGCACCATTCTTAACCACAACAAACTGCCTGAAGCTGTCTGCTTCGTTTGTAGTGACGCAGCTTTTTTTTCTGGAGCTCTGCAGGTTTCAGCGCAGAAGTGAAAAGGTCAGAAACAACGGTGTGCAGGTTCTTCTACTAACCTGTAAACGTTTACCGGTTTGATATGTGAAAAACTGAAAAGGGTCAAACATGCATAGATTTGTAGACAAAGAGTTAAAAACCAGACCATAGGAGTACGGGATGAGACATCTTCATCTTCAAACATCACTGCAAACCACAAACATCTGATGATGGCGAACAAAACCCGACGCGGTCCTCCCGTCCTTCTGCAGGCATGGACAGAGGCCGCCGAAGGTCTTTGCATTCACACAGGAGGAGGAGTCTGATGAGCCCCAACGCAAAGTTGATGGCGGTGACTGCTGGATGCCAAAAGAGTCCATGTGATGTGCTTCTTCTTGCCACGAGTGCATTGACGTAAGGCACAGGTTCCCCCCTCCGAACAGAGCGGCTCGCCTGATTACAGGTTTATAGTCTTTTCATGTTTCAGAGCCAGAAACAAACAAGGTGAACACTCCCGTCGTGAAAAAAGTGGGTTTTCCTTTTCATGAAGGAGCGTGACGCTAAATGAGGCATTGGCGACGTGACAGATGGAGTTCATGAGACACCAGCAGGAGCTTAGTGCCTGAGCTAACAGACATCTCCATCATTACTCACCCTTCAGTCTGACAGATACTGCGAGGGAAAAACAGGTCAAAACAGAGCGAGGAGGATTGGTGAAAGTCCTGCTGAGAAGAAACGGTGGAAAAAAAAAAAGACGTTCATGTCCTGGCGTTTAGAGAGGAGAGGAGGAGAGGACATGATTGTGCTTTGGCTTGAGCCTTCAACTAAACCTGCAAGTGTTCAGTTGGAACAGAACCTGCAGATGGACGACACCAGGATCAACATCCAGGGGCCAAAAACCAAGCAGGAAGCAGCAAAAACAGCTGATTTTAGGAGGAAGGACAAAAGATTCACCTGTTCAGAGGTCACACAGGTGATTTCAATGGTGGAGAATCACCTCAAAGGTGATATTTATCTCTAACTGTGTTTAGTTTACACTGTGTTTCAATTGTTGATTTTTTTCTACTAATTCTCCTGTCTCTAATGTGTTTTTGTTTGCTTTGTTTGTAGGCAGACACATTTATCACCTGAACAGGTAAACAAAGCCTTTGGTCAACTCTACTGCATTTGCAGATGATTTTTAATGTTAAATGTTCCTGTCAAATGAATTAATAAAATAAACAGGATGAAGCCTCAAACTAAAATCATGCTGCGTTCACTGTACCTGGAAAACTGCAACTCCAGACTTTACTTTACTTGTTTTGTTTCATTGTTAGCTTCAGTTACTAAAGGTTAAAGTGTTAGAATTTCAATGAGCTGAGATTTTCTTTCACCCTGAAGGTGGTGCGCTCAGATGGGGCAAACGTGGGGGCGGAGCCTGCAATCGTCTTCATACACCTGGATTTCTTTTTTTAAAACTAAAGTTAGGCTAGCCTGTTTTTAAATAGAGATTTTTTTCGCAGTGTTGGCAAATATTTGGTAAAATTTAGAGAGTTTATTTGAGTGAAAAATTCCTCTGTCCTTCACCTGCAGAGTAACAGCAGGAATCCAGGTGCAGGTGGGAGGGGTGGAGTCTCTGGCTGCAGCAACTGCTGGTTGCTTTGATTCACATTAAAGTCTCCATGACGGTTGAATACGTCATAAGGTTGATGGTTCTTTTGTAAAGTATTGCTTCATTTGGTCTGTAAAGCAACAACACAAGGCTACCTGACTAAAATAAACCAACAAATGCTGGTCAGCTGGAGCCAGATGTGAGAAAATAGAACAGTGGTTTAATTGAAAGGATGTGAATGCTTAATAACAGGCCGCAGTTTGTGACACTTTTTTTTAAAATGTCATTTACCGCCTTAAAGAACAGATAATTACATATTTTTAGACGAGCTACAGTCAGAAGAATGGGAATTTCTTTACAAAGTCTAAACTTGAAGTCTATGAAAGGCTGAACACATTTGTTTTATCACTATCCCTGTGGGGCCTGAATGCACCACGATTTATAAAGGATTTCTGGTGTTTGACTCCAAAACCCCTCAAAAATGTTCTGATCCGATCCGACCAACACCGGCTACGGTTCATATACCCTGTCGGTTTGAAACGAGCATCCAAATGGAAGAAAGGGTTAATGATGGAGTGAAGAACGAAGAGGAGCTGTTGCTATGGTGATCACCTTGCTGGTTCTGGTTCTGAATGGAGGGGAACAGATCAGTATGTGTGGATTAATCTCTGGATCCTGCCGGTGTCTCAAGATGCGTTTGTCGGTTGGTTCCAGCTGACCGGAACAGCAGCCTTCTCCACGTGAAGCAGCAGCTGCAACCCTGCGCTTGCAGCGTTAGCGTTGGCGCCTTTCTGCGGCGTGAATCCAGAACTTTCCCCGGCGCTGTGGGAGAGCGAGCGTCTGGAAGCGGTGTATTTTCTGGCAGTCTCAGTGGGAATCCGTCCTGAAGGCGGGCGATAATTGCACATGGGTCGGTTTTTATTTGTGGATCTTCGAGTTCGGATCGGTCCTAGAGGCAGACGTTGTTGTTGATCTGGCAGGTGGATCCAGTACCGGCCTGGGATAGAAAAAGCCTCCCGTTGGGGCAAACGCAAACCTCATAGACAGTCTGCCTGGTCCCTGAAGACAAGGAGCTGGCGGAGGCTTTCCCCTCCGGCAGCCTCAGCAGGCGGATCCACTGAGCGTCCAGAGCGATCTGGAAAACGGAGAACAGAAACGTCACAAACGCTTGCACAGCTGTTTGACAGTTTAGGAAAGCAGGTTCTGGTAAAAACGACTGAATGAAACCGGGGGGTTCGACCCATCTTCTTCTCTTGCTGTCCTTTCTGCCTCCTATTGCAGGTAACCACAGTCTGCTTGGACAGAGACACCTAAACAAAGGTCAAGTCTAGGACTGAAAGGATTGAGTTGTGCCCTGAAAGAGTGACAGGGACGGTTCCTGTGGTTCCACACATGATTTCAAAGACTCGGGCATTTAGAAGAGCAGTGATGAATATCAGCAAAGATCTATTTAGAAGAAGATCCATTTATGTTGAGTTCTTAAAGAACAACAGCTGTTGTTCCTCCAGGTTCTCACATGTGAGAACTCTTTTTCTGTCATGGATGTCACATGACATGCAGCTGATCACGTGATTTACCTGCATGTTCTCATCACCTGTGTCTGTGTGGCTGGTGATGGGGGTGACACCCCTCCATCATCAGGACAGCTCTGAAGGAACATCCCCGGCGGGGAACCGCAGGAGCAGACTCAAATTGGATTCAGTTTGTCGGCATAAAGCAGAAACAGAAAAACTGCTGACTCCAGAGTTATGACTCCACAGAGCAATAACAGCAGAGCATCCCATAATTCATTTTACCCCCCGCCATCATTTCACAGGAACACCCCCTGCTCTGGTGCAGGAGCAGCTCTCCAGCCAGAGGAGGGAAAAGGGCGCTTAAAGACTCCTCTGGGGTCTCTGGGGGCCTCAGTAGGAAATGACCTGGAACTTTTTCAAGCCCAGTCTCAGTCGACTTCCTCTAGACTGCTGCTGACCAGCAGATCCCTCCTCATGAGTGTGGGGCCCTCAACTCAATAGAGGACTTGGAGGTCTGGGCTGTCCTGAAGGTTGCCGGACACCAGCGAGGACCTCAACCACCTTCAAGTGTGTGTTTGTGTGGAAGATCAGCAGATCAGACGCTCAAACGATTGGTTGACGTGAAGCTTCGCCAAAGGTCAGATATTTGAACTCTGGGAACGTTATATCAACGGAAGTGTCGCCACTAGAGCGCCGGCTCTCAGATGGCGTCTGTACATTGGGCGAACATTGAAAGTGGTCGCCTTGATGCGAATCGGGTTCAGTGTTAACACAGTGCTTCTACTGATGGTCATTTAAATAGTTCTGCAGTTACATCTCTGTGGGGAGTCCGCCCACAGTGACCATGTATAAAGGGCTGCGGTTCAAGTCCGCTCTGCTTTCAGGCTGCAGATCAGAACAGACTCAGAGTCTGAAGGAAAATCCTGTTGCAGTCACAAACGTTAATGTGACATTCAGCAGCTGACCCAAATGCTGAGAGGAGTCATGGTTCTGGTGGTACTGATCCCAACCATGGCAGAGAGAACGTTCTGAGCATGTGCAGATGGAGTATGACTAACGGCGTCAGCTCGCTCACACCTGTCCAGACAGAAGACTCCGTCCTCAGGACGGGTCCGCTAATGAGAACCACAGCTGGTTCTGGTCCGGTCGGCGTTTCTAACAGGAGAACTGTTCTGTAACTGCGGCAGCGTCTGGATAAAGACAGCGAGCACGGCTGTAAGACACTTTGAGTAATAGACATCTGCAGCACTAATGGAGCGTGACTGTAATTATTGGCCCCGCCCCCCACATTTCATTTCTGACCACACGGCCATGAATCCACGAGAAGACAGTCAGGGACTTGGATTTGTCAGTGACGTATGCATGGCGTCTTCTAAAACACAGAAGTGCCAACTGGTTAAAAAGTGATCATGAAGAAGAAATGAATTCATTGTGTTTTTTCTGTCCGTCCGGAATTCTATGAATTCAGTTTCAAGTCTTTCATATATCGGAATAGAGCTGTGACAGACAAAGCCTGGAGCAAGATTTAGCAGATCAGCACCTGCACCTGAAAGCGCGTTCATCTAACCTTGTATAGCGCGTTTATGCACACATGCCCAGTCTGCATGTAGCTTCAAATGCCAACGTGAACATGAATTACATTGGGTGTGAACGCAGCATTGGATGCCCCGCCCCTTTACTGAGTATGGCAGTTTTCTTCTCTAGTGTCGCCTTTTTCTTAGATTACAAAACCTTCCATGTAATCCATGTTAGCCTCTTACAGCAGTTTTCCCCAGCCGTTTTGTGGCTGCGGTTAATCCATGAGGATTTTACCGTGGCCCGGTGGGTGGGGGTGGGGGGTGGGGTGCAATGACAAAGAAACAGTAGACTTGAATAAGAACATGTGCTTTAAACTTAATAATAATAAACAGTTCTGACAACGTCCCATTCACCAAAAAAGTGAATGGGACATGTGAAATGCAATTGAGAGAATTGGTCGATTTTCAAAAGCAAAAGATTTTCAGAATAAAAGATCGTTCAGACGTTGTCATTTTGCTCCCCTGACCAAACTTTACAGCTCAAGTGATCGAAGGTGTAGCTGAAAGAATCCGGTTGTGTCAAAATAAAAGGTTTTTGGGATTCAAAACGACATAATTTATTTATTCTGCGGCCCGGTGGCAATTGATTCATGGACCGGTACCGTGCTGTACCGGTTTGTGGCCCGGTGGTTGGGGGCCACAGTCTTACAGTACGTCGGCTGCTGGTAAACAGAAAAATTCCTCAGATTGCAGGTTGTTTTGGTATAAACTCATGACAAACATGGATGCTGTTGCCATGGCAACCACAAAGAATCAACATCAGCAGAGGAGACAACATTTTCCATTGCAGCACAAACATGTTTCATGTTGCTTTAAGGCTGTCCTCCAGAGCTTGACCTCTGACCCTGATTCTCATCACATTGGAGAGATGATTTTTTTAGAGTTCCAACATAAACCTTCACTCCATCGGGTGCAAAGAAACTAACTTCCAGATTTCAGACAGTAATGATGGATGGATGGATCAATATTGTCCGGAAATCTGAGAATTCGTAGTTTTAATGATTTAAATTTAAAGCATTTACACTCCTCAGCCTCTGTTTACATGTACTAATGGTTGCCATGGCAACATAGGGCAGGAAGCTCCTAAAATTCCAGCCAACTAAAGACTGGCAGTGTTTTTGGAGGATTCGTTGGTGATGTTTGCAAAGTAAAGACATTTTCTTACTCTAGGATTTTGTTGTTATGATAAAAGTTCCATGTTTTTATTCAGTTAGGAGATCATATGTTTTTGTGACCCTTTCGGTTCGGCTGTGTTCTGATCCTCCGATCCTCTGGACGCATTGCATACCTCCCCATCTTTGGACTCAAGCCGCAGCTCGTTCCTGCAGATGGCTCGGATGTCTCCGGCCTCGGCCTGGATCTCCACCCCTTTAGGAGCCTCCATCAGCAGGGAGCGGGTGGGGGACTCCAGCCTGGGAAAACACAGTGGCAGCAGCTGTGTCAGTGGAAACGGTAAACTTTGAAGCATCTTTATCAGCCACCTGCTAGGATCACGAGATCCATTGAAGCAGCTTTAACGGGAAGTCCTCTCAGAGACTCTGCAAGGTCAGGAGTCAGAAACAACCAAAAGTTTCACCTCCTCAACATTTAAACATGACCTGGCAAAACACCGCACACCCAGTGTGCTGTTACCATGGCAACCGCACAGAGTTCAGAGCTGGCAAACTTCATTTCTGCGAATGGCAACAGCTCACATACAAAAGAAAAATCCAGAAACTTTAGCAGATTTGAAAAGTACTATTGAAACTGAAACCGTTTCTGATTCAAAATCTACTTGGTTTTGCTGAGTTAGCTTAAATTATTTAAATTTTTGTTTTGAGAAGTACCCTATAAAATGAAGTAACACATAACATTATAATTCAAGCTGAGAAAACTCAACAAGATGATGTCAGATTATATCTGGCTTTGTTACCATAACTTCTACAGATCCAGTTAAACTGCACCTTGATCATCATGTTACAGCAGCAGGAATAAATGATGTTTCACCAACATAAATGCATTCAGATCTCCAGACACAAATGTTTATTACTATATTAACACATTTGATTTAGATAGAAATACTTTCCAAATGTTCGTATGTTCACCCATCAAATGATTTTTTGGAATATATATATTCCAATGAACCATTTATTGCATGTTTTTCTGTTATTAGTTTGATTAATTTATTGGTCCAAATTTAAAATTCACATGATATCAAAACGGGGTGAATATCATGATGTCAAACTGATATTAAAGTTTTGACGTCAGTTTGATTTGCACATTCAACTTGTTTCTGCCATCAGTTTGATGTTGTGTCACAAATCGTTACTGTAACTTCCCAGCCTCCAGTAAACGCACCACTTGATTCTCTATCACCTTAACCTGGTCCCTCCTGCTCTTATACTGCTGACTCTCACCACACCACTGCCAGATCGTCATTTGTGTCAACAGTGATTTTCCAGCCCTCGCCAAGTGTTCTAGTCTCCTGCATTTTTGGATCCTGCCTCGTTTCGACCACGTCTCTGCCTGAACCCCTCCGGATATTCCCGCTGGATGTTTTCTGCCTTTTTGGATTCTGGACTGTTTTTGGATTACGTTTGTTGTCACGCCCTTTTGGAGGTTTCTGTTTGTGTCCGGACTGTCTGCTCGGTTACTGGATCCTGGACTTACTACGGACTTCGATTTATGCTGCCCTGGATATTACTTTAAGAATTGAACTTTGAATAAAACCCCTAAAAATACTGTCCTGATATTTTGGTCTTCTGTTGGATTTTCTAAGGGTGCATGACATGTTGATTTGATGTCATTTCAACATCATCATCAATTCACTGGATATTTCTAGACTCACTGCTGTGACTGCTGGGATATGCTTATAATACTGATACTAAATTAATTTATTCCAAACAACTGTAAGGAAGTGGATCTGTTATGACTTACAGCTAACAGGAAATAAAATGTGTCATTGAAAGTCCCCTGAATATACTTAAAGCGTGCGTGCGTGCGTGTGTGTGTGTGCGCGCGTGCTGTCGCCGTGGTAACAGGGTCAAAGCCCAGGTCTGCTGCGTGAGTGCAGTTGCATGTCATCTCCTAAAACGCACACTGCTTAGTCTGAGACGGACAGACTTTTTGCCAAAATAATTGACGCTGTATCTAAAGAATAAATCAGATCAAGGTAATTCTTTCAGTTTTGAAAAGCCCACAAGTTTATGAATCTAGTGATATACATTTTATTTATATCAATTCTAAAGTATTTATGTCAATTTGATCAGAAAACGTCAGATTTTTTTTCTCTGCTGAGCTAAAAATACCATGTTATCCAATAGCACGGCTTGTTGACTTTAAAAAATGCTCCACTCTAGCTGTGACATCATCCACTCTCGATCCTGAACATTCTGCTCATTGACTTCCATTCAAAATTCTCCTAAAATTTGCATAAAACTTGAACTTTATTTGCATAAAAACCATAAGGTGTTTTAAAAAGCTGAATACACCGTAAGTTGCTCAATCTTTGCTCAACGTTTAAAAGTTTGAATGGTGTCTCTAGCTGAAAGTATATAGGAGTTCATAGGTTTCAAAGTGAGCAAAGTTTTTCAAAGATTTGAAGAATTTCTCATTCATTTCCTAGGAGGCACATTTCACTCAATATTTCAAAAACTATAAAGTACATGAATACCAAAAGTACAAGCAGTAATGTTGTGAATGAGCTGAACGCTTTGATACCAAGATTGCTGAAAGTATGAAGGAGTTTTACGTGCCAAAAAACGTACTTTCTTTATGAAACAAAAACAAGTTTCTGTCGCGTCTTTGTTTTTCTTCTTGTTTCTCTGAAGGATTCTTTCTTAAATTCTGTGTTTTCTTCCCATCTCTCTGTTTGCAGCTCAAACTATCAAGAGACTTGGACTTTCAGAAACAGTTTTACCGGAAAGCTCTCTGAAAAAACCGAGTCAACTCTCAGGAAGGAGGCTGGGTGCAAGAGCTTTGCCCCCACCTTCAAATGTCACACACTGCTGGGAGCGTCAGTCCTCATCGTAGGTCTTCCTCATTCCTGGAGATCCAGACTGATCTGTGTTGGCGGTGTTATGTCGCCGCCATACCGTTACAGAATCAGCCCGTTTAGCATGTCTCTACTGTACCAGAACCCTCTGAGCCGTGATCCGGACCACCTCTGCAAGCCGACCTCATCACGGTTCACTTCAGCGTGTCCGAGAGGGGAATGCATCAATACCAGCAGACAAATGCTGCTGTGGGGGCGGGACCAACCTTTAAGACCCAGCAGTTCTGAAGAACAGATTTCCTGTAGTAGACTACATCATTATTCATATTTCTAATAACAATCCTAAATATCATTCATTTTATTTACAATAATAATTTATTTTAGTGAATTAATTTGGTTACAAAAGTTTGTTAAAGGTTTTTTCATGTTTTTAGTTTAGTTTTTTTTTCAGTGTTTGTAGTTGTTTCTTCTGGAAATCTTGGTTTATAAAATCGTTATCTTGTATAAAAAAGGAAACAAAAGTTTTAGGTGTAAAATAAAACTGTTCCAGCAAGAGGTCAAACCAAAAGCTGTGCTGGTGCTGCTGAAGCTGTCAGGAACAGCTCATAATGAACCATCAGTTTGTCTTCACTGCTACAGCATTGGGGGGGGGGGCAGGTTCCAACCAGAGCCGTTTTGTCTGGACTGCAGGCGAGGAGTTCACCATCATCTGCAGATCTGAAGAAGATTTTAAAGCAGCAGAGTGCTGATGACAGTCAAAATGGACTGGGGGGTGTCCAGCCAAAGATGAACTTATTGATCATCTTACACAGCACTCAGTGTGGCTACAAGCCCAGATCAGAGCGAGGAGCACAAACCAACCATGGAAAAGAGCTTTTTCCAACACCACATTGATTTCTGCTCTTAAATCCTGTCGTTCTGTCGAGTACAAGCCTTTCTGTCTCCCGGGGGGGTTGAGTTTGTAAGTGAGGAGACGCCCCAATACGAGCGCTTCTGCCTGAAAACTGCAGTTTTCTGTAGTTTCTCTCTCCAAACTGAAGAGAATCAAATAGAAGAGAGAAGTGAAGCTGAAGCTGTGTGGTTCTAAAGAGAACATCATCTGGCCTCTAACCTGTAAACCTCTTTGACCCGTCCTCCTGAAGATTCTGCTAAAACAGTCTGGAGAGAGGTCACACTCACCGCAGCTCTTTGAATGGCTCCGCCCTCACGTGTGGCGTCTCCACCGATTTGCTAAACACGGCGCCTTCTGCCCCTGAAATGACAGAAAACAGAGTCAGGACTGTCAGAACCGGCCGACCCGGTCAGCATTTAAGAACCAGAGAACCAAGAGCAACACCATAAAAGCTACTTCCAGACCATCAGAACAGAGAACATGGTTACCAAGCAACCCACGTTTGTGTAATGTTTATCTCTCTGAGAGCAACTATCAGCAGCACTGTCTGTCTGCTCTGAATCTGGTCTACGTGATAAAATCAGTCTCAGTTTTAGGGACTAGAGAGTTTTTCTACCTGACCCCCCCTTTCTGTTCACCTGGATCAGATGGTTTCAACGGTCATAACCTCAATTCATAGAATCATTTATAAAATGTCATGCCATGTGAAATGACGATGGTGGTTTTGGTAAAAACTCAGTGAAGAGGAAAAAATGATGTCACTAAGCTTAGACGTTATGGAAAGCTCTGCACGCCACTTAATGACCACAAACACGACAAAGCTGACCCCCCCCCCTCCTACCATTAAAGGGAATTCAAAGAAACTTTAAAAAAAAAAAAAACATGTAACGGATTCACAGAGTGAGAAATGTCTGGGAGTGGGACTGCAGCCTCTCATGAATCATGGGAAACGTAGTAAATGAGGAAGCAGGCCTTGTTGATGAAGAACCTGCTGCAGCTTCTGCATGAACATCCTCATACTCTGCAGACGGGAAGCAGAAAGGTTCTAATGCGACTCTGTTTCTGTGAGTTTAATGTTCCACATTAGAACATACGTCGGAGCGCGGTGTGTGAGGGCTAAGTTGCAGGACAAAACAAACGACACCATCAAAGACAAATGCATCAAAGTGAGCAGTTTTTCTGAGGTGGCAGAAGGCCGGGGGGGGCAGATATCATCAGCTGTGGCTGGAAGTCTCTGAGATGATGAAACACAGACACAGAAGAAACAGAAAGACCCCCCCAGGAGAATCTGAAGAAAACCTGATGGAAAAGTGACAATGAAGTTGGTTTTCTGAAGTAATATAGAGATACCCAAAAGGCAAAAAGTTCAGCATTAAAACTAAAGGAACCTGATCTTGTCTTAAAGAAATCAAGTTAAAAACGTTTGTTCAAATTATATCAGAAATAAATCTGATTCTGTCATGTCCTCTAATGCTAAAGTAGCTGTATGTTAGAGAAGCTGATGGAGCAAACACATGTGCGAACGGAGGAGAAGGAAACCGAGAACAGATCACTTAGGATGACCAGGAAAGAGGCAGAGTGAAAGTCAGGGAAGAGTGTAGGATCTTTCAGAGTAAAATCAGAGAAGAGTGTAGAATCTTTCAGAGTAA
>BSAI01000252.1:46025-61885 GCA_036245035.1 Adrianichthys oophorus | reverse complement strand
TGTAGAATCTTTCAGAGTAAAATCAGAGAAGAGTGTAGAATCTTTCAGAGTAAAGTCAAAGAAGAATGTAGAATCTTTCAGAGTAAAGTCAAAGAAGAATGTAGAAACACAATCACACCTCCTTCTGGAACAGCCTTCAGTCATGACGAACTAGATTATATGACACAAAGTTGTTTCATCTTTGATCTTCTCTGTGTCGCCTTTTCTTTTTTTCATAGTTATCTCAGCTCCTTCATTTGGCATAGCTTTTAATGTTCCTTCTCCACAGAGGTTCTCTCATCTGCAATTGTAACCAGCAGTCTTTTCTAATAAATAGCCAGCGTTCCCTGCTGAGTTACTCTGGCCTCTAAGAGAAGCAGCAGCTTTTATTAGAGAGAAACCCCCCCAGCAGGGCTGCGTGTTTCAGCAGAAGAGAGTTCACTGACAGCAGGAGAACAGACACAGCAGATGTTCTAGGTGTTCCAGAAAGAACAGAGTCTGAATCACCGGGCCACTTTACCTGTAACTGCATCAATCATGAGTTGGTCACGACCTCCAGGAGACAAAACGCTGCTGCACAGACAGATTTCAGGACAGAAGAACGTACATCACACACACAACCACAAAAGCCGGCATGGTCACAGCAAGGCCGTGCAGTCAGTCAGTCAGATGGTCCTCCGCTTGAACCAGTCGACTGAAACCAGCTGTGAAAAAGGTCCATCTTTATGCTGCAGAAGCAAGGATTCAACAGAAGCAGGTTTTTCTGAGAATCATCTGCCGATCAGAGAAGAACCTGTTCCATGATGGAACCCAGAACATCCCCAAAAAAACTGTTTAGCTTCACAAACGGAACAAGAAAACCAAACAAAGTTGGGACGCCATCGTCTGTAAAGTCACATTGTTTAGGCCATGACTCCACCCCCTTCATAGTGTTACCATAGAAACCAGGAGTGGCGTGACTCCAGCTGTTTCTACAGCCTGTCAAGACGACGTTTGAGCTTCAGGTTTGGGCGGCAGCAGCATAGCAGCACTGTTCCATCCAAACATAAGCTGATGCAGACGCCGTGGTCTCCTCCTGACTCCTGTACCCAAACTTCATCACAGAATGTGTCTGTTTAACCAGGACACCCTGCTTCCTGCTCCACCAGCGCTCCTCTACTGTTTCTGTTGGGTCTTTAAAGTTAAGTTGAACTCCCATCAGGTGTCACGCAGCTAAAGGTGTGAAATGTTTTCTTCGCATTTGACCCATCCCCTGGGGGAGTGGTGAGCTGCAGTCACAGCCGCGCTCGGGAAACATTTGGTGGTTTAACCCCCCAATTCAAGCCCTTAATGCCGAGCGTTAACCAGAGAGACATTGGATCCTATTTTTAGAGTCTTCGTATGACTCTGCCTGGTTTTAAACTCACGACTTTCCAGTTTCAGGGCGGACACTCCACCACAAGGCCACTGTGCTGGTGTTTTTTTCTTTTTACTGTTATGGTTGAAGCTTCCGTCCTCTTTGGTTGGTACTTGTTGAGATCAAAACACTGTTTGTTGAAATCCTTACTTCAGATGATGTGGAGATGGAAGGAGCAAATAGGCTCATGGGACCTCCTGGTTTTCCTGGGCTCGGTGATGAAAGGTGCTCCCTGAGCTCCAGCCATGGTCCTCCGGCGCTCCTTCTCTGTGCTGGTCTCTTGATCTCCTGGTTAGTGGATGCACAGCCCGAAGCCTCGGATCAATACCACCCACCAACCCCCTGCTCTTTACCACTCTGTTCTCCAGCTTTCCTCTCCTCACCCCCTCGTTTGCCTCATGAACATGAACAAACCAAAACCTCTGGGATCGATAAAAGCCATCACAGGGTTTTTATTCGGACTTCCTCCTGGAAAATATTACAACTCAAAAACGGATTTTCATCAGTGAATTTCTAAAAAACTCTTTTTCCCATTTTCTCCTTTTTCCTTCTGTCTCACATCGTTCACTTCCCTTTGTCTCTCTAAAAATAACCTCTCCATCTGGTGTGGGGTCTCCTGCAGGCCTCCTCCAGTTCTATCCCCCAGTCGGACTTCCTGATGTCCAGCCCCTCCAACAGCCCTGTGAAGGAACTGGTTGTGTTTGGTACCGTTTGAACCGCTGGCTCAAAACCCTCAGGTCAGGGTAGGAAGGTAAAATTAAAGCTTTATCTTAAATGAATCAAACTAACTTCACTGATCAGAAATGAATGCTACTAAATACGAAGATGTGTAAAAACTTTTCCTAGTGGACGTCTGAGAAAACAAAGAGACCAATCTGCAGCAGAATGAGGCTCTTTGGCAGACTTGTGTTTTAGTGGTTACCATGACAACATTATAAAAGAGGCAGAGTTGTGAAGATCATCATTTTAGCTAAATCTGGAGAATTCAAAGAAATCAGGAGTTTACTAAAGCCCCGGTCACACAGCGCTTTACGGCTTAATCAAGGCCAAAACCGTCAAAAAGTGTTCTCCTGTGCATCAGACGGTGTTGTTCGTGGTGATGTCGAGTTTATGACGAGCTACAGTCGATTTATATACATGACAGAATGCGGGGGAAAATGGGAACGGCGTCGGACGCGGCAAAAAGTTTTGAACTGCTCAAAACTTTAGCCCGCAGACAACCACGGGCGGCACACTTGGTAAAGACGTGCAACACACCGGAAACACATTTGATCATCTGTGTTCTGGCAGTGATTAAGACTTGGGGAGACGCGGAAAGACGTGAAAGTTTAGCGGTCTGTCACGGGCAGAGCACGG
Source organism: Adrianichthys oophorus (assembly GCA_036245035.1). Classification (NCBI taxonomy): domain Eukaryota; kingdom Metazoa; phylum Chordata; class Actinopteri; order Beloniformes; family Adrianichthyidae; genus Adrianichthys; species Adrianichthys oophorus. The sequence continues at coordinate 59,154 of BSAI01000252.1, read as the reverse complement.
TCATCAGACGGATGTTACACGTCTCAAACAAGTTCTAAAAGCGATTGATCACTACCTGATCACTTCTGTATCACTTCTGATTTGCAGCATACAAATACTGTAATTTTCTGGGACCTCGACACTTGAAGTCTAGATGAACCCTCAACGCTGTGATGTCCTCATCTTCATGATCCAGAACCAACAGAACCAACTGATTCAAGCCAAACATATCCTTGCTGAGAGAAGAAGAAGAAGAGGAGGAGGAGGAAGGGTGGTACAGAACATCTGGGTGCGTGACTGGATTGGGAGGAGACTGACTTACACGTGGCTTGACGTTGTTGGCAGTGTTTCAGCAGTGGAACAGCCGCCGACGGCAACACCCCGTACAAAGCACAGCCAAGCCAAAATTGACCAAAAATTACCGCTGACAACCACGTCCACCAGATTTTCAGAACTTTTGGGGCGTGATTAAGCCGTAAAGCGCTGTGTGACCGGGGCTTTAAGTAAACCTCCAGAGTGTTTTGTGAGGGATGTCCTCCATCAGAACATCACAGGTTTTTTCTGCTGCTGGACTCAAACTAAACAAAGAGGTTAGGATGAAAATGATGAGTTTTCATTATCCAGGATCATAAGGATGTTTGTTAGAATGATTGCTACCATAACCTGCCAGACTTAACACAACTTTAAGCTGCAAAAGTCCTAAAGAAACCCAAACATCCCTCTTTTCCATCCATCTGATCCTGATCTCTCCGTTTTATCACCCTGATAAACGTTCCTTCTCCTTCCTCCGTCTTCTCTTCTCTGATTGTTCTTTCTTTCCAGCTTTGCTCATTTTCTTTCCCATCTTTCTTCTTCCCTTCATATCTTCTCTGCACCATTGCTTCCCCAAGCGCAGCTACATTCCTCACGTTTTCGCCCCAGTCACATCTAATCCCCCCTTTGTTTTCTTCCATCCATCTTTCTCTCAGCCGTTTGTTTCTTCTTTAATTCTCCGTCTCTTCTCTCCATCATCTCTTTCTGTTGTGTCCTCTGTTTTTGTTGACTGCCACTAAAATCAATCAGGGGCTCATGAAGCATGCAGCGGCCTGGCCACCGTTTTCATCTCCGTAAGGCAGAGAAGAACCAGAGAATAAAGGGGTGAGGGGAGGCAAGATGGATGAATAACAGAAAGATCCAGAATGAGGAGAGCTGAGAAAACAAGGGATTGGTCGCTATAAATCTGTGAAAACAGCCACCATCTTGGAATGTCAGAGCATCTGTCAGCCAGAAGTCATTTTGTTTATTCAAACAATATCCAGCAGCAGCTTGGAATTACGGGTAGATGAGGTAATAGAAAGGCTTGGAGTTACATTGGAGAGCTGATGGGGAACCTGATGTGGTTGAAGACACATCTGACCTGCAGGAAAAACTCTGCAGAAGCTCATGGAAGACTTTCTCCCAGAATGCACTCTAAGAAACGCTCTGATTTTCCAGTATAAACCATTTCCTAATGGCTGGCCTCTGCAGTGTAGGAATGATGTTTTATTGTTAGCTTCAGTAATGACAGAGGATACATTTGATTACATTTTCACACAAAAACAGCCAAAACTCAAAAAAGAAACTTCTCCTAAAACAAAACCACCTTTGTCTTGAAGTAAAGAACAGAAGAAATCCTTAAGCTGAGGGGCCGTGACCCCGACCAGCACCAAACTCAGAGCAGACAGCTGAGGAGCATCGTCTCTTCCTACAGCTCTGCTCTGCACTTTGTTCTTCTCCAACATGAAAACTGTTCCTCCTTTCTGGAGATGCTGGAACAAAACCGATGAACAGCAGAATTATTTTAACAAGATTTATGGTTTGGTTCTGCAGAAGTCCTGAAGCAAACAAATGAGCTGAAAGTCCTTCTGATCTCCTCCTCCGTCAGTGAAATCTCTTTGCTGCACAGTAAAATTATTCTATTTTGTTATATTTCATAAACTCCCAGTCTCAGGTTACCCATCATCCAAGTCAACATCTTTAGCTGCAGCAGAATCCAAACTGATCCTTTACTGCATCAATAACTATCATAATTTAACTTGTTTTATCGTAGAAAGTTTCCTCCCCCCAAAAAAAAAGTACATTTCAGACCAGGTTCTGATGAGGAAAACCGATAAAAATCGGCACAAAAAAAAACATTTTTAGGTGAACCACAGAGAAAAGATGAACTTTTTGAGTCTTTCAATAAGAAAAGTTGTGAAAATTCCTTAAATCCGAGTTTACCTTTATTCACTGGGCTGTTTCTTCTTCCAATACATCATGGTTTATGCCAGAAGATTGTATTAAATGCAAAGGCCACAGAAAACTGCAAGAGCAGCATGTACGAGGAGCTGGCCTGAATCCAGCCTGCTCTGTTTATGGATGATAAAAGCCTCACTCAGCCTGCTCACCCGTAATGAATGATCCATTCTGCACAGACAAACTGAGCAACAACACAACAACCTGCCACTAAACAATAATAAGAAAGGAAACTTCAGTCCTGGAAAATTGTACATCATTTGGAGGGCGGCTGCATTTGCATGAATCAGCAGCTGCTGGATTTAAAGCAAAGAGTAAAAAGGAGGACGTTGGAAAAACATTTCTGCGCCGCCGCCGCTTTAAATCCAACTGTAAGAAAGGTTTGAAGGAAAACACACTTTCAGATCTGTTGGTTTAAGATCAACATGTCTGCTTCCTTTGTTAGTTGGAGAATGTGATCCAAACTGTTGCTGCAGTTCTGAAACACCTGAAGGCTCCAAGGATTTGGTCACATGACGTTCACACTCACCTGGAGCATCCAGGACGCCGGCTCACACAGGACTTCCTGCTGCAGGAGACAAACTCATTTGGATTTAACCAGTTTTTCAATCATCTCCCAATAAATGATAAAGACATTCAGAGAAATATTTGGATGATTTGATCCATTTTCTGTTCCTACAGAACGTCTCCAATGTCCTCAAACAGAGCTGGACTTCCGTCTGCTTTGTTTTTGAGCAAAAGGGTGAACAGGGATGTGATCTGGGAGACAAAGGAGACTAAAACCAATGCTAATGCTAATGCTAGCTATCAAACAGCAACAGTAAAGTCACCGCTGTTGTTAAACACTAACGTCATCTTATTTCTAACTGTGAGGTTAGCGTACCTGAGGCCGTTCTAGGGATGTTTCATAGAACCTAACCTTCATTGTAACATAGTCATTCATTTAGATCAGCATTTCTATGGAAGAGCATCAGTCTGCAGCTTTCTGCCACAAGGGGGCGCTCTGCTTTGAGTGTGAAAGCCTCAAATGGGAAGTTAACTTGTTTTATCGTAGAAAGTTTGACCTGCTTTGTGAGCAGCTCAGCTGCAGGATTGGAGCTCCTCTGGATTGTTTTCCTGACCCCAACATGTCAGAAGGTCAAAGCTGGAGGTTTTCTCTCCACGAGGAGCAGCTGCAGCGTGACAACAACGAATACAGAAGCAGAAACGTTTGCACCGACTTTACAGCCCAACCTCACAGACGAAGAAGAACATCATCATTTAAAACAAAAAACGAATCTTTGAACAAATTAATGAGGTTTCTCCATAAAAATTCTGTTTCATGACAAAACTGAGACATTTCAGATGAAGATCGATAAGCTGTATCAACCATGAAAACAAAGACATCATCAGCCCTTTGACAAAGAAGGAATTTCTAAAACTTCTAATTGTCTCACAGAACATTCCAGATCCTGCTGAGCTTCAATCCTGAAGTTGACCTTCATTCATCATTTACAATATTGCTTAAACTACAATCACCTTTTCTTACAAATCTGCCTTTGTCTGAAACTGTAAAACAGTCCCACACCATTATACTCCTGCACCATGCTTTTTTGAATCTCCACTTTTATCCACTTGTGATCAGGATTCCCAAAAAATGACAAAGATGTTAAAGTGAGACCTGGAAATGACATGAAACTGGATGATGTCCTGTTTCTCAGGAAGTTCTGTCCAACAGAAAATCCCAGAATTCTTCCTGACGTCTCACGTGATGCTCCTCATCATCAATCCTGTCTCCGAGCGTTGTCGCCGACCTGCTCATGATCCTGAATGTCAAAGCAGCAGCATAATGGATTCTTTATTTTTTCCTGAGCGCGCTCAGTTGACAAGAATGCGACGGTTGCTTCAACAACGGCACGTCCTCCAGCCTCTCCAGACAACACCATAAAAAGTGGGCCGCCTGCGTGTGGGCTGGAATAAATCCTGGAACTGCAGAGTGTCTTTTATAGTCTTATTACAGTTTAAGAGTGTCCACTCTGATAGAGAATAAAAGCAGGCGGATGCTGTCGCCGTGGAAACACACCAAGAGTGGGATATATTTATCCGAACATAAAGATGGAGGGCATCCTGCTATGTTGGAAAGACACTTTCTACAGGATGTTTCAGTCCAGAATCCAGCAGATGAAGTTTCTGGAGAAAGCTGTCAGAGAGCTTCACCAGCAGCAGCTGAAGGTCAGAGATGCCCCCCCCCCCTTCTGCTTTTAAAAGTGGTCAGAAAAGCCTCATCAGCGACCAATGACGGACCTTCTCACACTTTCTGTGCTGAGGGCCATAAAACTGAGAGCGTATGATGTGCTCTGCCTGCTTACTGCTCTGTTCATGGTAGTTTGGTTTCATCTGAGCTGTCGGTTCAATTCCTCATTGAATCTATTAGACTGTGTGACTTCATGCACCTTTTAAAAGAACTTTCTCATCAGTGGCTTCCTAAGGGCTTTGACCTCACTTACAACTAGCCTGCATAAGGATTCATCCAAACATTTGAACAGGTTGACCCCTGAACCTAAAAGTCACTGAATCAGAAACGGCTGAAGCTTTCAGACCCGTTTCTCCCACAGTTTGAGGTTAAACAGACTAAGAAGGTTGGATGGTCTGCTGTGAGTGTCCCCTAAAACCTTATCATCCTTGAATAGCTTCTATTTATGACAGAAACAGTATGGAAGCCTGTAGAGTCTGAGATGAAAACATTTGAAAAGGCTGCTTTTCTAAAGACGTTATAAAATAAAAAGTAAGAGTTAAGATGTACTGTTAGGATTCTTTCGTGCAAATTGGTCAGAATTAGGAAACGACTGAAAGTTAATTATTTTGTTCTTATTTGGAAAAATATAGAACATTATCTAAATTGGGAAAACGGGAAGGACCAGAAGTTAGCAAACATTTTAAAACCCTGAATTTTTTTCTCACAAAAGTTCAGCTTCACTTAAGTTATTCTGAACCTGGACAGAACAGTTTTAAAAAAAATCTTTCACAATTTTTTTAGACAAACATAACTCTCCTTGTTTAGTTTTGAATATTTCAGGTCCTCTTCTGCCCTCTCTTATTTTGAAATTCTGCGTTGCACAAAGCATCTGTAAAGTAGAAGTCATTGTCGTTTCCTATCAGCTCAGCTGCTGCGATCGGTGTCATGCTGAACATGGGAGACTCTTTAAGTCCTGAACTTAAAAAAGTTTGTGCCAACAAACAATAAAAAATGCATGTTTAAAAACTCCACAAAGGACTTTCTCACTCAATAAAAATCTTAAGGCTCAGGATTGTCGCCTCTGGTTTCAGTAATTAAATCAAAGTAGTTTTGTGAGTCAAAGCGAGTCCGATAGTTCCGTTGAATGTCCATTAAATTTAAAAGAACTTCCAAAAAGAAAACTCTGAAGAAACTTCTCGTAAGTGAAGAACTGGAGATAGAAAAGCTCTAAACTCATGGTACCAACCATCTAAACACAAAAACTGCCCATTCAAACATGCAGAAAGCACTTTGGTTGATTTGCCTCTCAAACGCCTTCTTTATGAATATGAATATGGAATACAGTAGAATAGAATAGAATAGAATAGAATAGAACAGAACAGAACAGAACAGAACAGAACACAATAGAATAGAATAGAATAGAATAGAATAGAATAGAATAGAATAGAACTGAATAGAATAGAATAGAATAGAATAGAATAGAATAGAATAGAATAGAATAGAACTGAATAGAATAGAATAGAATAGAATAGAACAGAACAGAACAGAACAGAACAGACCAGAATAGAATAGAATAGAATAGAATAGAATAGAATAGAATAGAATAGAATAGAACTGAATAGAATAGAATAGAATAGAATAGAACAGAATAGAATAGAATAGAATAGAATAGAACAGACCAGAACAGAATAGAATAGAATAGAACAGAACACAATAGAACAGAACAGAACAGAACAGAATAGAATAGAACAGAATAGAATAGAATAGAATAGAATAGAATAGAATAGAATAGAACAGAACAGAACAGAACAGAATAGAATAGAATAGAACAGAATAGAATACAATAGAATGGTAGGCATGTACTTTATGTTGTTAACCTCACAGCATGTCAGTCATTTTAATCTTAATGTTGTATTAATAGAAATGATCCCAATAAATTGCATTAGCATGGTTTTGTGTACTACAATGTAGTGCAGAAAAATGTAATATAGTACAGGACAAGGAAGTATTGGGTAGTGAAGTATTGTATTGAAAATTATAGTGTAATAAAGTCCAGTATGATGTAGTATAATGAGCTGTGGTATTTTGTATTAAAGAGTAGTATAATATAGATTAGGATTATGCAGCATAATAAAATATAGTGCAGTACAATACAGTATAATGGAGTATTGAGTGTGTTGTAGTGCAATATAGAATGGTGTGGTCCAGTACAGTATGATATAGTACAGTGCAGTATAAAGCATTATACTACCCAGTAAATAAAACTATTTCAAAGTTAGACTTAAAACATTCCTCTTTGGACAGGATTATTACCAGACTAGCTAGTAATCAGAGATTATTTAACTTACTGCTCCTCTGCCTCACCTACTGTAATGAAGTTTGAGGGAATAGTTATAGTTTTCATGACATCCATTTTCCATATTTCACTGTGGAGCAGAGAAAAGATGGTTTGGTAAACCGGGCCATGGCGGCCTATTTCCCCAGTTTAGTGGGCTTACATGGATTTAGATTGGATTAAATATATATCATATTAGTATTGGCATGTTAAAACGGCAGATTTTCTATTATTGTTAATATTATTACCATCCGGTTTTTGTGCCGAACCATGTTTGAATTAAGTTTCAATAACACTTAGCTGCTCGTAACAGTCTGAAGCAGCGACTTTTTCCACATTCATGAAGTTGTATGAGCAAAAGAAGCTTTGAAGTTTTTTCTAAATGAGCTTCCAGTAAGGAGGATGGTTGCAGAAGAAACATCTCCTCCAAACATGAAGATCATTGGTCATCATTTAGAACAGTCTCCTGACTCTGATGAATTTCTGCAGTAAAATCTTCTCTGATGAAGCTTTCTCTGGTCATACCGTCTGATTTACAGATATGAAATAACCCAGCGAGCGCATCAAAGCGTGGCCACGGCTGCAGGCGCAAGTAAGCGGTGGCGGTGGGAGAGAGTACATCCAATTACCTCCCTGCCTTCTCACCTTTCCCCTGCTCTGCTCGTTTCCTCCCTCTGCTGTCTGAAGAGCTTCATTGTCAGGCGCTGAACACCTTTTGAACCAGACTTCAGAGTCCATGAGGCGTAATTGAAGGTAATGAAAGAAGTTTGATTCTAATTACAACAAAACGGGACAGAAACCGATCAGGGAATGTTATGTTCTTGGCCTTGCTTGATCAAGTTTGTATGTTCTCATTTAGTTTTGGTGGAGGTGTGGGAGAAAAGCCTGAAAGACTCCTGACGAATACAAAACAACAGGGAGTTATCTGCCCTCCAGCACAGAGGGATTATGGGAGCTGAAGCTTCCACAGAGGACTTCCTGTTTCTGAGTTACGAACACATTAACCTTCGACTCTGACAAGCCTCCCATAATTCCCATCCCAGATTGATTGTTTTCTCACCTAAAGCTTCATAATCACACGGAGGAGGCTGCAGAATGGAGCCAGCCTCATCCTTACAAACACACATGTAACAAGATGCTGCAAAGCATCATGGGACAAATATGTGGCAACCGACCGCCCAGGAGCTGAGACGCATAAATGTTTCTGTCATTCACGTTTTCGTCTCCTCAGAAACAAGCACTAACAGCTAGTTTTTTAAACCATCAGCCCTCACCACCAGCCCTCCCCCATCGTGCCTCACAGCAAGTTTCCTTCTCCTCAAACACAGAGACCTCATTGAATATCCTAATGTGTTGAAGTAACAGGAACTCAGAGAAACTTAGAGGAACACAACTTTTTAATGCATTGGATCCCAATTAGGGAAATATGGCTTTATCACCTCATCCTCATCTTCATCGTTGTACCAGTCCACAAAAATCAAAATGAGGAGCTGCCATGAGATGGTCTGCTGCAGAAAAGCTTTTCTCTCAAATCAAAGGTTCCTTGTGAAGAAGCTTCTGATGACGGCAGAACCTGCTGATGGATGAATCTAAAGGTTTTAATCATCCCGAGGCAGATGGCGTGCTGCTATCTGTCCTTTAACAGGATCTTCAACATCCAGACGTTTCAGGATTTAACAGAAAAAGTGTGACATTTCGGTGAAGCTGAGAACTTCAGTGGAACATGGGAACAGACCCACATCCAGAATGTCCTGCTTCCAAACTGAACCACTCACAGGAGCAGAGGGCCATCAGCACCGTTTTTCTACGAGTTACCTCAAACGGAGCAGCTCTAAAATGAGCTGCACTCGCTCATGCAGCACCTGAGGAAACGTGTGGCTCAGTCGACCAAACCATGGAAGGAAACAGCGTCTGAGCTGCTGAAGCATCACTGCAGGATGATCAGAGGGTCTGCAGGAGGACCGGCAAAATCTGATCAGAATCTGATCTCTGCAGGACAGGAATGTCCAGGCTTCTATTCATGTCTCATTTCTTCAGGTGCAGAAACATCCAGAATGGAACACTCCTGTTCAGCTTCATCTTTAGCTCACATTGGGGGATGACTGTTGAAGCTCATGAAACAGTCCAGACTTTGACCATAAAACCTTCATCTCATCCTTGTACTGAAGCAGAATCTCGAAGGTCACACATTGATGGAGGCCGGCTTCCAGTTTACTGCAAGTTTCTCAGTCCTGAAGCTGCAAAGTTACCCCATACTATCATACTCCCACCTCCATTCCTCCCTCTGGAAGTGTTTCTCTGCAGAAACGTCTCTGTGACTGTACCAGAGATCGTCTTTCATGTTCGGAGCTGAAACCTGAGCAATCTGCAGGCTCCAGAGATCAGAGGAACCTCTTCTGTGAGCAGCAGTTTACTCCTGTAGATCCTGAACGTGCTTTCGACGCTTCTCAGACCTCCTGCCTCGTCTCCTGTCCTCCTCCTGTGCCTCCCACTGCGCAGAGCGGTGCTTCGCCAAGACGTCTGACAGTAATGAAGCCTGACTCAGAGAGGCTGCAGAGGGTGTGAGGGAATGCAGATGAGGAGGAACGGCTCACACAGAGGGCTGTGTGTCAGCGTCTCACACTGACAGATCACTCTCCACACACTCAGAGGAGGAGGTGATGGAACACAGAATTTGAAGAAAGACAAGAAAAAAAAAAAGGAACAAAAAGAAAAAAGGCGTTCAAGTGAAGATCTAAAAGATCCTGGATCACAATTGTTCTGACTGTAGGCTCAATGATCCTGCTGTGAGAGTCTGAGGAAAGAAGGAACCTTCCAATCACGTCAAGAGACGTTTGAGGAAGCCGGATGAAGGTCTGTCCATCGTGTTTGGACATTTCTGCCTCCAGAGGATCCTGCTTCCTTCATCAGATCCTTATCTCCATCCATCAGATGAAACCTTCACGCTCTCCCTTTGTTTCCTCACAGTTAATAAGAAGCAGCGTCCCGTTCTGCCGGCATCAGCGACCACATGGTTCCGATGGAAGCAGATTAAAGCCAGAACATTTCCTGTTTCTGCAGTCTCTGCTTTTATTAGGTCGGACACTGATAAAAACTCTTCATTGAGACTGAAAGTCTTCCAGCCGGGAGATATGAGGAGAAGTTTGAGGACGAGCAGAAGAACAAAAAGTCCTACTTCACAAAAGTTGGTTTTTGTTGCATAAATCTACAGGAAGAAAGCCCCGATGGAGCATGGAATCATGGGAAAATGGCTGCTCTCACTTCCAACTGTTTAACCTGTTAGTAGAATCTGTTTTCTGGGGGGTGAGGGTGGGCAGTGGTTATAATGAAGGAGATTTTTCTGGGGTCTATACTGAAAACACAGGCCCAGCTGTCCATAATCTGTCAGAGCGGACATGGGGGGTCCTGGCCCCCTGTTGGCAGGAGTATTGACTTCAGAGGAACAGAGTTTTCTGTCAGAATTCCACGGTGTCATGGGACGTCCTCCCATGACCTCACATGAGCCCCCCCAGCAGACAGGGAATGCTGTGAGAAATGACAGCTTTCATCCATCAGCCCCCGGGGGCAGATTTAATGTGCCGTCAGTAAAAGGGGGCTTCCGTATTGCAGCTCTAATTGAATGGAGATACTTTGATTGTGTCCATGCCCCCCCCCCATGCCCCCGGCAGGAAATCAGGGGTAGCAGGCGCTCTGTTACCAGCCACAAACTGGTCGGCTTTTTTTCTGCTCAGATTTCTTTCAGATTTCTCAGAACTCGGAGTCGAACTCGGCGTCACTCACCCGCCACCCGCAGCCGGTCCGCCCCCACCACCACCTCATGCTCGTCGGCGGAGAAGAGGAGGTTTCCGGAGGTGGATTTGACTTCAAACATGCGGCCTCGTGCTCTAAATCCACTGGATCCTGCACAGATGCAGCAGAAAAGGAGAAAAGTTCAGCTGCATTTTTAGATGATCTCCTTTGGGTTTTAGGTTTGTTTTCTGTAAACTTCTGGGCTCTTCAGAAGTAAATGAGCTTATTATGAAAGAATATTCAAACTAGTGCTGCTGATCAATTAAAAAAAATATCAGATTAATCACACTTTGGGATTGTGATAATGTTTTTCAAGTTAACATTTTTACGACAATATGCAGCTTTTAAACAAAAACAGGCCAGAGAGAAGATGTTTTCTTCATTTCTATTGTCTGAAATGTTGACGTTTATAAAGTGTTAACTCAGAAGTGTAATGTGTGTGCACAAAACACATCAACTGTGCAATAAGCAGGACTGTAAAGACTTTCATGTCTGTTTTCTTTGAGTAATACTGCAAAGATGCTGATACACAGCCATAAGAAACTAACATTGTGTTTCTGCACTTTAAATGGTCTGGGTGAATACTCTGTTCTGATTGGCTGCTGGGTGTTCTGGAAGAAGTTCCGGTCACAATGTTCTGTATGTGCAGGCTTCTTTAAAACAAACTTTTGCTTCATGATGGGGACAAAAACAAGCGGTAAGAGGAGAACGTTCTCTGTGAAGATGTTTTGGAGAGCTGTACTGAGGTGCCGGCATACATGTCGCCGTGTCTGGGTTCACCAGAGTCTCTCCTGGTGCACTGGGCTGCTGTCCTGCAGGGGAGCTGCACCTGACAGCTGTTTTCAACAAAACGCCCGTCTGTTTGAGCATTAGCCCGAGAACGGGAAAATAAAACTAAACCTGGGGATCTTTTTATAATTGTCTTGATGAAAAATCATAAGCGCATGAATCTGAGGGGATCACCCCACTACAACGAAACCCACTGCGGTTTCCGCGGCCGTTCTTCGTGGGGCAGCATAGCAAGGATAACCTGCAGCTGGCGGAGTTCCGCAGGTGGAACCAGGCAGCAGAGTGCTTCGCCAGCTCTGCCCGCCTGTGCGACGGCTATCCTTTGCTCTGCCGGACCTTGTGTAGCAGATCCCGCTGTGGTGTCCACCGGGCGGCTGGCTAGCACAGCGGGCTCTTTTGCTTCAGCTCCATGGGCTCTGTGATGGGCTGGCGACCTGTCCAGGGTGTATCCAGCCTTCGTCCAACAGTACCCGGACAGTCTCCGGCAGCCCCGCGGTCCCAGCGTGTTATGAAAATGGATAGAAGTTCAGGAGCAAAATCCTTGCAGCCATAATGAATTCCTCTTTCTATCCTCTGATCTAGTCACTGAAGACGTCACGTGTTCAAAGATAAGTTACTGCGCCTGCTGCCCAAATCGTGCCGCGTCAGACCGCGTCTTTGCATTGACTTAACATTAAAACTTGACGCCTCCACCACGCCGGCTGTGTCTTGTGTGGATACACCATAAAAAATAACAAAAAAAACATTAAAAAATCTTTTTCTCTCAGAAAAACATAAACAGTTGGTTTTAGTTTAGACAAAATACTAAAGACTGAAGAACATGTTGAGTTTTTGCAGAGTTTACCTCCATTTCTCCTGGTCTGTAGATTCTTATTCATTCAGATTGATTCCATTGAGGTAGACAGAACTTGATTCATGTTAAATTATTAAACGTACATTTTAGGTCTTCAATAATAAAACTAAAATCAAGTCCAGATGACTGATTTTTTACAATCTGCTTCCATTAATTTCTCCTTATGAATTCCACGTTGATTCTGAAGGTTCTGCAGGAACCGTCAGCTTCTGATGAAAGAAGGAACATGATGGTGTGGAGCATTGATTTCTGCTCAGATCACTACTGCTGAGTTTGCAGAATAATATTTGTTTGTTAATGCCTGAATTTTGTTGCAGTATGAAGAAAAGCCATGCAGCTCATTCTCCTGATCCTACAAACATCCTCATCCAGGAGGTATGTTTTCAAAACTAAAAACTGTAGATTTGATTCATAAACATTTATCTTCTGATAGAAACACAAACAGCCAGTTTCTCCTAAAGCTTTATTTTGGGACTAAAGAGTCTGAACACTGAAACTGGGCCGTTTGTGTCTAACTAGGTGAAAAGGTTTCATTGGGAGGTTGGGTTTCCTGGTGGAAAAGGTGGGTGGATGTCTTACCTGTGACGAGCTGTGTCAGCAGCTGCTTGTTGCTGTTGACGACGTTGACCGAGATGTTTCTGGATGACTGCAGGAACAGCGGGCGGCCCTGCAGAGACATCAGGCAGTTTATGCAGGAGGAACTCTTTAAATGCTCCAAGGCTTCAGGAGGTCCTCCAGCTGCACCAGGATGGGAGCATGAAGGTCATCTGAGTCGGAGCGATAAGTTTGGTTCAAAGTATCTCTGCTTCCTGTGGATCAAATACGTTCAGGTGTTTCACCTGAACTTAACACCTCAAGGCCTCTTCCATTAGACCAGGGGTCGGCAACCCGCATGCGGCTCTTTCATCCTTATGTT
>BSAI01000251.1:407502-589709 GCA_036245035.1 Adrianichthys oophorus | reverse complement strand
GGGGGGGGGCAAATCTATGTGGACACCATGGGGAGGGAGGACCACTGCCAAATAGCTCCACCCACCAGGTGCATCACAAGCTGACCGCCCCCTTCACCTTAATAAGTGGTCATATGAGGAAGGAGGGTAGGTCGAGGAAAGCTGCCAAACTGACCTCTGATTGGTGAAAAAAATGTCCCCCCGCCCCATCCTTTCCAAGGTTGAAACATCCAAGATATATGAATACATCAAGCTCAAGGCCCCACTCGACAGTGTGCTCAATGAATGTCTCAGGCAATGGATAGCAGAAGATGCTGGAGGACAGATCAACATGGGAGGACATGCCCCTGCATGGGATGTACCACTGAACCATAACTGAAATGGCTGATATAAAAAAGTCCTACCAATGGCTAGAAAGGGTTGGCCCTACCACAAGGTGTAGGCTGTGCAAAGAGGTGCCTGAAACAATCCAGCACATAACTGCACGGTGTAAGATGCTGGCTGGGAAAGCATTCATGGAGCGCCACAACCAAGTGCCTGGAATAGTATACAGGAACATGTGTGCAGAATATGGACTGGAAACCCCAAAGTCAAAATGGGAAACATCTCAGAAAGTGGTAGAGAATGAGAGAACAAAGATCCTGTGGGACTTCTAGATGCAGATGGACAGGGTGGTAATGGAACCAACCAGACATTGTGGTGGTGGATAAAGAACAGAGGAAAACTGTTGTGGTGGATGTTGCAGTACCAAGAGATGGTAACATCAAGAAGAAGGAACATGAGAAACTGGAGAAATACCAGGGACTCAGAGAAGAACTGGAGAAAGCTTGGAAGGTGAAGGTGACAGTGGTGCTTGTGGTAATTGGGGCACTCTGGGCTGTAACCCCCAAACTGGAGGAGTGGCTACAGCAGATCCCTGGAATGACCCCAGACATCTCAGTCCAGAAAAGTGGAGTGCTAAGAACAGCTAAGATACTGCAGGACCCTCAAGGCCTCTGGTAGAGGACCCTCCGTGGGTGGTACCTCACTCCAAGCTTGGATTGAGATACCTAACGTGGAGGGGGAGAGGGGTGTTTTTATATATATATATATATATATATATATAAAAGATAGTGCAATTATATAGTGCAATTATTAAAACAATTAACACTTTTGCACTACTAAAAATTATTTTACCATTAGTAAAATGGGCAGTAAGCATAACAGTGAAAATGAAACAGTTTGCTTAGCATTTAATTTTACCGTCAGTATATATGTTTTTAGACAACATCCCTGAAAGAGACAGAGTTGCTTTATTCCACACAATAGTATTTCATATCCAGTAGGAGACACCAACAGAGCTAGAACAGGTATTAGAAAGATTCATCCTATTGCAAACAAACCTGCAATGAACCACCATTGGCCCAGCATTGGTGAGGGTCTTGGTCTTGACTCTCTTAATGAAGCCCAGCAGGCCTGTGGCGTGATAGGGCACGCCATGGTCTGGCCAGCCAGTAAAGTGAAACTGTCGGATCTCCCGGATCTCATGAGCTCCTCTCTGTGCAACAGTCAGTATTTTAAATTCAGAGTGCAAAGAACAGAGAAAAATAATGTGGTTAGATGACAGACTTGTCAAGAGTAAACACAGATCTGAATGCAAACACAAGGAGTTTTCTTTATTTTATTCTAAAGATAATGTAGGTAAATGTGATCTTTTTTTCTTCACATTTCTTTGTCATGTTTTTAGACCAGGAAAAAAAAACTGATCTCTAATAAATGCCGGGTCTAACAGGTGTTAGTTGTTTTAGACACTGGTCTCTTAATAGTGGCTGGGCTCCTTTAAGACCTTCTTTAAGGCTTCTTTCAAAGGATCGGCATGAGACTGAAGGGGATTTTTGACACGGAGATTGATGACTCAAAGAGAAAAGAAACATACAGCCAGTGCTAATCACAACAGAATACCATTTTCTCATCCTTTCAATAAATCCTGAAATGTTCATCTGGTGTTTTCTGTATTTTGTGACCGAATTTTACCACAAAATTAACCTATTAACACTGGATCGGCCGACAATTTTTCTTTTAATAAATGCCCCAGCTACTATTGGAAGATATATAGTAGGACAAAAACATGCACTTATTTCTTTTTCGTGTTGTGAAGGTCTTGGAAATATTGATGGTATTTTGTTCTGATGTATCAAATCCTATTGCTGTTGGTATGACAAACCACAAATGCAGTACTTTTGGTTTTGAAGCAAATATTCTTGAAATACTATTTCAACTATTTTCTTTGTGCAATATTGCTATAAAGGCATTTTATTGCTAATGCCAATATATGTAGAAAAAATAATAAAATTTAAAAAAAGGTATTTGACCTGCTGTTTGTGGATTAAGATTTTTTTAATATATATTGGAAATGCTTTTGGCTGCACGGTGGCACAGTGGTTAGCGCTCTTGCCTCACAGCAAGAAGGTTCCCGGTTCACGTCCTGGCTGGGGGACTTGAAACAGTGTCACCAATGGAGGACCTTTCTGTGTGGAGTTTGCATGTTCTCCCCATGCATGTGTGGGTTTTCTCCGGGGACTCCGGCTTCCTCCCACCGTCCAAAAACACGCTTCATAGGTTTATTGGTCACTCTAAATTGTCCCTAGGTGTGGATGTGAGTGTGTATGGGTGTGTGATTGTGGCCCCTGCAACAGACTGGCGACCAGTCCATAGGTGTTACCTGCCTTCACCCATGAGTAGCCGGGTTAGGCTCCGGCAGCCTCGTGACCCCCGAAAGGGATTAAAGGGTTTAGAAAAAAAATGAATGAATGGAAATACTTTTGTATTTCTTTGGATTAGAGTGTGCATTATAATTGGCTGGGTGTGGGACTGTCTCACAGGACACCAGGGTTCTCTTCCCAGTGTGGGTTTGTGGGCAAATCCCTTCACACTGCTGCCTGTGCCTTAAACATACAGAGTTGTGCCAGGAAGAGCATCTGGAAAAGACACTCTCCCTCAAACCACCTGTGCAAATCCCATGGCAAACCCCCAGTGGGATACGCCAAAAGATGAATAACAACAAGACCTGGCATTATAGTTGGTGATGGCATAGTTGTCAAGGAGAGAATTTAGAATTGACACTTCATGTCATAAACGTTGCTGACCTCTGACCAATACCAGTTCATAAACTGTTTCAAAAATGAAATAAGTTAAGTATAATTGATCTTGGAAAATACAATTTGGATTGAACAACTGTGAATGTAACACAGTGGTCCCCAAACTATGGCACGCGAGCCACATGCAGCTCGCTTTCACATTTGACTTGGCCCCTGAACAATATCAGAGACAAATCATTTTTTCATTCCTACATCACAGTTCAACTGTCACGGTCTCACTGATTCTTTTAGCGTGATTATGCTTCCGACTTTACTTTTCAAACAGTGCACCTTGTTCTGTGCCCTGATTGGCTGGAGACCATCTCAATCAATCTCTTCTGTACCATGCTTCCTGATCAGATATGTAAAGCTTTCCAGATTTACATAAATCTTTGTGATCAAATCATTGTTTTCATTTCATTATCCTGTACTTAAGTTTTCTACAAAAGCTTGAATTTGTAATTGTTAAATTAAAATTGTTTAATGAATTGTTACACCCATAACTGCAACTCTATGTCTCCAACTTCGACACCAACTGTTCAAGACCATTACCCAAAGGGCAGTTGGAGAGAGGTCCTCTGCGTAATAGTGATTGATTCACACACTTTAAGATATTTAGATAATAATAACAACAATATATACTCTACCACAAATCTTTTATTTTTTGGTGTATTTATATTTTTATGCAACTGTAATATCAATGAAACTGTACACATCTAACACAATGACTTTGAAATGCGTATAGATTACTAGAGGCACATGATCTTATTAGAACTTTTTAAAAATGTTTTTAAATGCCCTATATCATGCAAAATCAGCTATTTTGAGCATTTAAGTTAACTATAATGCTCATTCCAAACTATAAACAACCCCAAAGTGGTATTTTGTTCCAGTCGCATTTTTGTGTATTCCTCTAAAAACCTGCACTCTGACCAGCAGCCCCTCCCAACCCACGAAAATCAGTGTGTTCTCATGAGCTAAGAGAAACAAGTGAGAATAGCCCCTTCCACAAAGAGTCTGCACTTCCAGCATCGCCCCCAGGCTAACACACACTTTCTCCACGAAGCTAACAGTGATCGGCAAAACTGTTTCATTTGAAATGCACAACACCATACAGTATATCTAGGATTTATGTCCCGTTTCTAATAAACATCTGGTCTAACAGGTGTTTGTTGCTTTAGACACGGTCCCTAATAGTGGCCCGGCTTCTTTAAGACACATCTCTCTCCCCCGGATTTAGCACAGTTGTGCAGATGCCGGGTGTCAGTGTAGTGATGGTCAAGCAATGTTCATTCGATTTAGTTTTTAAACTTCATGCAGTGGCATACGCCAAAGAACATTCTGATGAGGAATGTGCACCACATTTTGGGATTGATCCTAATCATATCAGAGAATGGCACAAACAGATTGGTGGTATTGATTAGTCGGCTGCAGAACAAGCAAACGATTTCCTGGTGGAGGTACATAGAAAGTGAGCTACAAATTAGAAGAACTGTTTTGAACATGGATTATTGAGCAAAGACAGAAAGGTGGGCGTGTCTCAAGGAAAATGATCGGCATAAAGAAGAGTATTTTTGATATGGAGATTGATGCTTCAAAGAGAAAAGAAACATTCACAGCCAGTACTAATCAGAAGAGAATATAATTTTCTCATCATTTCAATCGATCCTGCAATGTTCATCTGCTGTTGCGTGCATTTTGTGACAGAATTTCACTGCAAAATGAACCCCTTAACCATCACCATTCTCTCTGTGATGGAATAAATAAACGGCCACTAACAAACGCCGGACCAGCTTTCAAATATTTGGAAAAAGCGTCCGGGCTACTAAGGGTAGATACACAATATGCACATCTACCCTTGTAAAAATTTGGATATTTATTTTTGTAGGTGAAATGCAGACACACTGCCAAGGGCGGCTGTAGGATGACATCACGAAATGGTGGCACCTACAAGAAGCAAAAGGCGGAGCCTCAGAGATCAAGTCATCTCACTTCTGGGAAGAAAAAAAAGTTCCCAAAAAGAACTCATATTTCATAGATAATTAGTTCTTTTGTGTGCCAAAGGTAAAATATTATCATATATATGCATATAGTTTACTCTGAAAGGCTTAAAAGAGTGAAATGGGCCCTTTTCAGAATTCAATTGTCTTCAAACCAAGTTAAACTAATATTTTATGTAAATCCACATACAGATGTACATAGCTACTTTTTAAAATAGAATGAGCCTGTTTAACAAAATGGTATTCTGTCATTATTATTATTTCATTTTAAGGATGCTAAAAATCGGTAACTTTAGAGCAGGGGTGCCCAAACCTAGGCCTCAAAGGCTGGCCTCCTGCTGGTTTTCCAGTAATCTTGCTTCATCTGCTGTTGATTACCTGGATCAGGTGATCTTAGCCAACACGGAGTTTCAATAGCAGGTTGGTTGGAAAACATGTAGGACACCGACCAGGCGGCTCCAAGATTTTTTTGCCTGGGGTTGGTCAGAGGTTCCTAAGTGAATGTAAGGGGTTGCTAATTAATATTTATGTAAAATTACATTTCCAAGAAGGAAAGTAAAAGAAACATAAATTCATACAATGTTAATTAATAACATGTAATGAATACATTGCCAATAGATTGCCTTTTTTAACTGTATGAACTGTCAAGTCAGAAGAGAAAAACATGTTGAAGTGTGATAGGTAAACTTAACTTATTTAAGAAGAGCTGTTGAGTGTCAACTGGGGTACCAGCATCAACCGCCTCTCCTTTGCCGTGCAGCAAATTTGCTTTTTGAGCGTAAAAAAGCAGTGTTTTGATGGCCAAAACGCCGTTCTTTACATTTATTTATATGTTTATTTATGATACTTTAGCTCGAAGCCTGTTCAAAACTGTGTTCATAAGCTTGATGCCCCAGCTGCATGTGGGAGGAGCTACTGCCAAATTTTTTCAGCCTGATGGCTATATGGAGGGGTGTCTGTCTCATTACAATGTATAAAAGACACAGAGGATGATCAGAGCTGCGATGCTTAATGAAGGTTGTGGCTGAGACTCTGACTCTTTCAGAGCCAGATTTACAAACAAATGAGAGGCCTATACAGATCATGCTAGAACTGGAGAACATTTTATGAACCGCTCATCATATTTCACATTCTCCACAAACAAAATGATAAAACGTGTAGTTTCTGGTTATATTTACAAATCTTCAGAACAAGCCTACAGAGAATAAGAGAAAAGAATGCTTAAAAATAGTTCTGAAAATAACAAATCAGTTTTGAGTAACCCCTAAAATCAACATTTTCCCTAATGGCCAATTTGAATTTTAAATAAAAGTTCAAATTAAACTTAAGAAAGTGACTATTCACACATATTGGCCAGTGATGAACTTTATTCTTGGCCGCACAGACCCAGAGGCAAGTTTAAAGTTAGGATTACGGTTATGTTTAGGGTTGAACCACCAAATGGTTCCAGAGCACGGCTGTTTCTGCTGCTCTCCACTCCTCCAATGGATGTATAAAAAGTGAAGAACACGTTTCATGCACCTAGCAGCATGACAGCTGACGGGAATTTACCTTTAAATACGCCAACAACAGAATCCAGCCTTGGACGTATTTAAAATACGTGCAGCAATGCAGCAATGTGCATTTTGGCTGCACGTATTAAGTGTGGTCAACATGAATTTCCATCACTTTTTGTGCTGATCGCACGTAAATACATGCGAATAAGATCAGCCTAAACTGATTTTTTTTTTTTTTGGTATTTATTTATCTATGCCCCTAACTGTGGGAACATTTGTTAAATATAAAACATCAAATAAATGTTATGCATGGAATGTGTCCCACAACATGCATCTGAACCCGTTACCATAAACTCCGCTGTTAGCAAGAGATTGATCCTGCAATTCATTAATTTTGAAGCCCAAAAAGACACACCAAGGTGAATGCTACACACTATAACAGACACTGCTGTGGAGGACACTTTCTCAGCACGCACATTTGTGCACCAACAAACAAAAACACCTACACAAGACCACACATCACACTTTTCCGTCTGGAAATCAGATGGACCAGTCTGGGTTTGGAGGTTGCAGGAGAACTGAAAATTCAGACTGTATTGTGCAGAGTGTGAAGTTTGGGGGAGGAAGAATGATGGTGTGGGCTTGTTTTTCAGGACTTGGGCTTGACCCCTTAGTTCCAGTAGAACTCTGGAACAAAGGAACTCTGAATGCTTCAGGATACCAGAACATTCTGGACAATTCCATGCTCCCAACCTTTGGGAACAGTTTGGAGCGGCCCCTTCCTCTTCCAATATGACTGTGCACCAGAGCACAAAGCAAGGTCCATAAAGACATGGAGAACTGGTGTGGAGGAAATGGACTGTTCTGCACAGAGTCCTGACCTGAACCCCATAGAACACATTTGGGATGAATTAGAGCAGAGACTGAGAGCCAGGCCTTCTCCACCAACATCAGTGTGTGACCTCACCAATGCACTTCAGGAAGAATGGTCAAACATTCCTAGAAACACTCATCAACCTTATGGACAGCTGCAAAAGATCATCATATTGAACTCTATGGGTTAGGAATGGGATGAAACTTCAGTTCATGTGTGAGTCAAGGCAGGTGAGCCAATACTTCTGGTAATATAGTGTATTAGATCAGATTACTACATGTTTTGTTGAATATAGAAAGTGAATTTAAAAGTTGTTTTTTTTTTTTAACATGGAGTTGGAATTGTAGAATAAAATGCTTTTAAAGAAAACATAACTTTGCAAATTAAGATGTAAGATGATTGTCAACCTAAATAAAGTTACCAGAAATAATAAAATACAATGTCATATTTTTTATATTTTGTATTCAGCAAAAATATGGGGTACTTTCAACCCACCATCAATAAAGGCTTTTGCACCTCTGTAAAGATAAATGAGTTCATAATACAGCGTTCCCTCATTTATTGTAGGGGATGTGTTCTAAAAATAACCTGCAATAACTGAACTCTGCAAAGTAGGATTACAGATGTTTTAAGACAGTAAAACCCCTCACTACACACTTGATCTACTTTTCTTAGAAAGACATGAACATGTTCACACTTTAATCTTTTGTTTAAACTCTCAAAGTTCAAATCTTCATAGAAAAATTAGCCCAGGATTATAGAACAAAATTAAAGATCTGATCGCAATTGAAGATTTGAATAACTGGCAAACTGAACCCATTCTGCACAGAAGAGACTGATTGACAAGGTTAACAGCTAATCAGAATACATAACACAGCACCATTAATTAATAAGAAAAAAAAACATAAAAATGTGACATTTAAGTGATATAAGAAGAGATCAGTATAAAATGTTGAATTTCAAATAAATTAAAAGATTAAAAAGTGTACCTTTTCAACAGCAAATGTTCGGATGACATATTCTGACAGCAGCTCGGTCTCTATCAGTGTCACCTTGATGTCTCTGTAAATTTCTGTGTCATCAGGCCAATATTTGCAGCACTTCACCTAAGAGAGAAAAAACATTTTACTCCATGTTAAACCTCATCTTTTCACATTTCAGCCTAGATTTCTGAATTTGCTGACATGCCACTTTTTCTACAACAATTATTGACTGCTTTTTTTTTCTCATATCAATACAAAATCTTTTTCCAAAGTTAAAATTGTTGGACACAGCAGGACTAAAAACAAATTGGTGTTAGATTCTGCACCTTAACTTTCCAAACCCCAATAGAGTACAACAATAAAACAGGAAAAAAAAGACAGAAAATATAATGTTAAAACTCAGTGAGATGTAATAGAAAATCCACTAATTACAGGAACAAAAAAAATCGTTCCGTCATTTCAAACTGATTTCCCCACAGATATCTTAAAAACCTCTCTGGACAAAATTTAATATGGACCCCCCCACCCCCCCACACACACACCCCTCAATTAAACTGCTACTTGTGGGAGGACAGTGGTGGTAATAAGTATTAAGATTACAGAGGCAGATCAGAGAATTACAATTTTTGATGAGGAATAAATGAAACGACATTCACAAGTAGACAAACATTCTGTTTCTGACTTCTCTGTGCTGATTATATATTAAATTCGATTTTTACTTGTAGACTGACACAGATAGAGGGAGACTTTCTGGCTCCTCTCTCATACACCCCAGATGACTAATCCCTGATGACAATCAAAAATCCACAGTCCGCTTGCTGCTAGATTGAATTAGGCAAAAGCTATTACCTTATTAGACCATTTTAAATCAGGTGTCTTACTTGAAGGGAATTGCCCTTTGGACTAAAATATGCCAGCACAGAAACAGGTGTTCCTTTCTATGGGTACACTTAAACAGTTTGATTTTGTCTATGCAGCTTTTGAACTCGTCCACTCTAATGAAGCATCACCTCATCATACGCAACATCAGTTGAACTTCCACTACTAAATTTTGCAAGCATCTAAGTATGCAGAGTGCCACCTTGGTGTGCAGAAGCACTGAAAAGAGGCTGTTGGTGCTTGTCTTAGTGTGGGCTAGGATTTCCCAGAGTTCATCACCAACTGTGCCAAGCAGATGACCCACTGTGATGCTGTGGAGAGATTTTATGGTGCTCGCTGTGGAGCCACCATTGCTCTCACCAACTGTGCTTCCAGCCCCCCATTGGACAAGGATCATATAACAGAATGTTTGGGGGTTGGGGTCTGCAGAGCCACTATGGATAAGCAGGCGGGGAAAAGGTGTGGGCTGGGATGCAATCAGCATGTACAGGAAAAGCCTAATGAGGTGCCTAGAGATGGGTTCATAAATCATTATGAGCTCTGGTTCATTTATGCTAAAGCAAAAATTCACATCAGCAATATCCAAGTGTGCATTTAAAGGCTTTTTAGAGAAAATGCTTTAAAATTGATAGAAAATGTAGCTGTCCCTGTATTATACCTTACAGAATGCCTTTTCACTGCTTATGACCTAACCTGGAAAATCACAGTCTGAGCTTTGTAAAATATATTATGACTAAAAACAAAGGTCACATTGAAGTTAAGGTTCTCCCAGTAGTTTAAACATTAACTGTGCTGTTACTTAATAATGCAATAATAACATTTATATGAAAGACAAAGGTGTTCAGATTAGTTTAAACTCTGAGAAACCTGGAAAGAACTGATATCTGTAGCAGGGCCTACTCTTACGTTATCAAGCCAATCAGATGAAACATCAGTCAGTCCCAGGGAACTTCATTAAAAATGAAGGCCATCAGTCATTTTCTTTGCAATTTTCTTTGGTTACCTTTATAAAAAAATAAAAATAAAAAAAAGCTACACAGGATTCCCACACTGTACTGTGACACACAGAAATATCTGCACACCATTCAAACAGTTAACAGTTTTTTTCTAAATGCCCAAGACATAAGATCAAGCTGTCAGTAAAGTCATCTTATGTAAGATCATCAAGGGACAAAGTTATATCCACCCTGCCCACTTCAACCAGGTTGGTCACCATGACGATGGCTGCAGTGTTCTCTTGCCAGACCATCCTCCAGAAATCAGAGACTGTCTCTTGCATGGGTCCTTAGAAACACAGGGGAAAAAAGAAATTAAGTTTTAGAATTTGGTGAACCAGACCAATTCATGAAAAGCAAGGATTTCATTCACAGCAGACATGATTCAAACAGCAGAAGTCATCCATCTAAATGAATATCTTGATGAGATCCATATGGACAAGATGAATGATCAAAGCTTCATTTTTTCTCGGGCTGATGTGCAGCTAGGACAGACCACAGACCTTAAGAAGTAAAGAGTTATTTTTGAAGTTTAATTTACTAAAGAGTGCTTCTAACTTGATCATATCTGGTTACTATGGTGATTTGGCGACACATTCTCTTATGCTACATCCCAAACTGATGTGAGCTGAGTAAGGCAGATCCTTCCTCCGACCTGATAAATGACCATTTCTGTAAACTTGGACTCTACTCACTCCACAGTTGCCTCCACAAAACAATAGACATTAAAAAGCAAATAAACTCTTTAACTTTATTGTTCCAGTTGTATTGAATGGGGTGCAAACCAAAAACTCTTCACTTTTAAAAGTGATCCAAGTTAAGCACAAAAAAAAAACAAAACAGTAATATGGTGACAGAACACTGGTTAGAAATCTTAAAACAATAACATTTTTTAAAAAAAACTCACAAATATAAGCACATCACTTCTTCATTTTTTACTCAACAAAAATGTAGTTTCAAGAAACACTGAGAGGCAAGCTGGAAATCATGGATTTAAGAGTAAAAAGCATGGCCCTGTAGAAATGTGTCTGTGGGTCAGAGTT
The DNA here is from genome assembly GCA_036245035.1 of Adrianichthys oophorus. Lineage (NCBI taxonomy): Eukaryota > Metazoa > Chordata > Actinopteri > Beloniformes > Adrianichthyidae > Adrianichthys > Adrianichthys oophorus. The sequence continues at coordinate 578,344 of BSAI01000251.1, read as the reverse complement.
TTAAAATTTTTTTCCCAAAATCGCATTTGCAAAGTATCAACCTTTGAATTGACGTGAACCATTCAGTGCCTCAAATATTAAAAATTTCACTGAGAAATAATTGTGGGTTGAACTTAATTATTCATCTGGTGAGTTTTAATTAAGGATCAAGTAGAAAAAAATTACTTCAGACAAATTAATTAGCCAATGCAAATCTCTGCATTCTTCTACACTGGTCCAAATTAACTGGAGACAAAACTTATGCAGACACTCAAAGAGACAAAAGCTGAGACAAGATACACAAAAGCTAAAGCTTTTCCCATCATGTACACAGCAAATAAGTAAAAAAAAAAAATGGTAATGTAAAAATTGATTTGAGAAGAATTTTTTTTTTTTTTTTTTAACTAAGCGTATATGGCTAACCGTCTTATGTATTCAGGGTATCCCTGTTCTTGGCCGCATTCATCTTTCCCTCCATTGCAACCAGTAATCCTGTCCATGCAGATACCCCCCCCCCCCTACACACACACACAGCATGATGCTGCCACCACCATGCTTCACTGTTGGGACTGTATTGGACAGGTGATGAGCTGTGCCTGCTTTTCTCCACACACACTGCTTAGAATTAAGGCCAGAAAGTTCTATCTTAGTCTCATCAGACCAGAGAATCTTATTTCTCACCATCTTGGAGTCCTTCAGATGTTTTTTAGCAAACTCCATTCAGGCTTTCATGTGTCTTACACTGAGGAGAGGCTTCCGCCTCATCTTCATCTTCATCATCCTGCCATTAAGCCCCAACTGGTGGAGGGCTTCAGTGATGGTTGACTTTCTACAACTTTCTCCCATCTCCTGACTGCATCTCTGGAGCTCAGCCACAGTGATCTTTGGGTTCTTCTTTACCTCTCTCACCAAGGCTCTTGTCCTCCGATAGCTCAGTTTGGCCGGACGGTCAGCTCTAGGAAGGGTTCTGATCTTCCTGAACATCTTCCATTTAAGGATTATGGGGGTCACTGTGCTCTTAGGAACCTTAAGTGGAGCAGATATTTTTTTGTAACCTTGGCCAGATCTGTCTTGCCACAATTCTGTCTCTGAGCTCTTCAGCCAGTTCCTTTGACCTCATGATTCTCATTTGCTCTGACATGCACTGTGAGCTGTAAGGTCTTATATAAACAGGTGTGTAGCTTTCCTTATCAAGTCCAATCAGTAGAATCAAACACAGCTGGACTCAAATGAAGGTGTAGAACCATCTCAAGGATGGTCAGAAGAAATGGACAGCACCTGAGTTAAATATATGAGTGTCACTGTAAAAGGTCTGAATACTTTGGATCATGTGATATTTCAGTTTTTCTTTTTTTAAAAATCTGCAAAAAGGTAAAACATTATATGTTTTTTGCCAATATGGGGTGCTGTGTGTACATTATCAATCAATGTGTTGTTTATATAGCACTTATAAAACTTGAAGCACCCTAAGTGCTGAACATAAAATCAAATATATCAATACAATAATAAAAGTAGCAAAAGCAATAAGACATTAAAAGAAATAAAACAATAACAAGAAAACAATAAAATAAAACTTTACAAAGCGGGCTGGTCCCCTAAACCTGCTCACTGGAGTTAAAAGCCTGATTAAAAAGATGTGATTTTAAAAGTGACTTGCAGTCACTGGCTGATCTGACAAACCTCGTGGAAAAGGAGAGCACATTCCAGAGTTTAGGAGTGGCTACTGAAAAGCCTCTGTCCACCCCCGAGTCACAAGCCGAGTCCTGGGAACTATTTGATCTTTGATCTTAGGACTCGATGTAGACAATAAAAATGTAAAAGGAAGGGAACATTAATGAGGGAAAAAAAGGAACTAAAATGATTTTAGCATTTCCGTACCAACTGCATGTTACATTTGATCATTTATTCCTACATGTTTGTCATAAATACGATGCTTTTGTTTGCCACAATTAAATCATCTTCATTTATTTTTATTGTGATATGAACCATAGCTTTTGTATTTCTACCTAAATTTTTCACACATGGGTCAGAAAAGACCCAAGTACATTTGCTAGCTCTAACATGGAGTGAACAGAGTTAACAGGTCAGCACAGTTCTCTCAATAAAGTATGTAATATTTGGTAAAGTTAGTTACTTTGAGACCAAGTACACTATTTGTTACTAAGATACATGTATTTATTAGCTAGTTAGAGGTTTAAGGTCTTTTGAAAGTTTTAAATCTTACTCACTTTCTCTTGAAATTTTAAATCCTTTAAACAGAAAAATCAAATTATGATGACTTTAGTTTCATTTGATTAATAAGAAAAAAAACTAGACTGGTGGGCACACATTTCTTTACCACTCAGACTTTGCAAGAAACAGTTACTTCAAACGTAGAAAGCAACTAAAAAAATAAAAGAGAATAGCTTGTAATGAGTAATTCAAATCACACCATCACTTTCAGCATCAAGTTCTGTTGTCAACCAGGGCAACTTTACCCAACAAACAATAAAGTTCTTCTACATTGAAAACAAACTCCTGACTTTTCTTATCCTAACCGTTTTCCTAAAATTGGGATCAAACCAGTGATTTTGAATTTCTCTATGCTTACAACAAGAATGTGCCATTCTAATCCAATCACTTTAATAACTCCTCAACCTAAACCTCCCACTCTACTCCCTCCTACATTTTTCTCTGAGGAAGGCTACACACCGTTGAGGGAGACTACAAAGCAGAACAGGTGGTGAGTAGGACTTCAGTAACACTTGACATTTTATGCTGAATCGTTGAATGTGAGACCTGTGCCAAGTAGGAATTTTATTCTTCTATATGCACATAAATATGCACATGAATGTATGTGAAAGTGAAGAATTGAGTCCAATATACTTGACAGCAGAAGAAAGTGAGAATGACTGTGGGTAAAAAGGCTATATAACATGTGTTATTGAATAGAAAGAATTTGAGCATTTTCTTCTGGATGCGTTTCAGGCATTGATGACAAAATTGTATCTTTATCAAAAAAGGTTTCATGTGCTCATTTTGTTTTATATTTACATTTTTTTAAATATTTATGTGAATTCGGGCTGCACGGTGGCGCAGTGGTTAGCGCTCCTGCCTCACAGCAAGGAGGTTCCCGGTTCAAGTCCTGGCTGGGGGACCTTTCTGTGTGGAGTTTGCATGTTCTCCCCGTGCATGCGTGGGTTTTCTCCGGGTACTCCGGCTTCCTCCCACCGTCCAAAAACATGCTTCATAGGTTAATTGGTCACTGTAAAATTGTCCCTAGGTGTGCATGTGAGTGTGCATGGGTGTGTGTTTGTGGCCCCTGCGACAGACTGGCGACCAGTCCAGGGGTGTACCCTGCCTTCGCCCATGAGTAGCCGGGTTAGGCTCCGGCAACCCCGTGACCCCGAAAGGGATAAAGCGGATTGGAAAATGAATGAATGAATTTATGTGAATTCCCTCATAAAAGGATGCTCTTTCTGACCTCCGTAAAAACTGTTTTATCATTACCATAGTCAATCTGGGGAAGTAAATCACAGCAGTCTAAAACCAGTAGTCCTTCCAAACATAACCAGACTGAGAGGAATTCTTTACCAATGGGTTACAAGTGCAATGGAGTGTCCACTGCCCCACAGCTTCGCAGCCATGTATTGACTACAAGGTTGATTTCTTATAATGAACATTATTTACTCCTTGTTTATCAAATACTCAGCCTTTTCCTTGAACAACTTCAATTATTACAATCAATTAGTACAAAGTTTGATCAACCTTGTAAGTAAGAAAGACTTTTATTTTTGTAAAAAAATAAATACCAAAAAATTGGGCCGAGTTATTCCAAAAATGATAGAACAAGTAAACAAAAAATGTCTTGAATAAAATCCTATTTATAAATATGGTTTTAAATGAGGCCTTCAGCTGTAGGGCCACATTCAAAACATGGAAAGCTTCCAAAAGATAGCTTCTTACACTGAAATAGTTCATTGAACAAAACTGTGCACCCCCCCTCCCCTTCTGTCTATTCTTTCCTCACTGATAACACCATAGTTGGGAGGGGTTGACTTGATGAGAACAGCTGAACTGTTATTTTTATCTAACCAGGTTTCATCTAAAAACATAAAATCAAGGTTGTATTCAGTAATAAAATCATTAATTAAAATGTTTTCCTTGCTAAAGACCTGACATTTTAGAATGCTAACTTAAGAGGTGTAGAAGTAACAGCTTTGTTGTTTACCTTATGTTTCTGGATAGACACAGAAGGTATGTTTACCTCAATTAAAATCTTTGTGTTTTGGCCAGACTACATTCCTCCTGTTAGTAACAAGCACAGGAATGGTGTAAGTTTCTAATGAACAGGGTTCCAGGTTTTCTGGAGAAATTCATGACTATTGCTAATTTCACAGCCTGAACCTGCCACACATTAAACAGCTGACTGTGGAGACAGGATGTGATGTCAGGAGTGGGTGGGGCGTCCCTTTGAACATTCTGGGGACAAAAATTGATTGGCCAGAGGAGTAGATCAAGCCCAACTCGCTCCATCATCTGTTCAGGGGTTTGGTGGTGTTTGGGAGGGTAAAGAACACCAGTCGTCCTCATTGTGTGTGCTCTTCAGGGGCTTGGAGGCAGATAAAAAGTGTTTCTCATTTTGGAAGTTTTTCTCCAGTTGGTGAGAGTCCATCTCTTGCATGAATCCAGTCTGTGTCTGGCCTTGACGTTGAGATAAGTCTATGTTCATCACAGTCTTGGCATGAAGCAGATAGTAAAAAAGATTGGAGGAGAATAGTTTAACTCCTGACTTGTTCAAACTGAATGCATTCTCTTTAACAATATACCTACATTCCCAAAAGATGTGAAAGTTGTTAATAAAGTCAACTCCTTTGTCAGAACATGCCACAGAAAGCCTCCTGTTTAGTGCCAACAGCCTGCTGAATCTTTCCTCTCCTCCTGGAATAGTTGGTATGAGACCACTGATGAAAACATCTGCGTTCAGAGAGCTCACAGCTCTTATCAGTCCAGTTAAGTCTTGCTTTAGGACTTCAGATTGTTGCTTGGACACATCATTTGACCCTGTATGCATTACAATACTTTGTACAATTGGATCCTTGGCAACAGCTTTCAGGATTATCTCCTGCATGTCACTGACCATGTCCGTGGGAAAACATAGGACTTTTGTGTTCCTGCTGCAGACCCAATGAACATCTTTTACAGTGGAATCACCAACAATCAGAGTCTCAGAGCTTTCAGCTTTCTTTCTGACTGTTTACCTTTTGACAGGTTGAGTCATCATCCTGCTGCCCTACAGTGGATGGTCGTTGGATAGAGATCTGGGTTCATCTAACAGTTGAGCAAATCTGTTTTGCAGTTTCACCTCTCCATTTACAGTTTTCTTCTCCGCTGATCTTCCATGTACAGTAGTAGAAGAGGTCCTCTGTCTCGTAGGAAGAGGAGGCCAGGTGGCCTCATCAAAGACTCCAGCTCTCCATATCGAGTCTGTCCTCTCATGTCCTCCAATTCTTGAGCTGTATAATTTATTCTTTGGCTTTGCACCAAGATGATTCCAGGGAGGATTATCTCTCGATGATTTGTTGTGCACAGATGCAGTTTCTTTCTCTGTCGTGGTATCTGTGCCTTTTAGCTTTTAGCTAGATTGACTTTTTTTTTTTTTTACACACGACTGATCATTTTATAATACAATGTGAATAAAATGTTATGAACCCACTCCTGTGTTAATTAAAATATATTAAAAAAAAAAAAAACAATCATCTTAAACCAAACCTATGTATGTAACTAATGCAAGTCATGAATCCAAGGGTTAAACTTGATTGGCCGGTTAATTTGGTCAGATCAAATCCTGAACCTTGCGTTTGGTCTATAGTCAGATTACCTTTCAACTGGACACTTCTATTTTGAGACAAGGCTTGTAAACAAAACCACGGGACAAAAGATCTCTTCAACTATTGGCCAGGAATTATAAGAGTGGAGCAAAACAACAACAGACAAAATAATGGAAGTCCTGCGCTTTGCAATCCTTGTCAAGATATTTCACTGATTCAAGCTTTTTATATATCATTGACCAATTCTGAAGATATGCATCAACGTCAGGTACAACAGTTTTTACTGCTTCTTTGGCACAGCAGAGGTATGTTGTAAAGTGGTTACTGAGGAGGCAACGGCTATGAAGGAACGCTGATAAGTGTTTATGGCAGATAGATAGTCAGAAAAACAGTGAGAAGCAATGTGTATCACATTAAAAGTTGTTTTAATGAGACTGTATTCATCTGACCACATGTCTGTGAGTTAATGTGTCTCATCAGTTGCTTCTTTCCTGTTTACATGCCATAATGCCCAGATACTGTGGCTGTTTTGGTCCAGTTGCTCCACTCCCAGTACAGAGCCTATTCAGACTGAGGAAACTCAGAGTGAACTGAAGCTTAGTCCAATTGTAAACAAATTGAGACCACCTAAAAACATGGGTCTGGGTGATTCCTGGTCCCAGACCAGGGTTTGCTAGGGTTAATTCAGACTGAGCATTTATTCCAGATTATCGGAGGAAAAGAACTCTGGTTCACTTTAAGCAAACCAAATGAATGAAGTCTGAATACACTGTTAATGTAATATTTTTTTCCAGTTTGATAACTTTAAAAAGTTAAATACTGTGGTTTGTAAACCAAATAAATTGTTCTGGCCTTTACATTCTGGCGTTATAACTTTGTAAAGACATTCAGGCCCAGTTTATTTTTTTAAACAACTTTTGTAAAGTTACTTAGATTTTATTTTAGGTATTTATACATAAATTGTCTTCAAATTTTCTTTTTGTTCCTTTGTGTTCTTTAAAGGACAGCAGAACAAGCATCCATTTCTTTTTGACCAAGATTATTCATTTAGGCTTTACAGTTCTGAACATATGCTCAATCAGATTTATTTAGTCTTGTAAATCAGGAGATTAAAAAAAGCACTGTGGTCAAGATTATTGTAATTTAACAAAAAGTTAAGAATCAGAGTTAACCTTTTAAAACCTAAGCCTCAAAATCTCCACCTGGAATTTTCTAATCATTTTGACTGTAAAATGGTCAGAGAATGTCCTGTAAATGTGTGCTTTTGCCCCATTTCCCAGAAAACATGGGATTTTCAATATCTATCATTATTTTACAATTCACCCCATGTTATAAAAGTGTAATAACAATTTAAAAAACAATAAAACGTAAAATTGAATTTAGATTTTTAGAGTTTTTAGTGTTAAAAACAGTGCAATTGAACATGAACAACAGGTTTTGCATGTTAAAAGTTTAAATTGAACAAGTTTAGAAATATTTACAACATTTCCGTATCTTTGTCTCTAAATGGCCCCTGCGACAGACTGGCGACCAGTCCAGGGGTGTACCCTGCCTTCGCCCATGAGTAGCCGGGTTAGGCTCCGGCAACCCCGTGACCCCGAAAGGGATAAAGCGGATTGGAAAATGAATGAATGAATGAATGAATGTCTCTAAATGGGCAAAAACAGTGCATAAAATGTGCAATTTGGAAAGGCAAGTTTTGGTCAAACAGGGCAGTTCAATCCTCCTTGGCTCCTCAAAGGCCTTGGTGATGCTGCCAGTGACAGTTTCTGTCTGGCTGCAGGCACAGGCCCATATCACAAGTCTCACACTTCCAGGGAGTGCTCTTGGTGCAGTTTCCAGCATCAGTGGTGGTGGGTTTCCTGTATTTCGAGGTGGTTGGACACCTGGTACGCGTCTGGGGTTGAACATCAGTGGGTGAGGGTCTCCATCATCATCTATCTATCTTCCACTCTAATTGATGTGGTGAGCAGCTTTGGTCTCTGATCACATCACCAGAATCTCCAACATCTCCACTTTTTTTCCCTCTTGGACCCTCCAGCATTTCATCAACACCAGCCCACAGGCTCTCACAGGACAGGAAACTTGAAGGAAAATAGGATTCATTTCTTGTGATTTCACAGCATAGCTTTTCCTCAACAAACATAAATATATGCTTACATTATAAGATAACTTATAAGTTCAAAATAAGGTAACACATTAAAATTATATTTCTCTCATACAGTAAATGTTTCAGAGTAAAAACTAGCTAGCGAGGCCGGATTCATCCATGAAAACAACCCAGAAATGGAGCTCCTCAAACGTTACCTTTTCTCACCAGAAGTGACTTCTTCTGTTGCTCATTCAGTCTCAAAATATTTTCTGAACATCAATGGAGGTTTTCTTACCCTGGAAAGTCATCTTGCTTTTTTTCGCTGTTGTAAAAATGCTCTTCGCCTGCACGTCTCTCTGTATCTCTCCAACGCTCTGTCTGTCTTAGCGGTAAACAAAGGAGCTGCTCGAGGGCGTCTAGGTGAGATTACCATAATGACACAATATTGACAATAAAGATCAAATAAATATATAAATATACATTCTGTATATTTATATATTTATTTGATGATCAACAGCTAATTGTTCACTACTTTGATTATTGCTCTGCATTTGCTATGATAAAGTCTGAAAAGTGTTCTGTCTACTTACAAAGTCATGTGATTTATTGTTACTTAAGGATTCTTAATGACCTGAATCGGTGTTGGTAAGGTTTAAATATCTGATAATAAGTTACGAACCGGAAATGATCATTTCATGTAAAGGAAATGGTGAGGTCGAGCCGGGGTAGAATTATCTAAGTTTGCTTCCTCCCACTCCCTTTCAAGCAATCTATCATTTAATAGTTACCCTGTGTTTGACATGTTTTTATGGATTTAAACCTCTTTTGATTGGTTGTGTTACATATGAGTTATTCTTGCCTGATTGATTTAAATAAACCATTTTAATTCTATTCAAAACATGTGATTTTCATTGTTATTAATGTTTTTTTTTAAATTATTATTATCAATGCCTTAACCAAAATATGTATACAAAGAGACTAATGGGAGCCCAATAGTCTGCCAAGGCAGTGTGTGCATTGGGCCAAGAAATGAATGACTGTCAAACCTGGGAATAAAATCCCTGAGCTAATGATTGGCTTTGGCCCCTTAACCCACTTTTTGTCACTTATTAAAAAGAAAAAAAATTAATGGAAAAAGATCTTTATAAAATTGTTCTGTGTTGTTCTCTGTAAAAATGTGAAATACAGTAATTTGGCTTTGATAAATTGGTGGATATCATCCCACCAGATATTTATATTCCACATTACCAAGTGTGTCTCCTGAAAACAAGCTGAAGTAAGAAACAAATCTCAAAGCAAGGTTGTTTTGAGGGACACAGGATGAGACCACCACTGGACAGTGTGAAGTTGGAGAAGTCTGGAGGAAGCACTTCACAAGAGAGGAGTACCAGCAGGAGCTTTACGTCCAGCTGTCAGGCAGCTAGAGCTTGAGTTTCTGTGTTTGGGGTGAAGGACGCTTCTCTGAAGCAGAGATTGTGACAGCTTTGACAGCTGTAGAAATCCCCCAACTCCTGATCAACATCTACAAAGACACACAGTCTAGCACAAAAACTCTCACAAATGCACACAATATAGAGACCCATAAACACACTAAAATCACATACATGTAATGCACAGACATGTACACACACACTGATGCAACACATATACAAACACACTAACCCTAACACCAATACTCTCACACATACTATATGATAAAACGTTGGCACTCCTGGTGACATCTGGTACTCAGAGGGGTGAAGATGGGGGGGTCAAGAGGAAGATTTGAACCACCAAGGAGGTTGCAGCATGGCCTGTGTCAATGTGTTCTTCGTACAGAGACGAACTTACAAGTGGTCTGTATTCTTTGTGCTGAGAAAGCGAGCTGCAGGTGAACAGTTTCTGACAGACAACTTTACTGCAGCAGCAAAACAGCACCGGATGGGAGAATGACCAAGATAATGAGGAGCAGAGTTTGGACAGTAATCCTTTTATGGAGTGACAGCTGTTCTACCTGCTGCTGTCACCCTGACAGAGTAAAGGGAGTCATCAATAATTCCACAACTAATGAGAATGGCTGTAGTTTACAGCATGAGAGAGTGGGGTTGAGTATTCCCAGCTTTCTGTCACATTAAGCACAAATGAATCCCCTTCACCACCAATTTATCATAAATATATTTTAGCACATCCAGTGTCATTGAAAGGCTGCACAGCTTTCTGAGCTGGTTTATGGGAAGTGTCAGTCAATCTAAAAACTTTGCTGAGGAAGACAAAAAACTATCATTTCATTTTCAGCCAGTGAACCAATGCCCAGGTGCTCTTTTCAGGTGCTACAGTATTCAGTTTGAAAGAGTCAGGCCTGTGTCTGCCTTTCCTATCATCTCTGCCTGCTCTTTGCTTCATGTCAGCACAGCCTTTCTTCCTGTCATTCTGCCAGAGCTGATGTGGAATTATAAACACAGATTGTTCTGTGTTTATAATCTCCTGCTGGAGGCTTGGTGTGGCAGTGACTGGGGCTCCTCTTCTTTTGTTAACTTCTACATTCCATAACATCCACAGTAGTAAATAAACACTCACCTGAGTCTGCTCACCTTTGCTCAAATATTTGAAGGCATGCAGGAATGACATATGGTTGGCATGTTTGCATGTATGTATGCGTGTGTGAGTTGAGTTCTATCTGTTTTGTGCACGTGTCGATGTGCATGTGCGTGATGGTTTTTGCAGCCGACTTTTTTGTTTGTAAAATTTCAGTATGTGGATTGGCGTGTCTGTGGACAAGCCCTGCCCTTTTTTGAAGAACATCTGCATGCAAACAATATAATGACAAACCTCTAACAAGTTAATGCCTCTTCTTGTTTGTACTCCTGCCCCCTCCTGTGCACCCCACCCTATTTCTCCTTTCTAGTACCCTTCTGCCCCCCCCTCACCCTCTGTCTTCTGTCTGGTCTGGTATTGCTGTGCGATTCACATGTTGTCCCTCTTTCCCACTCCCCCGTGGGAGAGATTTCTGATTCCAGGTGGATCATCTGTGCTCCTGTCCTTGGCTGTGACCTCGCCTTTGGCTCTTTCCACCCCTGTCTTTAGCCGTGACCTCGCCTTTGGCTCTTCCAGCAACCCCAGCTGTTTCCACAACTCCTACTGGATGAAGCCCATCTGCTACACTAATCAAACATGTCTTTGTTTATTTAATACTTAGCTGTTACCTTAACTTGTAGCTGTTTATCTAGACATGTTTGTTTATTGGACATATACTTGTTATTCAACCATGTAGTTGTAGAATTAATTAAGCTCACTTTTCTTTAATAGTTCTGGCACATCACCTGTCCGTCCGGGGTTGAGGATCTCTCCTTCATGAGGGAAACCCTGAGGTTTCTTGTTTTTTTTTTCCCCCCAAAAAAAGGTAGGGTTTTTTTGTATGAGTTTTTCCTCACTGAGAAGGAGGGTGTAAGGGCAGATATGTTTGTTCAGCTTAGTCTGTTTTATAACCAGCTATTGTTTACTTTTACATGTTTAATAATCTTTTTTGCTTCTTGCAATATATTGATAATCAGCCCAATGAGACGGCTATGGCTGTGATATTGGGCTATATAAATAAAATTGAATTGGTCCATAAAGAAATGCTCAGAGTATACTAAAAATGAAGTTTAGCCTCAAATACAAAAGGGGTTGGTTTAAATAAGCACTCACTGTGTCTGAAGCTACATAACCCCCTATTGTAGCAATAACATATGTCCACCACTGGAAAGCCTCATATCTGATCTGTTTGTTTAGCAGCAGGAAAGGACGAGTTAAAGGGACAAAATAAATTCAAAACAAAATAGAAATGATTGTGAAGCTGTATAAAGCTTCATTGGAAAAAAGGACAAGCAGGGCAGGGGTCTATCACAACTATGGGTAACACAGCAATATTTGAGGAGCCATGCATTCAAATAGAAATTCAGGAACGGCAATGCTGCCTGAGTGGGAGGCCATCTCCACCTGAGCAACAGAAGACTGATTGGAAGAGGGCAGTACTCTATTAAACAGGCAATTATGGAAATCCCAGGAAAGCCAGACTGTTAATCCCTTAATGCATCTTTTTGCGTGTTTTTTTTCTTTGTTAAGTTGTCTTTGCATCCAGCATTTGTGGGCTCTCTTTGAAAAACTCACAACAATTAACAACCAGTCAGGGCCACAGAGTCAGAGCTCGTCACATTGAAAATCTGATGGCAGTAACAGTAACAACATGCGGCATTACATGTCAGGTGATACATTTATCAATTCAGCATCATCCCAGCCTGAGTAATCTCATCCTTAATAGAGGCAAAGAAGCACAAGGAAGAACCTGCTGTTACAGAGGGGGCCGAAATATACGTCTGCTCAGATAGGCATCAACCCCCCCAACACACACGCATACAAACACACACACGCACAACTGACTAAACAGCAAAGAGCAGTGCTCTTGCAACAGCAGATGTTAATGTAAACAGTAACAGGGATGAGCAGTGGAATAGATCCCTCAGAACCCCCTCCAACACATTACAGAATAAAGGGTGTGCTATTTACAGAAGGGTGGGGGATCATTCTTACCCTGAGTGGCAATGTAGTGATTCGGCCTGTGGTAGCCCTAAAATGAAAAAGCAAGAAGAATTACTTTCCTGGAACACCATCTGGGATCTGTCAGTTTATTCAGGTGACGTGGTCCTAACATGTAGTCATGGAACCTGGACGTAAAATCTCATCCTAATATCTGGTCTGGGAAGGTTAGAGTTACCCTGTCCCCAACCTAAAGAGCCAAATACTGACTTTTGCTCAAGAAGCCAAAACTGACCAAAAGCTGAAACAGCAGAATGACTTCACAGAGAGAACTAAAAACATGTTCATCTTTTTCCCTGATACATTAAGAACACAAAAACAATGACTGCATTACAGCTACACTGATAAACCTTAACTGTAAGAAATGCATTGCCAGCTGAGCAAACAAAAAATGAATACTTGTGAGTGTTTAGTGAATAAGACTGCAAACACCTGCAGATTCATCTATGGACTGCAACATTTAAAAATACAGCCAAGAATCCCAGCAAGCTCCCTCTTCATTGTCACAACAGGCCATAACAAGATTTCATTGCCTCCTAAATATTTAGAAAAAACTCTGCTGCAGATGAGAGGAATGTATCCATTCTGCACTAGTGTACAAGACCCCAAATCATCAGAGGTATGATGCAGTATAATAACAAACACTGTGGGAACCGCTCATGCACATTCCAATTTATTGCCAGAAAAGGCTTTTAGTGATAGGTTAAAAAGCTTTCTGGAGAGCAAAACATCATTACCCATCTGCCTGCATTTTTACTAAGTACTTTTCCACTGATTTTGGCAGAGCAGCAGAAATCCTTCTCAATCAGTCCCCTTTTAAAATGCTTATATCCTCATCTTTCAGTGGCACCCTCCTTGTTGTCAGGGTATTCCCTGCAGTTACTCCTTTTTGTGTCATTATAGGCCATAAAGTGGAGAGTGGGAAAGGTAAATAATTTAAGCCTTTAGCATTTGCAGTGGCACACCTTACATTGGGAATTTATGTTGGAAAGTGTAACAAGAGATTACAAATTCCCACATTAGGTTGGGTGGGGTTATGGAGACAAAAGGCAAATCGTCTCCACTTAGAGAGTCATCTCATTACACATGTAGCAGAAGCATTTGCTTTTGGAGACTGTGTGCTGGTTGGTCACATCCTGCTGTTAACACTGCTATTAACAGCAAATCAGGTCAGATTAAGAGGCCAGGAGGAAATCTGTTTTCAGCAAGGAGCTTGTCTTTAGCTCATTTAGTGATATTTACTTAATGTGGAGGCACAGTGAATTAGCAATACATGTGAAAAGTAAGTCTTTTAAAATTACTTTTTTTATATTTCTCCTTTTTCTGTACAAGAAGAATAATAAGAATGTTATAATAACTTACAATCAAAATGTCTAAAAAGGCATTCTCAACTTTCATTTTTCAACAATCGTTCAGCATTATTTTACACTTCTGTATGCCTGAAGATCAAAAGAGGAAAATTGGTAATCTAAAAGCTGTGTTCACCTGTTTTTGATTTGATAAAAGTGAAAAAATGAGTACCTGAATGGGCTAAGTGAATAAGATTTAAACTTGTGTTCCAGCAGATGCTTGTGAAAAAAAACTTTACTTTAAAATATAACCAAAGGAAGAATTTCTTTCAGAAATCACATTTTGCATTTATCTATTCATTTTTCTCCATTCATCCAGGACCAGGTTGTAGGGACAGCAATCTAAGCAAAAATGCTCAGATTTCCTGTCCCTGGCCACTTTCCCCAGCTCTTTTGGGGGAATCCCAAAACATCTCCAGGGTTGCATCTCTCCAGCGGTCTTATCCCAAAAACAGCTTCCCAAAGCATGAGACATTTGGACTAGCATTTGATTCGGGTTTTTTTTTTGGTCCATTTTGGACAGTTTTTTTGGTTGCTTTGGGTAAAATGCCAAAATGGCCGTAAGGCTTTTGAATGTCATAGGCCTTACTGAAAATATATGGACACTTTTTTGACTGAAACTTAATGATGTTGCACAACACAGTGTATTAATGAATTATTGAATATTTGGTTACCCTTCTTGAATGTTTTGAAATGAGATACATATTTGATTTAAACTTGAAAGTGCACTTTAATAAACCCTGATATTTTTGTAAAATCCATATGGAAGTTAATATATATTAAGAAGAGACTTCATGAGTGGTTTTTTCCTCTTCTGTTATAAAAAAAAAAAACAGCATTCGTGATGTTTAGGTTTAGTGATTTACTTGAATCAATTTGTCATTAGTTGCTAACTCAGTGAAAACTGAATTTTATTTGGTTTGTATTGTGACCTTTTCTAGGTCAGATTTTGTTGTTGTTATCCTTGAACTTCTGGAAAAATTGATGGCGAGCTGCCCACTTCCAGAACCTGAACAGAACTGAACTGAACTTTCAACTGTAAACTTCGCTAGACCAACGAGCTCTGTGGACAACAACATATCCAACCCCTACATTTCTTGACACGGACTTGAAACAGACTTGTTTATGTCCTGTCAATGTTTGTCTTTTTTTGTCAATACAATTAATTTTTTTTTTTTTTTTACTAGATTCTCTTCTTTTAGGTTTCATTTACACACTCTGGGCTCCTTGACTCCTAACAAGCAGTCAGTGTGCCTAGCCTTACTCAATGTGCGTTACGTTCGCCATAGGGCGACAGTGTACCAGCATCCCCCCACTCCTCAAGAGACAGCACATTGACCTTTGCGTTGGTGGCACTGGCTGGTGTGTGAACTTACATCAACATAATTTGCATTAATGTAATCGGAGCTCTGTTCCCCTTCCAGTGCCTGCAGCCTGACACGGGAGTGATCATCTGGAAGAGATGCAGAGAGGAAGATACTAGCATTGAATTAATCATTTTAACGAGGGCAGTAAGCAGGGGGAAGGACAAAGACATGGGTGATAAAAAAGAACACAAATAAAGACGAGAAGAGACACACGATGTGAAATAGATCAGATTTCATGTCCCATTCAAAAATCTGGCTTGAAAAATGTTGGACAATGCTCTCCTTTTTTCATATGGATTTGCATTTTGCATAGCTAGATTTGAACAAAGAATTCGAACTTCTATAAAGTACTTCAAAATGTCAAAATAACAAATAGGAACAAGAGGCCAAACATTTTAAGCAGAGGATTTAATTAAAACAACAATTTTACTGAAATTGGCTGTTCATTAGTTGTTCAACAGTTTAGAATCATAATACAAAAAAATCCTGTTAGGTCCTCAAACAAATGTCCAGTAATGAGTAGCTCCACCATTTTTGTCGGTCAGCTCAAGCATTTGTTTTGGTATACTTGATGTGAGTGTATCGGGTCAAATTTGGATCTGCTTAAAGTGAATGAAAAACCAGATTGTAAATTTGGGGAAAGAAAAAGAAAATTCAAGATTAGAAATGATTAATTTCAATTTAAAACTTGAATAAAGGAGAAAAATAAGCCTAAAACTATTACCAAATAGAAAAAGACAAGTTTATTTGGATTTTAAATTTTTTTTTCCCGTTCTAGGGTAATTTTTTTTTAATTCAAGTTTTAAATTTACACTTGTTTTTTCAAATTTCCAATAATTCTTTCAAGCTTACAATATGTACTTTCGACTTTAAAATGGTTCTCAAATTTTCAATTTTCTTTTGAAGTGTACAACTTGATTTTTATTCATCTTAAACTGATCCAGGCTGCACGGTGGTGCTGTGCATAATGCTCTTGCCTCACAGCAAGAAGGTTCCCGGTTCAAGTCCCAGCTGGGGGACTTGAAACAGTGTCACCAATGAGGGACCTTTCTGTGTGGAGTTTGCAAATTCTCCCCGTGCATGTGTGGGTTTTCTCCAGGGACTCTGGCTTCCTCCCACCATCCAAAAACATGTTTCATAGGTTTATTGGTCACT
Organism: Adrianichthys oophorus; assembly: GCA_036245035.1. NCBI lineage: Eukaryota > Metazoa > Chordata > Actinopteri > Beloniformes > Adrianichthyidae > Adrianichthys > Adrianichthys oophorus. Next base: position 562,038 of record BSAI01000251.1, on the reverse strand, counting down.
CTAAATTGTGTATGTGAGTGTAGTCCCTGTGACAGACTGGCAACCTGTCCAGGGGTGTCCTCTGCTTTTGCCCATGAGTGGCTGGGTTAGGTTCTGGCAGCCCCGTGACCCCGAAAGGGATGAAAAGGTATTGAACTGATCCAAATTTGTCCCTATGTGAGTGCTTCTAAAAGGCTCTTGGGAAGGTTATGCAAAGTTCTGCGGATAGTTTCATTAAGGCAGTCCACTGTCCAGAACTGATGTCAATTTTTGCAAACTTCCCTTACCAACTATCCCCTGGGAACATGCAGGGTGGTCCAATAATGAGGTTATTCTTCCGAAAACAGTCTTTTGTCAGGTGGGCGTTGTGAACTGCAGCTTGGTCCTGTTGAAAAATCCATTCATCACCACACGGACGAGGGCCCTTACTCATGAGGGACGTCCTCTGCACCATCTCCACAAAGCTGGCTGTGGTTTGACATTACCGCACAACCTGAAACTCCATTGTTTCTTGGAAAGAAAAAGCAGCCTAGACCATGATGGCTCCTCCACAAAAGAAAACATTTCAGGTGGGATTTCTTTGACAAGCTTGTAATGTTGGAGGCCACCAGGAGAATCAAGGTTACATTTTTTTTTCTCATCAAAGAATAGAACTTTCTTCCACATTGATACTGTGCAACAGTCAGCATCAGTAATGGTGCAAATGTGGGTCAAGGACCAGAATCCTCCAGGTCAGTGCTAGAGATATTTTTTTTTGGGTATGCCTATTGACTTTGTGTGTCGTTGCGCAGAGGTACAGTGATCCACCTCCAATTGTAATATTGCAAGATTAGTTCCCATTTTTTGGCAATTGCCACTGAGAGACCTTGACAAGACCATTACTTATTTCAAAATACTATTGAATGCAAATTTTGCCACACATTCTGACTGTCAAAGGCTGCAGGCTTAAACTTTTGACCAGCATTTCATTTAATTTGTTATTTTCAATAAATTGGCACCTAAAACATTTTGGTTCTCTTGCTCCTCTTTTTTGTCTTTTTGTTTTTCGAAGCTCTATTCTGAACCTTGTTAAAGTCCTATTGTGAAGAATGCAAATGCAGTTGGAATCAAAACTTTGTGCACCCCATGTAAAATCTTATATTTTGTGCATAAAGAACTCAAGGATAGATTGTAAAATCTCCTAAAGGCATCAGTTTACAGATGAGACATTCTTTTAATATATTAAAAATGAGGATTTATTTCCCCTATTTACCCTTTCAAAATAACAGAAACAGAATAAGGGCGTGTGCAAAAGTTTGGGCACCCTGTAGAGTTTATAATATGCCCAGCCCCCTTTGGAAAAGCTGAGACCTGAAAGTGTCATTGATTTTTCACCATCATGGTTTACAAAGAGCAGGTGATTTTAATCTGAAAGATTGGAAATAATTTGAGTCATCTTGCCTCGTCCCAACAATCAGTATCATGGGTTCTTCCAGCAGTTGTCCAGAACAATGAAACTGAAAATAGTTGATGCTCACAAAGCAGGAGAAGGCTATAAGAAGATAGCAAAGCCTTTTCAGATGCTGATATCCTCTGTTCAGAATGTCATTAAGAAATGACAGTCAACAGGAAGAGTGGAAGTTAAAGTAGGATCTGGAAGATCAAGAAAAATCTCTGACAGAGCAGCTCACAGGATTGTGAGAAAAGCAAGTCCAAACCCACGTTTGACTTCAGCATCCCTCCAGAAAGACCTGCAGACTCTGGAGTTGTTCTACACTGTTCTACTGTCAGAAGCAGGGTTCTCAAACTTAATTTGCCTTGGGGCCACTGAAGGCAGGGTCTAGGCCACAACTTCAGCGTGCATGCAGGCACACACAGCTTGTGGGTGTCTAGGACCCAATGCTAATTTGATTTAGAAATTTAAAATAATTCAAATTTTCTAAGTTTTTAAAATTGCATTTTATTAAAGAAAAAAAGATGAAAAAGGACCCTCATGTAAAGAAGTTTATAACATCCTCTGTTAGATCCCTTCTTTGGCTGTAAATTTGTAAGGAGCATGTACAATTGACAGAGCTTCCTCTCCATAGCTGATCCACATTTGGTTTGATAGAGGAAGCAGCAGAGACCCTCAGGATGACTTCAAGATGATTGTCAGTAAGTCTGGACCTGCACTTGGACTGATTGAAGTTCAAGGTGGAGAAGAGCTTTTGGCACAAGTATGTGCTCCTATTTTAAATCTGAGTGGAATGTTTCTTTTAGTTTGTTCTTTAAATTACCAAATCAGTGAGAAACCAAAATCATGAACCGTTTTTGTCTTTCTTACTTTTCAAACATTTTAACTCTGGTCACAAGTTCTTTCGAGCAGTCAGTCACTCACTCCTATACTTTATAGTAGAATTCAAACTGTGGTCAGTGAAAGAACGGCGCTGGTCATTGGAGGTCAGAACAAACGTCACACATACCTGAGATCAGAGAAAGGTTGACGTCATTCACACGTATTCACCTGTGACCAGTACGATAACGGGTAAATCACGTCATTTAACTTGAATTTATTTCAGCGATTAAAGTACGAAGGAAACTCTGTCCAGAAAAAGGACTTTGAAAAACTGAACATAATGAAAACTTACTGAAGAAGTGAAAGGAAAAACCCAACTTTACACAGAGACTGAGAGAGCCAGACCGAAAACAGAACAAGTTACTGCAAAGAGATGTCTTATGTTTCATATCTTGCAGCACTCTAGAATGCAATTTTTATTTTTATTTTATTGTTTCTCCTTTGTATTCCCTCCTCTGTTTAGTAGAGGAACATGTCACTTCCTCCTCTGCCTTTACCTGCACATTCACAGAGCGAGTGAGTGAGAAAGATTTTCTTCATGTTCAAAATAAACGCTGGAGTTGATCGTATCGCTTGAAAAGTGTAAAGACCTCTCAGAAGTTCATCACACTTATAACGGACGGCTGCAGACAGTCAGGCTCTGGAAGCATTTGGAATATTAGTAACTGTAACTATCATCCTAACCTTAACCTTTCCTCCCGGTCTGTGCCGCCAAAAACAAAAAAGTTTTGCACTGGCTGCACGTATTGAGAAAATGACCTGCAAATAGACACTTTCTAAAAAGAAAAGTAAACTCATTAATGTGGTTTGGGGAGGGGGTGTCAGGTAACCTGCCCTAAATGTTTCCCTGCTTCAAGCCCGGCTAACATCATATGTCCCACCATGATTGGTCGCTTCATCTGCTTCGCACACAATATTGGAAAAGACCATTCACACAAAACTGGTAGGCCGCAATAACATTAAACTTTCACATTAAGTCGCGGGCCGCAAAACATCATCTTGGGGGCCGCAATTTACCCATGGGCTGCCAGTTTGAGAACCCTGGTCGAGAGATACTTGTACAAATATGGTTTTCATGGAAGATTCATCAGAAGAAAACCTCTTCTTCGTCCTCACCACAAAATTCAACCTTTGAAGTTCACAAATGAACATAGAAACAAGCCTGATGCATTTTGGAAACAAGTTCTGTGGACCAACCCGGTTCAGATGGAACTTTTTGGCTGCAATGAGCAAAGGTCCGTTTGGAGAAGAAAGGGTCCAGAGTTTCGTGAAAAGAACCTCTGTCCAACTGTTAAGCATGGAGGTGGATCAATCATGATTTGGGCTTGTATTGCAGCCAGCGGCACAGGACAAATTTCACCAGTAGAAGAAGAATGGATTCCACAAAATGTCAGCAAATTTTGGACACTAACTTAATGCCATCTGTGAAAAAGTTGAAGTTGAAGAGAGGATGGCTTCTCCAAATGATAATGATCCTAAACACATCTCCAGATCCACGCTGTCTTACATTCAGAGACAGAAACTGAAGGTTTTGCAGTGACCTTCAATCACCTGACCTCAACATCTTTGAAAATCTATGGACAGACCTGAAAAGAGCAGAGTGGAACAAACATCCCAGAAATCTGAAAGAACTGGAAGACTTTTGGAAAGAAGAATGGATGAAGAAACCTCAAACAAGAATGGAGAGACTCTTGACTGCTACAAAAAAACCTTTACAAGATGTGATACTTGCCAAGGGGGCAGTACAAGCTACTAACTCTGCAGGGTGCCCAAACTTTTGCACACGCCATTATTTTGTTTTCTGTTATTTTGAAAGGGAAAATGATGGAAATAAAGCCTCATTTTTTTTGACATATTAAAAGGATATCTTATCTGTAAACTGATGCATTTAGGAGATTTTTCAATCTCTCCTTGGGTTCTTTATGCACAATAATAGAACTTTTACATGGGGAGCACAAACTTCCAAACCCCACTGTACTTGTAAATTTTTTAACTTGTCTTAAGATTTTGATCAGGAGTGCATATTGCTGCATTTAGGGATAATAGTGAACTTAACATTCGTGAATCTTGCTCAAGTTAAACATAAAGTGCTGTCCTGCACAGGTTTTTTCCTGAATTTGAAGAGACTGCATGAACATGAAAACAGATTTGAATGGTCAGAGCTGCCTTCATGGGCTGATGACAAAACTTTTTGAGCATCTTACATTCATCTGGTCACAAGTGAAGGAATGGAGAGACACAAGAAGTTCATGAGTGCTTGAAGGTGTTTTTGTACACACATGCAATGATATTTCCATATCGGTTCTTCATGCGATTCTCATCCATCTTTGCAGAGTCCCATGGTGCAGTCTGTCCTTCAAAAAAACTCTGAACAAAGACAAGAGGATGATATTTAGTGTTATAAATTAACATCCATTATTAACCAAGCTATTTTTTAAGATCAAAACAAAACAAAAAAAAATACTGGAAATAAGGCAAAAAAACATTTACATCAATATGAGACATAAAGCTAGATGGAAGAATTTGGGAAGTTGTGTCAAATAGAGTTTACCATTCGGACAGGGGCAGTGGGTGTCACATTTAAAGCCCCTCACTACTCTGCTGGGTGGCTTCATCTGGAGAGTCAATCAGCTCATAGTGGGGGGAAAATAAAGCAAGTTCTCTTTCTGAACATGACAACTGCTCTCCACAGATTACCGTCGTTATATATATATGTATTCTCTCCTGCTAGGGAAATTTCCATTCTCATGAATCAGTCAAATTATAAAAAGACATCTCTACTGTTAGTGCCCTGCCGTTCTGCAGGGTAAGGATTGGCACATTGCAGAAAAGCAAAAAAAAAAAAAAAAAAAAAAAGCATCTGCAAATAAATAAATAAATAGTCAAGGGGTGGATGGTAGTTTGGGTCAGAGATTTTATTTGAGTAGGGAATTGTGCTCTAGCATCGCAAATCTACAGTCTCAAGGCAAAAACATATTAAAGATGACAATAATTAAAGAGTAAAACAAAAAATAGAAAAACAACATCAAATTTTAGAAATCAAAACAATATTCCAAGAATTCCATGAAATAAAACAAAAATGAAAATATTAAAAAAATTAAACACGATAAGAAATTGGAAAAGGTACGTTCTATGGTGTCACTGATTGTATACTTACTTTAGTTTTCCAAAATATTCAATTTTTTTGTAATTGTGTTTTATTTTCTGGAATTTTGTTTTGATTTCTAAAATTCTAGATTTTTCTCATATTTGTTTTGCTTTTTTAATTGTTGTGGTCTTTAAAGTAATTTTGCATTGAGTGATTTGCTGGTTTGAATTACATTTTAGGGCCAAAGTACAAATCTTGAAAGGGATTACTATATTGATCTTAAGGCAGAAAGACTTTAGACACTCAAAGACTTTCAATTCACAGAGACAAACCTCTGACATATACATACATGTCTGTTCTTCCAGTGAATATGGACACGTCCATGATAGATATGATTCTATTATGCTATCTGCAAAACCTACATGCTCAGACTCATGCTGCCTGTCACTCCAAAGGCTTGATAGGTATCACTCTGAAGAGAAACTGCAGTTGAGCTGGAAGGTGTTTTTAGCAAATGTAAAAGTACAGAACAGTAAAACTAGAGGAATAATGCCTTAAAATGGAGGTGATACTCTACCTCAAATGTAGTAGAACAAAACAAATAAATTTGATTTGTTTTTTCAAAAAAAAATTTTTTAATCACATTTTGCTAACCTGGTTCTATGGGTAGTTTTTTCTTCATATTTTTTCATCTTCAAATTACATTTTGTTGTTTTTTTTTTTTTTCATTTCTTATGAAAACACCTTAAGCCCAGCACGGCTGGTTAGTGCTATTCTTTTATTGTGTTGAGGGACTGTTTTCAAAAACTGTGAAGTCACAACAAAGAGCCAGAGTTACAGTTTCTGAACAATGGCAAAGGTCTGAAAAGAAGTATGAATGGCATTACATAGTTGATTACGGACTGACTTCTGCAGGGAAAGAAGAAAGAAGACTCACTCCATGTGATTTCATCAGTTAGCTTGATCCTTTCTGTTCACACAAACTGGAAGCAGGGGTGATATCACCACAGCATAACAGTAGAAACTTCCCTTTTGATATTTTTTTTGACTCAAACAGTGTGCCAGTGTGCAGAACGGTTTGACATGCAAATGCTCTGTAACAGCTTAAACTCCAAATGACTTTGCAGGTGTTTAACGGTGCCCCTCTGTTGGCCTCCACTTCTGAGGCTAAACTTACGACTGCTATGTTATCATGTTGTATTCAAAATTTTTCTGTAGTGAGGACTGCATCAACACCTGCACACGGTTAAACACGTCTGCAACTTCACAGCATCTGCTGGTAAATGCCCTTTTTTTTAAATGAAATCAATTGTCTTACATTCACAGGGGTTTGAAAGTAGCCAACAACAACTATCTATCTGAAAGGTTCGAAAAAGTCACAAAAAGGCAAAAATTTTCTGCTTACCTCATTTATCTGATCCAAAGTTAACGTACAGAATAACAAGAAGCAGGGGTCAGAGAGAAATATAGTACAGCGTAAGTCAACAGGTTTAGAGGTGCACTTGGCTCCAATCATCTAAAATAGACGGTTGAAAAGGGCATTAACCTCAAGACAGATTGATAAAGACATAAGCGAAAAACACCACACAAATGAATGGCTTCAGTTGGGTGAAATTAGTTTTTTTCGCAGTTATTTTTAATTTTGCTTTGTTTTTATGCAAATTTGCAATGCACTCTGCATAACCCCGAAAACACCTTGATTGGATAGTTGCAGGTAAAGGGTTGGAAAGAAAAAAAAACCCAGAGATGGTATGGAGGGTAAAATAAATAAACAGACATGCGAAGAGGTTGAAGCAGTGTTGCAGAAAAAGTTACCATCATATTTATGTTGAAGGATTATAACTTTTTCAAAGGCAGTCTTTTCTCAGGGTTATTTCCTCCAATAAGAGAAAATGAGATTTGGACAAAGTTTTACAGAAAATTACAAATGTCATGTTTGGTTCTACACCAGTCCATGGTAGCTGCATGCCCAACCTAGGACCTACTGATCCTAGGTTGGGTCAGAAGGACATGTGAGCATGCTTGCTCGCAGAGACTGTTGCACATATTTTTACTGATGCGGTATTGTTGTCTTTCATGTTGGCACTTAGGGACAGCATCTTTTGAAAAAAAAATAACAAAATGCAACACTGGTGTAGACAACAAGGAACAGCACAAACACACAGTGGGAGCACATTATGACAACTGATTATAATGGGGTTTCTGGGGAAGAACAATGCATTTGGGGCTGCATGGTGGCACAGTGGTTAGCGCTCCTGCCTCACAGCAAGAAGGTTCCTGGTTCAAGTCCTGGCTGGGGGACCTTTCTGTGTGGAGTTTGCATGTTCTCCCCATGCATGCGTGGGTTTTCTCCGGGGACTCCGGCTTCCTCCCACCGTCCAAAAACATGCTCCACAGGTTAATTGGTTACTCCAAATTGTCCCTAGGTGTGAATGTGAGTGTGTATGGGTGTGTGATTGTGGCCCCTGCGACAGACTCGCGACCAGTCCAGGGGTGTACCCTGCCTTCGCCCATGAGTAGCCGGGTTAGGCTCCGGCAACCCCGTGACCCCGAAAGGGATAAAGCGGATTGGAAAATGAATGAATGAATGAATGAACAATGCATTTGACTTTGTGGTAGAGACAAGGAAAGTGACAGAAAAAGCTGCACACCATCACAGAGAATGAGGTTCATAAGAAAATGTGAGGTATTCTCAGTCATTAACCTCTGTAAAGTCCAACATAAGGCTTGACATGTGGTTTTAATCTTTAAAGGTCCTACCTCGTACTCCTCTTTGAAGCCATAACCCTCAGCACACTTCATCTGAGTGATGTGTTGAAGGAGGTCCGCTACCCGGATGGCAGGGTGCAGCTGACCGGTCTGGTATGGCACATCCGCAACCTCCCGCTTTCTCAAGGAGTGAGTGTGGGACTGCACTAGGCTGTTGCTCTCGCTGCCCAAGTTCTGGCCCTCATCTACGGGGCACAAAGAGGGAGAATAAAGAAATCAGAGCTCAACTGACAGCCCCTCAAATATCATGTTGACATAAACTGGGGGGACACAAGGCTTAAAGCAATAAATGCTGGACATCTAAAGAGTGTTGATAGGTCAAGCTAAGATACAAAGCTTAGGCATGGATTTTTCTCAAAATGCTCTGATAAGCAGATGGAACATTGTCTCATTTACTGTTAAGCATTATGTCACCCCCTCCAGATTGACAAAAAACTCTCAGCTAGTAATCTGCTTGTTATGGATGGTCACAACAACACAAGATCATTGAGTAATCGGATGAATCATGTGGTGGGAAGGTTCTGGTCCATCTGTCCCAGTGTGGTTGAAAATATTGTAATATACAACCATTTTAATGCAAGGCCTTTGTAAAAAACAAAGATGATCCATCAGAAGATGTATAACATAACAAAGCACAGCATTTACTTTGTTCACCTGCACACTAGCACCCTGGTTTTGTGTTAAGAATCTTGTTTGCAAGTCAGACTCTACTCCAGCACTTCCTACTGTTTTCCAATCAGTGGTAGACATGAAGCACAGATTCTCTGAGGCGCCTGCAGACGATGGAGCAACTCCAGAAACATGGAGGGCAATGATGTGAGGGGGTGAGTTGGGCTACAGGGAAAAGTAGGTAAGCATCACACAGCTTGGATTCAGCCCCTGCCACCCTTACCTCTCTGAATCATGAACAAAACAAAAAAAACATCAAATCTAAAAGAAAAGATACAACCGAGAAGGGAACTAGAGATGGAAGGACAATGCACGAGGCCATAGTGGGGGGCTGTGTGTGCTATGATCATGCTAAGTTAATGGTGGCATGGTACAGAGAGTGGTGAGATGCTAACGTGCCCACATATCATGCAGTAAATGTCAGAAGCAGCTTCTAAGTGCGGGCTTGCTTCCCGAGTAAACACAGTCTTCTTCCCCCAACCCAGGGCCCACCTGGGAAAACTTACCATTAATGGGCACTTTTTTAGATAGCAGATACATAATAGGTTACATATGTAAAGAAACAGAGGAGAAGAGACAGGAGAGAGGGGATAAGCAACAATACAGCAAGAGAACCTGTTACAATAATTTTAGATCTCTGTTAAAGGGCAAGACCACATGCCATCCCAGTTCAAAATGCAGTTAAAAAGCCTATCCAGAAGGAGAGATATGAGGTGGATAAATGGGGCAATTTTAAAGGTGCAAGACATAATTGTTTTAAAAAGCAAGGAATTCATGGGGTTGAAGCCTCAATTGAGTGGGACGGATGCCGAATAATATACGATAGGATTTAGTATTTCCCCAAACAGTTACAAAAGCTGCTTCTACAGTTGTTTTCATTTTTCGTCTACTTCCCAAATGAATTAATTCAAGACATCGTCGATCCTAAAGAAAAATGTAATCTCTTGATTGTAAATTCCATGGTTGAACGTGTCACCATCAGAACTATGTACTGCTGTACTTTGATGTTAATTGCTTCATGCTTCATTAAATGTGGAACAAACATGAGCAGCTGTCGCAGGACCGGTGATGAAACACGATGCTTAAAGTTGCACTAAAGCAAAGAAGCAGTGAGCCTAAAATTGCATGTGCAGTGCTTGCAGTGAAGTTGGAGCCTTTTTCCTCCTTGGCCTTGAGTTTGCAATTATCACAGTTCTAATGCCCCACTTAGCACCAACATCATGTGCTCGTGTGCGGCGCTCTACGCAAAGCTCTTTTGCCGGAGCGGTGCAGAGCAGTAATAATTAACCGAAATACAAAATGCTATTCGTTATTCTGTTTAAGTGCCGAACAAGATGTTCAAACTCACAAATCAAAACAAAAACAAGTAGGTCAAAAGTGATTAGCCAAAGGCAGGGGGGAGCAACATTAAAAAGAATAATAGAAGAGAAAGGAAGTTAATGTGCAGTTGGGGGGAGGGCAGCACAGTTCATGACAGACTTTAACGGGACGTTTGGAACCTCAGAGAAACAAAGAGCATTTTCCCATCTGTTGTGTCTCAGCTGCCATGGCTTTAACATGCTGTAGTACCCATGGTTGCTGGAGAAGACTGCCTCCCACCCATCACCCCCCCACACACACTTTCAATCCATGTCTCCAGCCATACAAATGAAAGGTCAAACAAATGAGTGACACACAATGAGGATGGGATGCAGTCAAGCCAGCCTATGTGTGGGACAGGGTGGGTCGAGGGGGTGGGGGTGGGGGGGCAGTAACATGGGAACCAGCAGGCATGAGTGAAGGTGAACTAACTACCTTTCCTTAACAAACACATCAAAAATGTTGACATGTCTATTTGGGTCCTGGCCAAATGTTCTGCATGTAGCTGTGATTTCCTTTCTGATAGCTTACATCATGAAAAGCAATGAAGAAAGAAAATGTGTCTCACCAAGAACAGCTGTTGGCACAAAGGGATCTGCTCAAGCCCCCAAGGTGCAGAAGTCAAATGAGGAAAGACAGTAGCAGCAAATAAAAGAAAATTAGAAAAAGTCAGAGTAAAAAAAAAATTGACATTTTTTGCATATTAGTCACATTTTAAAATGGTCATTTCTTCAGTAATGGCTTCTTCAATTCTTTGAGCAGCTGTGGTTCCAGGTTAGACAGGTAGGTCAAATTCAAATTCCTCCCCTACCCCTCAAGCTCCTCTCTATTGGCAGCCTTGGATTAGGCTGTAGACTTCTGATTGGAAGATTGCAGGTTTGATTCCTGCCATGCTCGCCCATGTGTTGAAGTGTCCTTGGACAAGGCACCAAACCCTACATTGCTCCTGGTGGTTACATGTCTGTAACGTGTTGTAGCAGAGCTGCCTTCAGTGTGTGAATGAGGCCTTAAGGTGGAAAAGCGCTCCATAGGTACATGCAGTTTACTATTACCAGTTGAACAGTTCATTTACTTGATAATTACTCATGCTGTCCAAACTTTTCAGTTGATTTCAATGTTTTTGATCTTTGGTGCCTTGTTTGACTGTAGTCATTTTAAAGCACCATATAAATTATTAAATTTGAACTTTTCTCCATCAAAACAACAAGCCGTGAAACAAAAACATTAGACACAGTTAGGAATTTTGTTGAACTGTTTACAGTAGACTGGAGGTAAAACAGCTCAAATCTCCTTCGGTCAATCGTTTTCACAAAAAAACTGATTTCATTCAGGAAATGTCAAAACAGTTTTTAGACATTGTTATTCATTTATATGTGGCGACACTTGATTTTTTTTGTCTGATAACCATTTTATTACAATAACTGAATTGCTTGGGAAATTGTTCTTTGAGGGTACGTGACACTGTGGGTTAATAAGGAAGCATGTTTACCAGGATAGAAGGAGTTGGTGGGTATGGAGGAGCCAAGTGCGCTGGCTTTCGCCAACGTGAAGGTGGAGGGAGGTGATCCAGCTACAAATGTCAGAAAGAATGGTGGTTGATGATATATATATATATATATATATATATATATATACTCACAGTACACACTGGAGGACAATCTAATAGCACTAACTGTCACTGTAACTTCTCCTCCTCAAAGGGATAAAGAAGTAATGCATTTAAATCATTTCCACAGACAGAGGGCCAGATTTGAACTTCTACACCAGCAGACAGTTAACCAAGGTCATTGCACTTTTTGGGGCTAAACCCCAGCAGAGATACAAAACCTGCTGTGGATTTTAATCCGGTGCTTTTGAATGGGATTAATACAGGTCATGTCCTGGATTCAGACTTGGCTCAGTTGCCCACAAACAAAGTATTTAGTTTACATGGTAAGATAAAAAATAAATTGGATGTTGTAAGGGTGATATTGATGCTCATGATAGACTCTCTGAGGATCCTATTGTTTACAGATTAACTTTAAAGTCTGATTTGGGATTTTAAGATGTCTTTATGAGCGATATCTGATTGCCAGATTATTAGAGATTAACAAATTTTTATCAAATGGTTGTCACAACACGAGATCCCGTTTTAGGGTAAGAGGAAATCCTCTAGTAACATGTGAGATTTGAGCATTTACCATATTTTTTCTAAGTTAAAATAGATATAGAAATCATACAAATATGAAAGGAAATGTGCTCAAAGTATGGAAGAGTTTCTTTCAGATTTGAAATTAAAAAAAAGTTGAAAATACAGGGAAAATGTCATATTCTCTCAAAAAATGTTATCCAAGTTTTACACTAAAGGAAATGCAAATCTCATCTATTAACACTAGGGATATCCCGATCCAAGCACGTGATTGGAAATCGATCTAAATCAGATGTTGTTTCATATTGAATTCAGAATTAAATATTTAACCCTAACCCTATTATTAATTATTTTGATGAGCGCTGTGTATTTCAAGGTTGTTATTTCAAATAAATGTCCCACTAAAAGTCTGCATACCGTATATCTTATAATAGTAGCTCTGGTGTTTACTCCATCACAAACAGCATGGGGATGGTTAATGGGTTCATTTTGCTGTGAAATTCAGTCACAAATGCAGACAACAGCAGATGAACATTTCAGGTTTGATTAAAATGATGAGAACATGGTATTCTGTTCTGATAAGCACTGGCTGTGAACGTTTCTTTTCTCTTTTAAGCATCATCAATCTCTGTGTCAAATATTCTCTTTGCTTTTTATGTCGATCATTTTCCTGGAGACATGCCCACCCTCGCTCAATAATTAATGTTAAAACCAGTTCTTCTGATTTGTTGTTCACTTTCTTTGCATCTCCACCAGTGACTGGTTTTGCTTGTTTCTGCAGTGTCTTCTCCATATCACAATATGCTTGTGCCATTCTTGTATACAATTAGGATTCACCACAAAATGTGGAGCAGATTTCTCACCAGCTGTATGCCGCTGGTCCCCAACCAACTGGTGTTGATCAATTGCCACTGGGCAAAAAAACAATAAATTATTTTTGCTTTGAAAAAAATCTTTTATTCTGAAAAATCGTTTGTTTTGAAAAATAACTGGATTGTCTCAGCTACACCTTGGATCACTTGACCTGTAAAGTTTGATTGGGGAAGCGAAACGACTATGTCTGAACAATTTTTTATTCTGAAAATCTTGTTTTTGAAATTTGACAGGATTCTCTGGATTACATTTCAGTCCCTTGAGGCTAAAAGCAGTCCGGTGGCGTGCAACACCAGAGCAGTTGGATGTGGAACCTTTCTTTGTAAATGGGATCAGTGCAGGAACAGAAGAACAGGATACAACTTCAAGACAAAAAAATAAAAATGTTAGGTTACCAGGAGTCCTAATTAAAATATGGATTTATCTCACCAGGTGATTCACACAGCGTTTCTGTTTGCATAAAGATAAGACTTTACCAACAACTTTTCACAGCAGTGCTGCAGCGAGCGCGGGTGGGGTCAAAAAAGGGGAGCTGTGCAAGGGGGCGGGGCGCTCAGTCTTTTTTTTGAGTTGTAGAAATGAGCTTCAGTTTTTCTGAAATGTTTTTGTGCTGAAATGTTATTGAGTTTAAACAATAGATTTGTTGGTTACATCTTGTTACTGTATTTAAGTTTTTTAATGATACGATCTTATTATAGTAAAATAAACTGCTTTTTAACCACTCCTGACGCCACACTACATTAACAGGATGTTTATGTTTTTTGTTTGTATGTTTATGTTTTTATCAATCCTCAAAAATGCACACGTCAGATGACTGAACGAAGTGATGATCGAATCTGTTGTCAGAACTGTTAATTACTAAGTTTAAAGCACATGTTCTAATTCAAGTAAACTATTTCTTTGTCATTGCACACTCCAACAACAAACTGTCATTTATTTTACTGTGAAACAAGTATCAAGGTTTGAGAATGTTAATTTCAACAAATCTTTCTTTTGTTTTTTAAAAGAAAGGCTGATTTCTTTCCTACAAATAGAGTAAATAAATAACTTTTAAGTAATAATAATGAACTAAAAAGGCAATAAAAAACTTATGTTATGAATAAATTATTTCTAGTCTGCTTATGCAACCGTGCAAAAGTCCAAGTACCACAGGCTCTTACCTCTGCCATTAAGCGTGAGCGCACATTCACTCCGGGTGTTAAGTGTGTGGTTGTGTGTGTCCATGAAGGACAACACCTCATCACAGTTGGTACCCTGCTCTGTGTAGCTCTTGTCCATTGAGTTGACCATTACAGTCATCTCCTGACGAGTGCTGTTCAGGGTCTCCTTACGCTTCTTTGCCAATTTCCTTTCATGGAGAAGAAAAAACATGAAACATTACACAACACTAAACAAACAGCAAAGGCAACACTTAAGGGTGAGTCTGAAATGGAGCCAAGGGACATTAATCATAGATGTAATGAGATGAGCCGAGTTGGGCTGGGGACACATTAGGCTTTATTAGGCAGAACAGGCTTTTTCAAGCAGATGTAAATACAAACTTGACAATGAAGAAAGTAGTACTCTAACCTAAAAACCTCAGCAGACCAGATGATTGAAAATTAGCTATTGCACTGAAAGAATTTCAGTTGTAAACACTGAACTAAAACAGTCAGCCTGCTTTTACTGGCCCACTTCTTTAGGATGTGCTAAAGAATGGAAGCTATCAGTACCCAATCAAAAAGCCTTAGGTCAAATGGTTGAGATAAACAAAAATTGTTGCCAAATAGAGTCAGAAAACAACTAATGAAAAATGCACTGAAGAGACCGTTTTGGAATTAAAAACATGATCTGACTCAATGATCAGCATAATCAGACCTGAACCTCATAGTACAGTCTGTAAGGACATTGATCATTTGGCAACAGTCAGGTCTCTGACTTTAATTTAAATGATGTCAAGATCCTTCCTTCTGCAGAAAAATGTTTGTGTTTTTTTTTTCTTGCAGACTTTTGGGCAAGAATGTATTATTGTTTGTTTTGGCCCAAATGCATTCACTCAACAAACAGAACAAATACTTATTTCATTTTACAGATAAGTTGGGAATGAGTAATGATGCTCTATTTTGTCCCACAAAAATAGAAGAAGTTGCTTTAGGCTCTTCGTTGAACATTACCTTTGATCAAATACAAAATTCAAGACAAAAGAAAAATAAAACTGACTTTAGTGTGCAGGTCATGGTTAGAATAATTCCGCAGGAAATAACTGACAAGACAGCTTTAGGAAAAATAAAGAATTTTAACATTTTACGTGGTTCATGCTCTGACTTAATCTATGTTAACAAATTCAAATGTTCACAGAGCCTTTCAGCTTGTACAATTGTTGATCTGGAAAACACTTGAATCAGATAGAGCAATACAGAGTACAACAGGATCAAGACCATCTTTCACATTCACTGGCCAAGTTAGTTTTTGTTTTATAAAGAATCTGTTACTTCTGTGTATCACTTTCTAATCAGACACACATATGGGTTTTGTCTGGTGTTGTAGATCTGAGCCTCTATTGCTCTGGTGCTTAGGGTTTGTTCCTGAGCTGCTAGGATGAGCGCTTCTGTGCTGTCCTCTTGGTTGGTTTGATGTGCAGTACATAGTGTTCTGCACAATATAGAGATTGTAGGGCTGATCCTTCCATGGCTCTTCTGCACAGGACCTCTGGCCTGAGGTCTCTGTTATCATCAATGTGGAGCCCAAATCCACAAAGCTTTTACCAGTATCATTGCTGAGCCAAATCATGTCTTTATCCAGTTCACTTTGAGGCCAAGTTTTTTCGTATCTTTACTGTAAATATTGAGATGACCTCTTTGCTGAAAGTGAATTGCACTGAGCAGGATTATATTGTGAGCATTTTCTGGGTTGGTCAGGAGGTAATTATTGAGTGACACTCAGGAGACTTCCTCACTCACAGATCAGGGGTAAAGGCTTCTTGTGTTGCACAGATTTGACTGTTACAAAGGGGGTTAAGGTTAAGTTTTGTTGGGCCAGACATAATAAAAGAAGAGAGAAGGAGAGTATGATGTTAGATATGGGAGATAAAGTTGCAAAAGAAAGGGGAGTGCAAAAAATGAATAAAAAAGGGGTTAAGGAAGTTGGAGGATGAATACAGAAGTAGGATGGGGTGGGAACACGCTGCTGGAGGTTTATCATCATTGTTGCCATGTTTAAATATTAGTCTAAAGGGCGGGGCCTGTCCATACACTCAAATGTTACAAACATACCTGTTGGCTCCAAAAATCTTCACACACAAACATGTCAACATGTTCACAATACCACTACAGTTCACACACACATACTTCTGCATACAGACCAACACATGTAAAGCCTTTCATTCTCTCATGCATACTGTTTGTTCAAAGGTAAGTTGACACCTGTGTTCAGGTGAGTGTTAATGTTCTACTGAGGTGGATGATGGAATGTAAAAACAGGGTGAGTTCCCAGTTAACCCCACACAGAGACCCCCACCGAAGCAGCAGCACCCAGGGCCCTTCCAACACCCACACGGTATAGATAGAGGATATCCCGCTCCAGCATGGGAACCCACCCTCAGAGGGCCAGCCCCAGACGAGCGACCCACCATCCCTTAGGAATTCTGGGCAACCACCCACCCCAATCTCAGGCACATGCCAGGGTCCCCCAAGGGAGACCCACCCCTTGCAGGATTTTATTTTTTAATTGAGAGATTATTCCTTGTAATGGTGTTAATTTAAAAATCTGAATGCCATACCTGTGTTTTGTGGCCTATGTAAGCATTCTTCTGATTGGATTTAGAATTTAACAGCATCACTGAAATAAAAGGCCAGTTTCATGCTACTACACTAGATTACCAGAAGTATGGTCTCACCTGCCTTGACTCACATATAAACTGAAGTCCGTCCCATTCCTAACCCATAAAGTTCAATGCGATGTGGGTCCACCTTTTGCAGCTTAACAGCTTCAATTCTCTGGGAAGGCTGTCCACAAGGTTGATGAGTGTTTCTAGGAATGTTTGACCATTCTTCCTGAAGTGCATTGGTGAGGTCACACACTGATGTTGGTGGAGAAGGCCTGGCTCTCAGTCTCTGCTCTAATTCATCCCAAATGTGTTCTATGGGGTTCAGGTCAGGACTCTGTACAGAACAGTCCAGTTCCTCCACACCAGTTCTCCATGTCTTTATGGACCTTGCTTTGTGCTCTGGTGCACAGTCATATTGGAAGAGGAAGGGCCGGCTCCAAACTGTTCCCACAAGGAGCGCGGAATTGTCCAGAATGTTCTGGTATCCTGAAGCATTCAGACTTTCTTTCACTGGAACTAAGGGGTCAAGCCCAAGTTCTGAAAAACAAGCCCACACCATCATTCCTCCTCCACCAAACCTCACACTCGGCACAATACAGTCTGAAATGTTCAGTTCTCCTGCAACCTCCAAACCCAGACTGGTCCATCAGATTTCCAGATGGAAAAGCGTGATTCATGACTCCAGAGAAGGCGTCTCCACTGCTCTAGAGTCCAGTGGCGACCTGCTTTACACCACTGCATCCCGCTCTTTGCATTGTACTTTGTGATGTGTGGCTGGGATGCAGCTGCTCAGCCATGGAAACCCATTCATGAAGCTCTCTGGGTACTGAACTTGGGCTAATCTGAAGGTCACATGAAGTTTGGAGCTCTGTAGCAACTGACTGCAGAAAGTCTGTGACCTCTTTGCTCTATGAGCTTCAGCATCTACTGACCCCTCTCCATCAGTTTACGTGGTCTACCACTTCATGAGTCGCTATCACTCTTCCATTTTGTTCTGATAGAACTGACAGTTGACTGTAGAATATTTAGGACATTTCACCTCTGGATTTGTTGTATGGGTGGTATCCTATTGAAAAATAGGAGGAAAAGGTGGGACAGGAAAAAAAGGTGCATGCAAACAACCCAGTAAGGATAGCTGCTTGAACAGCAGCAACATATTTTATCACACATGTGACGGCATTCCTAATCATCTCTCTGACTGATACCGCAGTAAGTGCCAGCCCTCACAGTCACTTCTGGCAATACATGTAGGGTGAATATTTTTGGCCACCACAGGATGCTTCAATGCCTTCAAAAGACTTTGATGAATGAATAAAATCATTAATAAATTTCATCAATCATAAACCTGCTTAAAGCTCACAAACAGGATTCTTGTCAGAAAGGCAAGTGACTGGGAAGAATACCCACTAAGTAGAATACTTAAAAAGGCAGTCAGCAATTAATCTGACAGTAGTTGTACTTGGTTAAGAATAGCTCAGCTAGAACAATTTATAAAAAAGTGAGGTAATTTTAGGGAAAATGTTACACCTGGCAGTCAGTGGTGTGGTGCCACATCTTCATGACATGTTCCAGAATCTTTACTAATGAGCTGTTTGATCTGCAGCAGTTCATTTTCTTGGGATAGTTACTTGGTTTGGGTAGGTGTGAAAGCTCATCTGAACTACACTGTGGATCAAATCAGAAAACTTTATTCCTGTGTTCTACTCCTACAGTTTCCGGGTCACGAGCGGACGGGTCTTTAGGTCTCCTCACCATTGTCGTCCTCAAGCAATTTTAAATTTTAGTTGTCACAGAAATACTGCAAAACAGTAGTAATCCTGTAATATAGAGAGCAGGCAACAATACCGAAGAAAAATCAAGACACATGTTGAAGCTAGCTCCACTGATAAAACTCGAAGCTAAGCTAACACCTCTGATACAACTCGTGAAAGAGATCCAACAGGACAGAGTACGTGACGAAAAAGATAATCGGCTTGACCTTCTTGAGAGAAAAGTAAACGACGTGGATTTAATTCAGTTCAATTTTATTTATATAGCCCAATATCACAGCCATAGCCGTCTCATTGGACTGATTATCAATATATTGTAAGAAGCAAAAAAGATTATTAAACATGTAAAAGTAAACAATAGCTGGTTGGTAAACAGACTAAGCTGAACAAACATCTCTGCCCTTACACCCTCCTTCACGGTGAGGAAAAACTAATTTAAAAAAAAACCCTATCTAAAACCTATTCTTTCAACAAATACGAAAGAATAATTTATTTCTCTGAATTCCAGGATCTTCGTTAAACCACTTTGTCCACCAGACCTGTCCAAGGTAGCGGTTGTTAACAACAGGAAAGACTTTGAGAAGTGTGTGGTCACTGACGTCTGAGCAATTAAATGAAGCAGAACAGGAGTCAAATATGATTTTCTTTTAAAAATGATGCCTAGGATCTACCACTGTCTGCTAGGTGAATTTTGACTCTGATTTTCAGCAGAGATTTCTGACCTGCAGACAACTAGAGCTCAACTTACTTGCAGTGATATCAGCTGAAGGTGAATCGACCTGACAGACAAAGTTTGCAGTCATCACAATGAGGAGAATTTTATCAACTCTGTTGAACCAGAAGAACGGCTGTTAATCAGGCAGCAGAACGCAGGAATACTGTCTTGGACAAAGGCTCTAATCATGTCACTCCACTTGGTTTCCTAAAGTGTGCTTTATGACCAGTGATTTTTCTGATTAAAATAATCTGCACATATTTCTGATTTTGTTATACTGATTTATGTAAATGACTTATTTGATTTATGAAGCATGATCCATGTTAATAATTTTCTAATAAAAGAAAATGATAATTATAATGTGCATATATTTTTCTGATGTTGGATACTATTTCGCTGACCTTTCTAAAGAAAAATAGTATACATTTGTGGATGTTTGAAACTTATTTACATCACTGATTTTTTTACTACTGGAAAATAATCTGCACATATTTTTGAATGTTGATGATTGATCTGCATATACTATGATAAAGTCTAAAATAGTGTTATATCTATTTACATAGCCGACATTGGGTTACTTAGTTTGAGAATGTTGAATGATTTTTTCAGTGAAACAGCAGAACTTCCATAGTCTTCTGAGATGTTCAACCAAGGAAGAAAGCTAGGATGGATGATCAACAAAGACACTAATATAAAACACTTCTGAAGGCTCATTGAAATGCATAATTCATAAGTATGCAATGCTTCCCTAAACCCCTATATGTGCACAGATGTCCGTCTAGAGTCATTGAAGTATGAACAAGTACGAATAAACTACGTAAAGACATTTAACCTGTGCTTCACCGAATTTCATCGCTTTGACATTCAAGCACTGGGAGGAAATCACATTGCTTCAGCACCATGGACAGTAACGCTTGCCCTCACAACGTGTTGTTTTAATTAAGCACTGCAAACAGCTCCGATTTACTTTTAGTGGCAATTTTATGCCATAAATTTAGCGTTGGAGCGCTTTTTGGCATGGTGGATACATTTTTTCCCTGTAACAAAGTGACATTTGTTACTTTTGTATCTGTTATGTGTTTTTGTCTTCCTCACCAGGTCATGTTTGGGCAAATGTTTGTTTAGCTGTCTGGCAGCCATTTTGAATGTTCAGTTGAAACCATTTGGAATGGGAGGGGTGTTTAGTTGAAACCCCCGCATTTGTTTCTGTAGTGGTCTGAACCAATTGGTGTGAGGCAATATAAGCAGAAGTGTTTATTCAGGAAGAAGGTATCCCATAGCTCTCAGTAGTGTGATAGTGTGAGTTTGTTTTTAAATGTGGCACAAGTGGCTCTGAGCGCTGACTCCTTTGCATCGCATCTGACGAGCTGTCACTCTGGAGGTGTTCTTCCCCGGATTAGAATCTAAGAGCGAGGCGAGCCCGGGAAGTTTAAACTCAGAGTCATACAGTTTTATTCAGGCCTACGATCAAAAAAAGAGTTGAGTTTAATAAGAGAAACAATAGCCTACAAAGTTGCGATCGTTTCTGATCGAGTTCCTCTCTTCCATTTCTAACAATAGGTAACTTTTTTGAAGTAAATGTTTCCTTCCTCATCAAGTCTCTCCTGCATCCATGGGAAAATGTTTTTTTTTTTCTTTAAAACTCTTGTAGCCGATTTTCATGTGTTTTTGCATCTCCCTGCAACGCAAAGGTCTGTTCGCTTCAAAGGGTTAATATCCGGGAAGTCCGTTCTTTTCTGATAATCAACGCCTCACGGCACATTGATCCGCTTAAACGATATTCACCAACAAGGAAATACATATTTAATTAAGTGTTAGTAAGCTAGTTCATTTTTTATGTTAAATAGTTTGTCACAAAAAAGCAGACTACCTATTTGATTCGCGTTGTCATGGTAATAAAGGACGGGCTGATATCATGGTGCAGCGGGCAGCAGCTGCAGAGGATAGAGCTCAACATACGTGTTTTCTAACTTATTCGTTTTACTCTAAAAATATGAAAGTACTAATATTTGATTTAATATGTATTCCCTTGTTGGCTAAACACTGTATAGCGTAATCAGGTCAATGTCCTTTGAGGCGTTCATTAAAATGAACGGACTTCACGTAAATCAACCTTTTGACGCGATCGGACCTTTGCGTTGTTATTTTAAGAACACACAAAGAAAAGACAGACTAGAGCTTTCAAAAACAGGTCACGGTCCTTTTGTGTCGGACACTTTAAACCATAAAACTTTGTGCGTGGCACAAACCTTCGGACGGGAAGCTGCAGCTGTGTGATATAAGTGTGTGAAAGACATGAAAATCATCTACAAGAGTTTTAAAGAAAGAGAAAAAAAATGTTTTTCTCGTGGTTGTGAAGGACATGATGAGGAAGGAAATGATGTATTTAGTAAAAGCAGTAAACGCTGATTTTGTTTTACTGGCAGAGTTATGGTACAACACATGAAACTTTCTGTTGCATTTAAAATATTAAGATGATCGAGGCACATGCCTGAAAAAAGCTGAAACAAACCAAGAGGAAATCAGCCCAATTTCCTTCATCATAAAACTGGTAAATAAAAATGAGGAACCAATAAAACCAATGACAAAAAAGTCACCAAGTGAGAGATAGAAGACTGGAACTCTCAATCAGAAATTATCTAAACTCTGTATTGTTTCTTTTGTTAAACTAAAACCCTTTTTTGATAATAGAACACAATCTTACGCCTCTGACGTCAAGCTTCCCAGCCTCGCCTTGCTTGTGGATTCACCGCAGTCCAGAACCCCAACCAACATCAGAAGTAGACTACACAAATTTGTGCATGGTTCTCGCATGAGTTAAGCACTGTTGAGTATTATTGGCATATGAATGGCATATGAACTACGTAATTTTAGCATGAACTGCGTAATTCTTAAATGCTCCAACATTTTGAACAGCTCAAAACCGAATTCTCTCGACAGACATCTGTGCACATTGGTGAATAACATTGGTGAACGCAAGGAAAACCTACAAATTACGTATGTCCCACATGTATCACTAAGGACATTCGCACAAATCAGTAGTGAATTACCTTTAACATTACAGCAATCATGCAGGGTTCACATATGACTTGTTTATTATGTGAGGCAAATTAGCCGACAACCCTCCTCCTGGCTGACTTGTGCAGGCAAAGGAGGTCCCTGTGAATCTGAAACACACTGGGACCCTCTCGCAGATCCCCCCAGCTGCAGCTCCTGCCAGGATTCCAATGTACAGCCACCCCCCACCCCAGCAGGCTGTATCGGCTGGTCCAGCAGCTGACTTCAGAACTGGTGCAGACCAGGGGAATTCCACGGCATCGTGAGGGGCCGTGGTTGCTGTCTATGGTGCTGACCCAAAGGGATTTATTCAGACATTGAATGACTCGTGGTTTTATCTGGTTCATTTGTACTTCTTCCATGGTTTTGACATGGTTCGATCGTGATACATCTGTGAATATTTCACGCATTAAAAGCCACAACTTTTTCAATGTATATCCAACGTATATCCACGTATAACCAATTTTTCTTACGTGGCACATGCGTGTGATACAGCCTTTGTTGGGTTTGTTGGAATTTAACAACCAAAAGAGACTGAAAAAGGTACAATTTTCTAAGAAACTTGTGCTTTTCTACAATTTTTTTAAAAAAAATATATAATAACAATAATAAAACTTAATGACATTCAAGTCTATAATAAGGACAACAGTAACCAGTGTGTCATTATCAGGATGAACATAATACTCCTGTTAAGCAGGAAGTCCTACTTTTTGAGACCTGACTAATCATCTTTCTAATTTGGTTGTCCATCAAAAGTTACTTCCTGGTACAGAAGACAGCAGTTATCTGTGGTGGGTTTAGAACTCAACCACCTCCAGGTGTACTCCAAGATGTTGTTTGATGTTTCCTTTCTCTGATCTCAGTCAGCTCGAAACAGATTATTGGGCATTCATCGCAAATGCTGCACAGAGTGTCAGGAAGGAAGAGATACAGAATACATGTCTGTCTAGCGTTTGAATGGGGGATCATCCTTAAGAAGAACTGAAGCATTGTTCTACAAAGCTGAAGACACCAAGAGTAGAAAATAGGGTGGTGTGTGATCATGTCAGCTTTTTTTCAAACATCTTTGTAGCTTAAGACACTACTCCACCATCACCATAGAGTCAATGGGATAGACGTGCAGGAAGCCAAAACACATGCAGGACAAATATGGATTTAAAGGCAGGAAGGATGTTATCAGATATAGGGTGAAAAGGCAGGAAAAGAGAAACACTACAGACATGAGGCAAATCCTACTCAGAGCTGGTGACTGTGTTTGAGGATTGAGAAATATCCAACTGTAGCTTTGATGGACCTTAAGGAGCACTTAGCTCTAAGATGAAACATACAAGACGCCCTTTGGGGCTAATACACATTCCCATATAGTTGTACCACAATAACAAGTTTGTCCCTGTCTCATATGATGGATTTGACAGCAGCACCTTTGAAAAGGTTATTAAATCATTTAATAAAAATACTTTGTAAATATATGACAAAAACCATGCCTGTAGAAACATCAAAATAAGGGTTTTAGCAGGTTGCCGCTATGCTTGTCTGCTTTTTCAGAAGCTGTGCCAAAGTGACACACAGCATGACGTGTTCACAACAAATTATGGAGATGCATTGGTGTGGCGTCTTCCCGTCCTGCAGCAGAGATTACAGCCAGGCTTCTGCAAAAGCTCCATAGCAGGAGGAGGATGACATGACTCTTGGCATGCTATGGACACAGCATGTGGGTGAGAAGCATGGCACTAACATTTCACAAACTGGTTACTTACAGGTAGTAAGTGTAGGAGTGATAGGTTCTTCTGCCGATTGGGGTGGTGGTAGGATTTAAGCAGTGTAGGAGGGAAGGGATGGAATGAAAAGGAAAGAAAAAGTAAAAACAGATTAATGTTTGAAAAAAGAGTAGAAATGAACAAAATCTGATATGAAGGCAAGAGTGAAGTTAAACCAGTGATTGTGAGAGTAAAGGTGATCGCTTGGAGTCATGTCATGCTTTGCAACGAGTGTCTCAGCACAATGCAGAAACTTTTCCTGATTTTAACTGAGCTGCTCGCTGTTATGCTCATATTTGACCCCCACGGCGGAAACTTAATAAGCAGTTTGAATGTCTAAACACAACTCTGATTCCCTGTTGGCATCAGTAAATGACAAAATTCACACAATGAAGGCGTCTCTGTCTCAGCTTTGATTATCCCTAATTGAAAACAATTCCATTACTATCACACCTACCCACTGACTGCTGTGCTGCTCAGGCAGATGACGGTTATGTTGCCCGCAAAAACAAATATGGAGCATTGTATTGAAACAAAGTTTCTTTTTACTTTGTTACATCTCCATGCACTGAGTTGGCCTTTAGACTTCAGATAAATGAAAGAGCAAAAACCTGATCCACACTAAGTTTATTGTGTTTTTTTTCCCATCAAGGCACTGCAGAACTATAGTTTACCAAGAAAACCTTAGAAGCTGATAGTGTGGTATTTTATTTCTCACTGTGGACATAGAGGCATTTATATTTGCTGAGCTTCAGCTCTTTTGATTGCTGGATATGCACAGAAGACCTCTGCAGTATGGGGTCCAAAGCTAATGTAAACTGTGCCTCTGGCAATGCTGCCAACCCCTTTCCTTCTGAGTCTTTCAACACATTTTTTTTTCTTTCTTCATACCACAGAATTCAAAAAACATTTCTTATCTCCTAATTTCTCTGTCACTGCAGGACTACACGTGTTTGAGGTTGCTGTAGAAATTGATAAATTTTTTATAGAACACTTGTATCTCCTGGCGATAAACAGTGTTAATGGGCTGCATCTGCTTAATCAAATTAATTATTTATGACAAGTCTAACAAAGCTGTTGTCATGAAGGGAGAAAGATTTGAAAAAACAAAAGTAAAGCTGTCTCTTATGATGATTTTGAAAGCCTTGGTCTAATCTTTAAAAGGGGAATCTTACCTTTTCTTCATGAGCAGCACCACTCCTAGGAAGATGATGATGAAGAGGAGGATCCCAGCAATGACCCCTGCGATCTTTACCGTGTGGTCTGTTTGTTTCTCAGGCTCCACTGAATCCGGCTTGGCGGTCGCTGCACCTGAAAAGTAACAAGAAATTCAGCTATAAGGGTTGTTTTTTTCCTGACATACAAGGATGTCTGCCCAGTTTTCACCATGAAAGAGAAGAGGTGGATTGTGGTTGCACTGATCTCTAATTTACAGACTGACTTAACACTTTAAGGGTAAAATAAAGTGACTCTTAGCTGTCCAAAGGGCTGCACCTTGAGTCCTGTCCCTAGTAGAAGAGAAAAAAAAAGACTGAAAAGATATCACTACATAAGTTAGAAATAGCTAATGACTGAAGTGTTTCAGAAAACAACAATCTAACTTAAAAATACAATTGCTTGTTAGTAGTGATGAAATCAGAATAATAAATGATAATGCTGACCTTTAGACAATA
This sequence comes from Adrianichthys oophorus, assembly GCA_036245035.1. Taxonomy (NCBI): domain Eukaryota; kingdom Metazoa; phylum Chordata; class Actinopteri; order Beloniformes; family Adrianichthyidae; genus Adrianichthys; species Adrianichthys oophorus. Next base: position 536,083 of record BSAI01000251.1, on the reverse strand, counting down.
TTCCCATTTTCTAGCCCACTCATGAGACTAATCTGCTTTATGGTATCTTAGGACATATAGCTATCACAATTTTTAACAGCCCATCAACTAATGCTAATTTAAAAAAGGTGTGTTTTGAAGTCAGCACACTGGAGGAATAAAAAACAGCTTGAAGCTTTCTATTGAAATAGTTTGAGATGATTGTCTCTCTACTTGGTTTAACACAGATCAGAAGGCTGCAGATCTGACCTGTTAGTTGGGTGTCACCAGCTGCAGGAATGATTCGGATGTAAGGGGTTGTAAGCTGAGTCACGAGTATGGCAGCTGAGTTTTTTTCACAGAATCCAATGGCATGCAGGAAAAAGAGACAAGAGAGACCATGAAAACAGGCAGAGGAAGAATCACAAGGTATCCTTAATGCCAATCAAATGTAAAAACTGGACCGGTGGCTGTGACTCCAGCTTATTACATGAGGTATTCATGGGGGAGCTGAAATCAAACTCCCTAGATTGACGACAGTCTGTGTGTGAAAGAACTGCAACTATGGCTGTGGTCTTAGTAATTCTGTTTAATGACTTTGATGTCCCACTCTGATCATCTTCTGATCTGTTTCCAAGCGTTCCCAGCGGTCTTTTAATAATGATGGTGCCATTTTTAGCCAAAATCTAAAAACCTGTGTGGTTTTCTAGGATATAGTTTCTGCAGAGCAGCAGGAGTTCATTAAAAAAATCACCCGAGTTAAAGCGGAGTAAACCCACCCCTCCCCTCCCTGTTGCAGTGAAGGGTTGCTTGTGGCCCGCCCAGCTTATTTTCTGTGTCAGAAATTAGATCTTTTCTTAAATACATTTTTTTGTCTGCTACTGATTCTCAACAATGTGAATGAATAAAACCTCAGAAATGCAGTTTTAAGCTTAATGTTCTTCTATATGTCCTCCACCATGAGAAAAATGCCACCAGAACATATTAAAAACACCAAAAGCAGGATTTGCATTGTAGTGACTCTTTAGCGCAAGGAGCAGTTATCTAAGATTCTGCAGAGCTTTGAAGGCACACAGGAAGGCTTCTCGTGTTGCAAAAATAGATGTAACAGATCAAAAATCATTATTTTAAAAAATGGCTTTACAATAACAAGGAAGAAATTTATCAAGGACAAAAACTTGTTAAAACAGTTATTTAAAACATTGCATACAAGGGATGTTACTGTAAACAGTCTTTGTGTAGGCACATCCTTCTTTTTAATGAAACCTTACCTTTGGTGGCAAGTCGAACACAGTCAATTTTAGTTTCCTAGACAAAGAAGAAAAGCAAAAGGACACGATCATATATTACGAAAAACAAAATTATACAGCCACCGCATCCATGTCGTCCCAATTACAACGCAATGACTGTGACACTGAGTGCAGTTAAGTAAGGGGACCCACAGCACAGATTAGCATAGGTAGTCTGCTGATGGGTCAGTGATCAGCTGGCAGTTTGTGGCTGAAGGTGATCAGCCAGTTTGCAGAAATCAGTCCTGCAAGAGGTGAACACGACACACAAGAACTACTGAGAAAATGTAATGGTGCTTCAACTGAGAACAGCTTTTGACAACATGAAGAAAGGTGCAAAAAAACTGAACTTGGCAGAGAACTCTGCTGTCAAGAAGCTGCAGAACAGGGAGGCAGTAAGCTATCAAACAGGTGTCCCTGACTATCTCAGCCATAGTGTCCAATGAACAGGCAGCCTGTGTCAGAGATACTATGTAGAGGAGGATGAAAAACATCTCTGCTCATTCCATATGATTTCTCCTTCTCATAATGGAGAGTTTAAGCTGCTTCTTTTAAGGACAGAGCTGATAGGGTCAGTTTGATCATTCTTTCTGCAGAAATAATTAAAAAAATATATAGATGAGTGTTCTTCCTTTCCCTCAAAACTATAAATACTCCATGAGCTAACTAATAGCATCTATTGGCATTCAAGTTGTAGTGAAGAATTCATGAGAAGTCTAAAAACCAAAGTGAAGACCGTGTGCAATCAAACCTTTTATTTCATCTGTTCAACAGCAAACTACTATGACATTCTTGAAATTTAAATTTCAAAATCGTATTGTCAAGAGAAACAAGGTAATTGGAAGGGTTGCTTATGTTTCTCAAAGGGCATATTGGAGCCCTTTGAGTGATCTTTAAGTGAGCAGGGCACCTGGACCAGTTTTCTGTCCATCCTTCATGCAGCTGACTAAGGGGAGATTTATCTTAAATGTACAAGAACTTTTCATATTTGATTAATATTCTAATATGTATTCAGGGTAAAAGATAAAAAGTGGGAATGTTGTGCAAAATGGAAAGCATGTAGTTAGAACTAAATTGCTTCAAAAGTTGCTTTAAAAGTACATATCTACAGAAGTTCTTTTTAATTGTGATAACTTTTCAGAGTAGAAAGTACCAATTATCATTAACTAAAAGTGTTGGGAGCCAAGATAAAGTTACCAGGAAGAAAAACTGAACCCAACCGGACTTCAACCCACCCCATTAGCTGTGCTGACAGCTTGGAAATAGATGCTGTAGCTCTTCTGTGGCAACAGAGGCACATTCCAATAACCATTGTAGGTCTTGTTGTCACCCACGGTGAATGGTTGAGGCGAGAGCATGCCAGCGGTGGGGAACTGAGCAGTGAAGTAGTACTGTGAATTCAGAAGCGTGGCATTCTGGAAGTGAATGGGAACTGGGTAGCAGCGCAGGATCTCTGCAGTCCCTCGCACTCTGCGTGGACGTTCCTCCTCCACCACCACCTGGTACACACTTCAAACATAAACACAGGCTTTAACACAGCAGAAAGTTTCAGGTTTTGGCAAAATAGAATTATACTTTTATGACAAACACCGATTATAAGTGAAAATCAAGTTTTGGAAAATCTTTTTTAAACTCTTTATTCGTTGCCCCTCCTAGTACTGCCACCTTAAGGTGGTGGAGGGGTTTGATTGCTTGAGTGATTCCAGGAGCTTTGTCCCTGGTAGGGTCTCCCATGACAGACAGGTCCTGGGTGACGAGCCAGGAAAAAAGCAGTTCAGAACTCCTTTATGAGAAGTACAATCAAATATTTCGCAACATTTCCGGATTGCATCACTAAGGCCCCAACCTGAAGCTGGGGCTCACAGGCAAGCGCCTGGTAACCGTGACTCCTCCCATGGGCCCCAGTCGGGTAAAGCCCGAAGGAACGACGTGGGATAACTCTCCAATGGGCCCTCCACCTGCAGGAGAGCTCAGAAGGGGCCAGTGCAATGTGGTATGAATGGCAGTCGTAGGCAAGTGACTTGACTGCCACCCAAAACCAGTCATGGAACTTGGCTTTTGGGACATAAAATGTTACCTCTCTGGGAGGGACGGAGCCTGAGCTGGTGCAGGATGTTCAGAGGTACTGGCTAAATATAGTTGGGCTCCCCTCCATGTACAGCCTGGACTCTGAAACTCAGTGCCTCGAGATGGTTTGGACGCTCTACCATTCTAGAATTGCCCATAGTAAGAGGTGGCGGGGCAAGATGAGCCTACTCCTGAGGCCCCAGCTCAGCTGCCAAGTGTTGGGAGTTCACCCCCGGTGGATGAGAGGGTCGTGTCCTTTCGACTTTGGGTGGGGGACAGGTCTCTGACTGTGGTCTCAGCTTATGGGCCAAACAGCAGTAAAGGCGTACCCATCCTCGGTGTCTCTTGAAGTGGTACTGAAAAGTGCTCGTCCTCCCTGGAACAACATCAATGCCCATGTGGGCAATGACAGCAGCACCTGGAGGGATGTGATTGGTTGTAATGGCTTCCCTGATCTGAACCGAAGCGATTTTTTGTTGTTAGACTTCTGTGCTAACCATAGTTTTAATTTATTTATTTAATTTAATTAATTTTTTTATTTCACAGGAACAGTGCACATCAAACACATTGCTTTAATGCGCAAGAATTAGCCCAACGGCTATTTTTTCAATCGTAGTGTCCAGACAGATGTTAAAAATTGTCAACCTAAAAACTCCAAAACATCTGGTAAATACGTTATAGAAAATATAAAATAAAATTACAGTTGTTAGACAATCAGTTAAAATACATATCACTATTAACAAGCAAAAAATAACTATTATAAAATACACAAAGGTTGCATAGATCCGACAAGGAGGGGAAGTCAGTTAATATAATTTAATGTAGACATGTTTGTTTTGATATGAACCAGTTTTTGAAGTGCTTTTTGAACAGACTGTATGTGGTGAGTTCTCGAATAACGTGAGGAACAGAGTTCCGCTCTTGTTCAGCTGTTACATAGAAGGCGCGCTGACTAAAGACACTTCTCTGCAGAGGGACTGCACAGTCCTGTCAAACCGACCCTCACGTCACTCTTTGGGAGAAGGATCTTATTCTAATTAACTGCGTGAGTGGAAGGGATAAGGAACCATTGATGATATGAGAGGGAGAGTTTCCAAGATGATCATCTGTGCTTTCTTTCGCTGTGGACCTAGCCTCTGGCTCGTCTTACATCCCCAGCTGTCCCACAGTTCCATATGAAGGAAGCCCATCTGTTACACAACTCAAACATGTAGTTGTAGAGTTAGATAAGCTAATTCTTCTTTAACAGTACCAGCACATTGCCTGTCCGTCCAAGGACAGGAGGATTCCTCCTTCATGTGGACATCCCTGAGGTTTCTTATGTTTTTCCCGAAATCAGTTTTTTCAATTTATTTTTTGTATTTATTTATTTATTTTAGGACTTGTCTGCTAGGTCATCTTGTGAAGTGAAGGATAAATGAACATCACAGCTATTGCGTGTTCCAAAGCCAGTACTTTTCTTTCCCACAGTATACATTTGTTTGCAGTTCACAGCAATATAATGTTTAGTTGGTTGTTGAGTGAATGAAACAATTAAAAACTGTTGTCCAGTCTCCTTAGAGAAATTCCAGATAATGGCTTTAAGAAGTTTGAAAGCACAAAGTAAGCCAAGAGTGTTGATATTGTTCTTGTCCTTCCGTTTGCCATGTTGCTTCAGGGTTGTAAAAGTTTGTCAATAATGAACACCATGTTTGAGCACCAGGGTGTCAACCAATATACTTAGTATAAGGACACCCTTGATAAGAGACTGATGATCAAATATTCAGTCATTTCAGGTGACCTTCGGCCGTGTGTCTTTGATGCTCGGGTAAAGAGGGGGCATAGAGTCCACTGATCACTACCTAGTGTAGAGTTGGATTTGCTGGTGAAGAAGGAGGCCGCAAAGACTTGGCAGACTCAAACTTGCTGTGAGGATCTGTTGGGAATGTCTGGTTCCGTCAGGGAAGTCTTTAACTTCCACATCCGAAAGAGCTTCACACAGATACCATGGGAGGCTGGGGACATTTTGTCTGAGTGGAGCATGTTCTTTACCTCCATTATCTCTGCTGCTGTTCGGAGCTCTGATCTTAAGGTCTCGGGTGCCTGTTGTGTCGGCAACCTCCTGGTGGACACCGGAAGTAAGGTATGCCATCAAGCTGAAGAAAGAGTCCTACTAGATCCGTTGTTAAAGTTATGTATATACTTTATTTTCTTGTTATCATTCTAACTGCTGTTTAAAACTGTTATTGAATGACCTACATTGACATCTGCAGTGTTGGAACTTTTCTGTGTGCCATTGGAGAAAAGGATATTGCACCATCAGATAACCCAGGAGTGCCCAGAAAGCAGTTGGAGATTAGAAACATAACTGTTCCACTCAAGAACTCTCCACTGACCCTCCCATTTCTGCAGCAAGAAGATTAAACAGTGTTGAGAACTACTGACCTCCATCCCTTAAGATTTTTTGTAACTAGGCAACCCAACTTTTGAATGAAAGGGGGAGGTCATGTAGACATTCTTAGAGCTACTCTGGCAGATGGATTGAATGTCGTCTGTATTTGGCTTGCCCCGCGACATATCATACTCGACTCCTGTGTCTGTTTGCTAAGTGTCTTACGTTTTCAGAAATAACCTTGACACCCAGCTGGCTTGTGGGACTCCAAAGGCAGCTAACAATTAGAGAAAATCTAAGCAAGCTGCAGCCCAAGCAGTTGCAGAGGCAAAAACTTGGTCCTGGGAGGAGTTCGGTGAGGCCATGGGAAAGGACAAATTGTCGGCCTTGAAGAGGTTCTGACAAATCATATGACACCCCTGGAGGGAAAGTAGTCTTCTGCAGGCACCATTTTCAGTGCAGGTGGGGAGCTGCTAACTTCGACTGCGGACATTGTCAGGTGATGGAAGAAATATTTAGAGGACCTCCTCAATCCTGATGACATGCCTTCTCTTAAGGAAGCAGAGGATGAGGACAGATAGGAACCATACCACTGGACTGGCAGACAAGGGTGGTGGTTCCCCTTTTTCAAGAAGGGGGACCGGAGGGTGCGTTTTAACTACCGGGGAATCACACTCCTTATTCTCCCTGGGAAAGTCTATGCCAGGGTACTGCAGAGAAGAGTCTGTCCGACAGTTGAACCTCAGATCCAGGAACAACAGTGCAGTTTCTGTCCTGGCCGTGGAACTGTGGACCACCCTCTTTAGGGTGCTGGAGGGTTTGTGGGATTTCGCTCATCCTGTTCATATGTGTTTTGTGGATTTGGAAAAGGCGTTCGACCGTGTGCCCCGTGGTGTCCTGTGGAGGGTGCTCTGGTAGTATGGGGTCCGGGGAGCCTTATTCAGGGTTGTCTTTGTATGACCAGAGAAGTAGCTTGGTTTGCATAGCCGGCAGTACATCAGACCTGTTCCCGGTACATGTTGGACTCTGGCAGGGCTGTTCTTTATCACCTGTTCTGTTCATAGTCTTTATGGACAGAATTTCTATTTGCAGCCAAGAAACAGTGGGGGTCTGGTTTGAGGACAACAGAATTTCCTCACCGCTCTTTGCAGAGGATGTATTCCTTTTTTTCTGAACTGGAGGTGAAGGACCCAAAATGCAGGAGACCAGGCTTGGTGGCAGAAAGTAAAAAATTTAATAAACAAACTGAAACAGGAAAAAAATATATAGGAGCAATAAAGGAGTGACAAAACAGTAGAGCAGATGACCTGACAAGCATGAACTGAAAACCATACATTTAAATAGGCTGGGGGCAATTAACTGATCTGAAGACAGCTGTAGGTCATGAACATGAAATAGGTGTGATTGACAAAGGGAAACCAAAAAACATGACCAAGAACAACACAAAACCCATACTAAACCACAGAATTCTTAAAGTTGGCTTAATTGAGCCAGGACCTCCAGCATGCATTGGAACTGTTTGCAGCCGAGTGCGAAGCGGCTGGGATGAGGGTCAGCACCACTAAGTCTGAGGCCATGGTTCTCGACTGGAGCAATCTGGTTTGTCCACTGCAGGGGGGGGTGTAGTACTCATTCCCCACATGGAGGAGTTTAAATATCTTGAGGTCTTGTTCGTGAGTGAGGGAAGATCGGAGTGAGATCAATAGGCGGATTGGTGCGGCATCCACCATTACGCAGTCGCTGTACCAGTCTGTTGTGGTAAAGACAGAGCTGAGCCAGAAAGCAAAGCTCTCAATTTACCAGTTGATCTTTGCTCCACTACTCACTTATGGTCATGAGGTCTGGGTCACGACTGAAAGAACGAAGTCCCAGATACAAGCAGCTGAAATGAGCTTCCACCATAGGGTGGCTGGGCATTTCCTTAGTGATAGAATGAGAAGCTCAGTCACCCTTTGCTTAGACTGCTGTCCCGTGATCCAGATGAGCGGAAGAAGACGCATGTATGTTTGTTGCCAATATCTGAAGAGAAAGTTCCTTAATTTTCTAAACTTGCTTAATCCCTCTTGGGGTCATGAGGTGGCTGGATCCTATCCCATCCACTGAAAGTATATGTCCTTCATGTTTCACCAGCCCATCACAGGCCACCTAGAGACAGACAAGTACACACACTCACACCTTAGGACAATTTTGTAGATCGACCTACTGAACTATGATGCATAATTTTGGACTGTAGAAGGAACATGAAGGTCCTTGAGAAAACTTACAAACGAATGAGGAGAACATGCAAACTCCACACAGAAAAACAACCCGGCCGGAATTTGAACCAGGGGCTTTTCCCTGTGAGTGCTAACCACTACACCACCAATCAGCTCTAAACAGAAAGTCATTCTTTTTGAATAAGAAACAAAAACTTGAAAAACTGAAGAAGAAAAGAACACTATATAGCTTGGCAGTATATTCTTTTTATTAATCAGAGTAAGAAATCCAAACTGTTTCTCACAAAGATCACACTTGTCTCTACAAGTCACCCTCTGGTTTTAATAATCGAACACATATTAAAGCAAAACGCTGGCTATTTTTATTATTGTATTATGCATTTATTAATTACATGTTCTTTATTTGATGTATGTTCAGTTTGTTGTAATTAGTTAATATGTATATATTTATTTCCCAAAAGTTCCTGCTCTGTGTTTTATGATACATTTTATCAACAAAAATTGTGTATTTCTGAAAATGTTTTATAATAGAGCATTTCAAGAAGTAAGTATCTGGATGAGTATCAATATCAGTGGTATCAGCCTAATAATTAATCAGTATCAAATCAATACTCAAATACCTAGTGTTGCACATTCCTAGTCTTGATTCAATCAGGAGCTTCAATGGCAGGTTGGTTAAGAAAACATGTAGGACACTTGCCCTGGGGAGGCCTGGCCATGGACACCCTTGGTCTGTGATGTACCAAACCTTGCTTCTTAGGAGCTTTTAGGGTCTAGCATCTCTGTGAGTCCAAATTAGAATGAGGGATTAAAAAACATGAATTGATTGCTTTTGAATGATATCAAGTAATCTGAAATCTATTAAAATTTGGAAGTAACTTGAACAACATGGCTCAATGTTGATGCAGAGAGACAAGCCAATGAGTGCAAGAACTGAAAATTCTTGCTGAACTGCTGAACGAGTGAAATGGTTTACAGCTCTTGCAAATTATCTGGCATCTTTTACGCACAAAGCTGTTTTCTGTGACACAAGCTTTAAGACTGGGCACTCAAACCATTGTAACATGCACTCAGCAGCTAATCAGCTGATTTGAACTGATGATGGGCAAAACTACTGTCACAGCAGGACTGAAAGATGGGTTAAAGAAGGCGATCAGGATTCTCATCTAAAGCCCCAAAGTGGAACAGCCGGGGGTAGGAGGAAGGATGAGTATTGCACAGATGGAGGAGAGGAGCTTAGCGTTGAATGTTAATAAAATACCTGCAAGAAAAACTGAAGTCCCTAATTGAACTGTTTTAATTGTAAGACCTGTCCTTTAATAAAGAGGCAGAGGACAAAGCACTTTAATCCCTTTCCTTAAGAGACAAATAACATTATGTCAATAATAAAGAATAAGAAAAAAATGCTTAAACATGCAAATGAATAACAAAGAGAACAGTGAGCATGTAACATTAAGATTCATTCATTCTCTAAACCTGTTAGGGTTAGTCCCTTTTAGGGCCACGGGCTGACGGAGCCCAACCCGGCCACTCATGGGTGAAGGCAGGGGACACCCCTGGACAGGTCGCCAGTCTGTTGCAGGGGCCACAATTACACACTCATGCACACTCGCATTCACACCTAGGAATAATTTAGAGTGACCAATGAACATATGAAGCATGTTTTTGGATGGTAGGAGGAAACTGGAGTCCCCGAAGAAAACCCACACATGCACGGGGAGAACATGCAAACTCCACATAAAAAGGTCCCCCATTGGTGACGCTGTTTCAAGGCCGCCAGCAGGGACTTGAACTAGGGGACTTCTGGCTGTGAGACAAGAGCGCTAACCACTGCGCCACCATGCAGCCAAATATATAAGATTAAAATGTAGCTTCTAAAACCAACAAAGAATAGAGAAAAAAAATTTCTAGCAGAGTTCATCAAAATTAACCCCTGCTTTGACACTGACAACAGCCTTGAAAGAGGGCAAACAAAGACTGCATCTGGGCCAACAGTGATGGGCACTTAAATGCTCCATCTGCTTGAATTTGTTTGAACTGTAAGCAATTTATGAGTCTATTCTACAGGAGGCCATTTAAATCATTAATGCATATTTATCTAATCACTCATGATCAATCCCTGTATTCACACAGAACATGCATTAGCAAAATGCCAAAGGGCTGTCAGGGTTGACGTGAGGACACAAATGCAGACGGCAATAGTGATTGCAAAGTTTCTCATTTGAGTAAAGTTCTCGAAAACTGACCACAAACTCATGAAGGTACAAAAACCACCCAACAACCAGTGCAAGGGAGACGAGGACTTATAACCAGGAGGAGAGGATGAGGTAAGTGCAAACAGGTGTGCCAATTAAGGAGGGAGAGAACACACACTAGGAGGGAAGTGTCAAGAGACCTGAAAGAGAGTAGGGAAACACAGGAAGTACAACCAACAACAAAATAAAACACAACAAACAACCAATGTCCTGGGTCCATAACCCCACTGTACCCCACCCTCAAGGCGCGCCGACAGGCGCATGGGGAAGCCTGTCCTGGTGCCGCCGATTGAAGTCCCTGATGAGCTCTGGATCCAGAATCCGCGAAGCAGGCTCCCAGGACCTCTCCTCAGGCCCGTACCCCTGCCAGTCCACCAGATACTGGAGGCCACGTCCCACGCCGCCAAACGTCCAGCAGGCGACGGACAGTGTAGGCCGGCTGGCCGTCAATGATGCGGGGAGGGGGTGGCGGAGAGGAAGGCCGCTGCAGGGGACTCGCAACATGCGGCTTCAGCTGAGAGACATGAAAAACCAGGTGGATGCGCAAGCACCTGGGCAAGCGCAGCCTGACCGCCACAGGATTGATGACCTTCAGGATCTCGAAAGGACCGATGTACTTGGGGGACAGCTTCTTAGATTCCGTCCGAAGCTTGATGTGGGAAGTAGACAGCATGACGGACTGACCGGGTAGGTAAGTAGGTGCCGGTGCGCGCCGACGATCTGCCAGCCTCTTGTTGGTAGCCCCTGAGCGCAACAGGGCCGCCCGAGCCTCTCGCCAAACACGCTGACAGCGGCGGTAGAGATGCTGAACCGACGGGACGGCAACCTCCGTCTCCTGCTCGGGAAACAAGGGGGGTTGGTATCCCAGGGAGCACTCAAACGGGGACATACCAGAAGCAGATGAGGTGAGGGAGTTGTGCGCATATTCCACCCATGGCAACAGGGAGCTCCAGGAGGTCTGGCGTCGGGAACAGATACACCGGAGGGCTGCCTCCAAGTCCTGGTTAGTTCGTTCCGCCTGACCATTGGTCTGTGGGTGAAAACCAGAAGACAGGCTGGCAGTAGCCCTGAAAGCCCCACAGAACGCCTTCAGGACTTGTGAGATGAACTGAGGACCTTGATCCAACACCATGTCTGTGGGGATGCCATGCAGCCTGAAGACATGTTTTATGACCAACCTAGCAGTCTCTGCAGCAGAAGGGAGTTTGGTCAAAGCCACAAAATGGGCAGCCTTAGAAAATCGGTCCACAATGGTGAGAATAACGGTTCTCCCGGCAGAAGGAGGTAGTCCGGTAACAAAGTCTAGAGCAATGTGTGACCAAGGCCGACCCGGGATGGACAGTGGGTGTAATAGTCCAGCAGGCGGGTGCGTACTGACCTTGTTCTGGGCACAAACCAGACAACCTGAAACATAGTCCCGGACATCCTTGGTCATACTGGGCCACCAGAAACGGCGACGCAGATAAAAGCCAGTCCTGTGGATTACCGGGTGGCAGGTGAGTCGAGCTGCATGAGCCCACTGGAGAACCTGGGACATGAGAGAGCTGGGAACGAACAGTCTGTTGGGAGGACCCCCTCCCGGGTCCGGCTCCTGATCCTGGGCAGCCTTAACGTCCCTCTCCAGCTGCCAGGAGAGGGCGCCCAGCACACAGGAGGAAGGCAGTACAATGGCTAGTTGGCCGTCTTGCGTAGCCGGTTCTTGCTGTCGGGAAAGGGCATCTGGTTTAACATTCTTAGACCCAGGATGATAGGACACAACAAAATTGGACCGGTTAAAGAACAGAGACCACCGAGCCTGTCTGGAGTTCAGTCATTTAGCAGTTCGTGAATATGACAGATTCTTGTGATCTGTCCAGACCAGGAACGGTGTTGCTGACCCCTCCAACCAGTGCCTCCACTCATCAAGTGCTAGCTTAATGGTTAGTAGTTCCTTATCCCCCACGTTATAATTACGGTCCTCCGGAGTAAGCCGGCGGGAGAAGAAAGCACAAGGGCGCAACTTGCCGTCTGCAACCCCTCGTTGAGACAATACCACACCCACCCCCGTATCTGAGGCATCCACCTCAACTACAAACTGCCTGGAAGGGTCAGGTTGGGTCAAGATAGGGGCAGAGGTGAAAAGATGCTTGAGCCTGTTGAAGGCGGCCTCAGCCGCCTCTGTCCAGTGAAACGGCGAAGAGGTAGAGGTGAGGACCGTGAGGGGCGCAGCCACCGAGCTGTAACCACGGATGAAGCGACGGAGGAAGTTGGCAAAACCCAGAAACCGTTGCAGTTGCTTACGGTTGGCAGGTGTAGGCCACTCCACCAACGCTTTCACCTTAGCCGGATCGGGTCTCCCCTCCCCCTCTGCTACCACAAACCCCAAAAATGAAACAGACGGAGAGTGGAACTCACACTTCTCCGCCTTCACAAGCAACTTATTTTCCAGTAACCGCAGGAGCAACAGACAAACATGCCGCCGATGTTCGCTGGCGTCCCTGGAGAAAATCAAAATGTCATCCAGGTAAACAAAAACAAAACGATGTAGAAAGGCACGCAATACATCATTGATCAGAGCCTAGAAAACAGCAGGAGCATTGCAGAGGCCAAACGGCATAACTAGGTACTTGAAATGTCCCAAAGGAGTGGTGAAGGCGGTCTTCCATTCGTCACCGGCTCTGATGCGCACGAGATGATAAGCGTTGCGAAGGTCCAGTTTTGTGTAGATCATGGCTTCCTGCAAGGCTTCAAAAGCTGAGTTCATTAAAGGCAGGGGGTAACTGTTTCTGACCGTGATCTCATTAAGCCCTCGATAATCGATACATGGTCGGAGAGACCCGTCTTTCTTCCCAACAAAAAAAAAAACCCAGACCCCAATGGCGACGAAGACGGTCTGATAAGTCCAGAACTTAGAGACTCAGCAATATATCGTTCCATAACTTCCCTCTTGGGTTTAGACAGACTGTATAGCCTGCTCTTAGGCAAAGTAGCGCCAGGTTGGAGGTCAATTGCGCAGTCATAAGGCCTGTGAGGTGGTAAAGAGAGGGATCGTGATTTGGAAAACACCTCAGCTAGGTCGTGGTATTCCGGCGGAACCCCGGATAGTTCAGGTGAGGGCAGCCTCCCTACTGGGACGGCGGGGTCTTCCCCAGGAGGCCGAGCTGAACGTAAACAGGTGGTGTGACATCTCTCACTCCAGCCGGAGACCCGACTGGAGGGCCAGTCAATGACTGGGTTGTGCGCCATAAGCCAGGGGTAACCCAGAACCAATGGGTTCTGGGCAGAGGAAATAAGGAAAAAATGGGTAAGTCCATGGTGATTACCAGAAATAATCAGATGAATGGGTTCAGTTATGCGTGAGACGGTGGCTACCTCTTGACCATTGAGGGAGACCACTTGTATAGGACGGGGCAAAAACTCAGACTTAAGACCGACCTCTTTGGCTAGCTCGGCGTCCATGAGGTTCTGCTCTGCTCCTGAATCCACTAAAGCTTTAACAGAAACCCCCCTCCCATGGAACATGACCTTACATGGCATAGTCAGCTACCCTTCGGTCCCGCTGTCTTAATTTCATAAGCGCCCGAGCCGCCTCTCTGCCTGGCTTAGTATGATGAAATACCTGCTGGAAGGCCTCCAGGAAAGCCGAGAGAGACGCGCAGGTAGAGGCTCCACCCTGCCACTCGGCGGTAGCCCATGCTCCGGCTCTGCCGGTGAGGTGGGATATTATGAAGGCCACCTTGGCTTGTTCCGTAGGATGAAGAGGGGCCTGTAACTGGAAATGGAGCTCACACTGGGTAATAAAGGCCCGGCAGTCCCCGGAGTCCCCGGAAAACCTCTCCGGGCAGGCCAGCTGTGCAGCAGGAGCGTCAGGAACTCCATCCGAGATCCCCTGGACTGGCGTAGGAGGCGATGGGCGTGACGAAGGGAAAGGTGGTGGATGTTGGATCCGCTCCGTCAGCTGTTCAAACCGCTCACCCAACGCGGCAAGCTGTCGCTCGTGACGGCTTGACATCTCCAGCAACCCTTGGCGAAGACAAGTCATCTGCTTCTCTTGCTGGCGGAGTAGTGCCCGTGACCTCTCCGCGTCTGCTGTGTCCATGTTTACTGGTCGGGTGGTAATGTCAGGGTTGACGTGAGGACACAAATGCAGATGGCAATAGTGATTGCAAAGTTTCTCATTTATTTGAGTAAAGTTCTCGAAAACTGACCACAAACTCATGAAGGTACAAAAACCACCCAACAACCAGTGCAAGGGAGACGAGGACTTATAACCAGGAGGAGAGGATGAGGTAAGTGCAAACAGGTGTGCCAATTAAGGAGGGAGAGAACACACACTAGGAGGGAAGTTTCAAGAGACCTGAAAGAGACTAGTGAAACACAGGAAGTACAACCAACAACAAAATAAAACAGGAAGTGATTACCAAAAACAACAAACAACCAATGTCCTGGGTCCATAACCCCACAAGGGCAGAGCCAAGCACGAGTAACCCAGAATATCCATCTGACAATATTAGAAGTAAAAAAAAATTATGTTTGTGCTCCAAAGCTGAACAACCTCAGCACTAACAGCTATGCACATGATCAATTGCTCCTTGCATTTGGCAGTGTCTGAATCACTATTCACATGTGTTCCGCATTTATAACCTTGCAGTTTATCATGAGTTCGTCAGAGAATCTGCCTTTGCACATGGTGGGTGTGTCCCAAATCCTCAGAGCTCCCATGTTTGGCTGTAGGTGAGAAAGTGATGACATTTTCAATCCTGTTGAGAGTCTGCAGGAGGAATCAGCCTTTAATTACAGGCTCCTACTGAGAGCAGAGGTCAAAAGTGAAGTGCAGACTGTGGAGTGAAGCCACTTAAGCAGCTACAGAGCAGCAAAGAAATGACCCATCAGCTGAAATCTACTGTCATCTGTTAGGAGACAGTACAATGCTAAATGCTAGATATGCTGCTAATCATATAACTTTCTAGAAATCCTAATGTTTGGTCATATATTTACTTTAAAAACCCATTAAAACTTGGATTGTTTTGGCAATATCAGCCCTCAGTATTCCAAAACAACAAACAGACACTGAGATGAAGAAGAAAAAACTGTCAATCCCCTGGTGGCTTCTTGTTTTCTGATGATGTGGTTGTGCCATGACTTCGTGACAGGCTGTGAGAGCAGAGCTGGCTTTTTTTCCTCAGGCAAAATACCAAGTGCCAACAGCTATGAGGCTCCAAGGGTAAGAACTTGAGTAAAGTGGAAATCCAAACCCCAGTTTGTGTGCCACAAAATATACACTCCACTGGGAAACTAAACTGCAGCTAAAATCTCAGTGAGATTAAGCAAACATGCTTCTTGGGTTAGGGGGTGGGGTAGTGGTGGGATAAACTGCTGAATGACAAGAGAAATACTTATAGAAGCACCCACGCTTTATGTATAAAATATGTTTTTTTACTAATCATTTTTAAACAACAGCTGATGTGCCTTTGAGCAGTGGACATCTGCTAACCTCATGCTGAGTTCACATTTTACAGAATGAATCATTTTGATACAGTCAGTGCAATGTGAACGCATTTCTGCAGAAAATCACTAGCTCTTAGTGGATTTGAATTTGTTTCTGATTTTAACTTGCTGACACTCAGTATTATAATAAAACTCACATTTAGCTAATGAGGCAAGGATTTTGTAAACCACAATGCTCTTGTGAAATTAATCCATCACAGGAAAAATATCAGGCTGGAAATGATCCAATCTGAGGGACAAGACCTCAGTTTCAGAACCAACTATTCTTCTGTGACGAGGACAGCACGACCAGCTCAGTTTTAAAGGAACCGTTTTGCACTTAAAACATTCAATGCAACCATTCACTACAGCTTTCAGGAGATTTTATGTGAACTTTGGAGGCTACAGAAGGTGAGCTGCATGACAAAACCAAATATCACCAATAAAATAGATGCAATTGGGTTTCAATCTGAAGAATTACATGGTAAGAGCGGAAATATTTTCCTACTCAGCTACTGTAGTTGTTTGAGCATTTCCCAAAAAACTTCTGCAAACGAATAAGTAATTTATTTTTGTTTGGTACCTTTTAAAAAAAGCTTCTCAACCTTTGTGACCAAAAAATTGAGGAAATGAGAAGAACAGAGGTGAAAAGCGAAGGTGTAACAGGAGAAGGCTTTAAGCTGTTCAGACTGATCTATCAGCAGAGCCGGACACGATGCAACCTGAACTGACACCAATTAGGCCTCCTCCAGCATCGCTGCCCGATAGAATTCAGCTTTGCTGCTGTGTGACGCCAACCAATTATGGTGGATTGACTTGAAATCGACTGAATTGTGACCTGAAACTTAGATTTATTTTTCGCATGGGCCGATAAGGCAAAGAGGGGAGGAGGTACGGGGAGCATTTCAATCCCTGGCCGTCTCACTGAAATGCTAATGTGCAAACTGTGCCTTGATGTGTGAATTAAGAGCGATTCTCCTGACCCAGCATCTCTCTCCCTGCTTCTGTCTTTACACTGGATTTTTCTCTGGTGTGCACAAACCTGTGAAGGCAACAAATCAGAAGGCAGCATACATTACAGCTCCTGCTGTTTACTGAGCAGAAATTAAAGAAGCATACTGCTTATTTCACGATGACAGAAAATCGCTGAAGTGATTTTAGGTTAAATCAAGATAATCTGATGCTTCAGGGCAGAAATAACACCTCCTTCAAATTTCCACTGAAACTGGAGTATTTGACTGATTTTTGTGTGCAGTTGCACAAGCTTCCTCAAGGCAAAAAAAAAAAAAAAAAAAAAACATCAGAGAGAAGAGTACAGCTGATTTAGTATGGAGGATGATAATGAAAGCATCTCAAAACATTTATTTTTACCGGAACATGTAAACGTCTATTTTGATGTTCCTGGGTGAGGAGGCGGGTTCTGGCCCTTACGACAGGCTTTTGCAGACATTAGTTTAACATTTCAAGACTGATAGAGGGTTTAATAATCCTCTTAAAGCAACAACATCCCCTCTGGTAAAAAATGTTCCTGTGTCTCAGAAATTAGAGGCAAACGTCAGGGTGAAAATGGTTATAATAATTAGCTATTTCAATGAAAAATCAAAAACTGACAGCTTCCTTCAGCAAATAAAATGTCTTCCTCAGTCCAATAATTACTGGCAGCACGGTTCACATTGACCTTTTTTTTTTTACCTCAGCACTCTTGAGCAATTTCCCCGTTACAGCACCACATTTGAAAACTCTAATGTAATTCAAACTTATATTCTCAGTAGAAAATTCTATTTCAAATTTTTATAGTACAATTTAAAATTGCATATTCCATTGAACAATTCAATTTGCAATTCTGGCAAAAAAAAATTGAAAATCAATTTAGCAATTTAGTTTTCAACATGAAAACAAATCAACATAAGTCTTTTATGTATTAATTTAAGGTTTTGAATAAAAGTAATATCAATTGCATTTCAAACAGTTAGATTCTTTTTCCCATCATTAAAACAGAACAGAGAACACATTACCACTGTCAATTCAATATGCAAATCTATAATCAAATGCAATATGTAATTGATAATTCATTCATTCATTTTCTATACCGTTTTGTCCCTTTTGGGGTCACGGAAATTGATAATTCAACGTAAAAATAACATTTCAATTCTTTTTCTGTTTTAACTTAATTTTGAATTAATTTAAAATTGATTGCATTTATCAATCAATTATACACACAATACACACAACAAACACGCATGCACGCACACACACACAAATTCTGTTTAGTTTGGTTTAGCAACCAGCTATTGTTTATATTTTATGACTGATTTTATGTTGTTCTTTAGAAATACTGGTGTGAAGTTCATTGAAACAACTGTGTTTTGATATTGGGCTAAATAAATAAAATTTAAATGAATTTACTTTTTATCTTGTCTCGTTGCAAATTAACCAACCTCCAACTTGCACAGAAATATGTTTGCTTGTCTGTGAATAAATTGAGCAACCATGAACAACAAATCAAACATACACTGTATGATAAATTGAGTCTCCCCAGGAAACAAATGTAACCTGTAAGATACACATGTTTAAAGTTTGTTTAGGAAGGGTTAGATTTGAGTTTGATTTTTAGTTTTTAGTGATAAAAACAGTGCAATTGAACACAAACAACAGGTTTTGCATGTTAAAAGTTTAAATTTGGGCAAGTATACAACTATTTACAATAACATTTAATCTCTAATCTCTTAAATGAGCTGGGAGTTTATTCCATAAAACAGGAGCTTGGTGGATAAAGGCTCTACCTCCAACTGTACTTTTAGAGATTCTAGGAACCACAAGCAGTCCTGCATTTTGTGAGTGTAGTGTTCTGTTTGGTTGGTAAGGCTCTATGAGATCTTTAATATAGGATGGGGCCATACCATTCAAGGCCTTATAGGTTAGCAGGAGGATTTTGAACTTGATTCTAGATTGAACTGGGAGCCAGTGAAGAGAAGCTAACACAGGAGTAATGTGTTCTCTTCTGCTGGTTCCTGCTAACAATCTAGCTGCTGCATTTTGAACAAGCTGAAGACTTTTTAAAGAACTTTTAGGACACGCTGCTAGCAAAGAGTTACAGTAATCCAGCCTAGACGTAACAAATGCATGGATGGGTTTCCCAGCATCACTTCTAAATAATATATTTCTAATCCTAGATATGTTGGGTAGGTGGGAAAAAATGCAGTTTTAAAAGTCTGTGATATGTGAGCCTTTAAAGATAAATACTGGTCAAATAAAATCCCCAGGTTTCTAACTGTGAGATTAGAGGCTATATTTACACCATCCAGGGAGACTATCTGAACAGGTAGGGCATCTCAGGTATTTTGGACCTAGTATAATGACCTCAGTTTTTTCTGGGTTTAGGAGGTCCTTAAATGTGATCCAGGCCTTGATGTCTCTAATACAGGCATTACGTTACTCTATGTGGTCATTCTGGTCAGGTTTAATGTATAAACGGTATACAACTGTGTATCAACTGCATAACAGTGAAAATTAATCCAGTGTTTCCTGATTATGTTCCCTAGAGGCAGCATGTAAAGCATAAACAGGATGGGTCCTCGAACTGAAACCTGAGTTACAAATGTATGGATGTATGGATGGGGGGATGCTCAGAACTCCTGGGTGGTGGTGGGCGGCTTGTCTGGGGTGGTGGGGCTCTTGGGGGTGGGGCCCCGTGCTGGGCCGCCTGGCGCAGTCGGGGGGGGGGCTGCTCTCCTGGCTGGGCTGGGCCTTGCTCTCTGCGCTTCCGTACCTCACTGTGCTCGGGTGTTGGGGGCCCATGTGGCTGTCCTGCGGGCCCTGGTCTGGGTGCTTGGCCGGGCTGCCTGGCGGGCGGATCTCCTCCGTTGACCCCACAGTATGGGTGCGGGGGCGGGCCCTGGTCGGCGCTATGGCCTCGGCAGGGGTCTTGGTGCGGGGATGTCTGGGAGCTCTCCCTCCTTTTTTATTTTTTTGCATTCCATCATCCACTTCAGCTTAACATAACATTCACCTGAGCACAGGCGTCAGCTCACCTTTGCACCTTCAAATGGTGTGCGTGTCAGAAGGTAGTGCTTTGCATGTGTTGGTTGGTATGCACAAGTGTGTGTGTGAACTGGATGTGGACAAGTTTGCGAACACTCTTGGAGCCGGCAGGTATGTTTGTGGCAGCTGAGTGTGTGGACAGGCCCCGCCCATTTTAGACCAACATTTACTATTTTAATTGGTATAAGCTCCAACATTTTGTTGCCTGTAGATTCGCAACTCTACTTTCCCTTTCCATTAGTGATCCTCTAAAATCTATTATCCACCGTCCCCCCCCCCACCCCCCTCTTTCCCCCTTTCTTTTTCCGTCCGGTCCAACAAAAAGAACACAAACAAAATTTATATTAATAAAGTTTTGTTTAAATTACAAGAGGGGCTTATACCAACATACAATTTGTGTTCCCAATGATTTATAACCCCCGATTGTAAGAGTAAAATCTGTCTAATGCAAGAGGCTTTCAGCTCATATCTGTCTGCTCAGCTGTTGGACAGGACAAGTTAAAAAAAAAAAAAAATTATGGATGCCTTCATTTCTACCGCTTCAGCCTGCTCTGGCCTGATAGTAGGAATAACTTTGCTCAACTTATGTATAATATCTGAGATTTTACTATCAGAAAATGTAAGAAATTGTTCAGAGCTGAGAGTAGCAGGAATATGTGGTTCTGCTGAGCTTTGACTGCTGGTCAGCATGGCTATAGTACTAAAAAGAAATCTTGGATTATTTCCATTCTCTAATATTAAAGTTGAATAGTATTGGGTTCTTGTTTTACGCAGAGAGTTTTTATCATTTAAGAGGCTATATTTCCAGTTATTTGGGGACTGCTCTGAGCCGGACCGGCGCCATTATCTTTCTGACTCATGGGTTGCTTTTTTAAGGTAACGTGTTTCAGTGTTAATCCACGATTCTACTCAGTTTTGTCTAACAAGCTTAGGTTTCAAAGGGGCAACAGCATCAGGTGTTCTCCTTAGGGCCTGCATGGCATCTTTAACAAACTAATGGTTTTTACTGGTACTGAAACTCTGGGAGCTGGTCTCAGAGTAAGTGCTCAGCATGTTACTCAGCAATGGTTGAAGTGTGAGTTTAAACTCAGACACAGAATGGTCAGATAATCTTCTTCTAAGCTGTTTTTTATTCATTGGAGCAGTAGCATTTTCTAGAACAAACTGAAAGGTAATTAGAAAGTGATATGAGAGTATGAGGTTATGAGGGAGGAAACTCAGCTGGCTGATCTCTATACCATGAGTTAGAACAAGGTCCAGGGTGTGCTTGTGACAGTGAGTGAGTTCATTACGTTTTGTGTGAAACTAACTTTATCTAATAAAACTGAGAAAGCATTTTATAGACAGTCACTATAATCATCAACATGAATATTAAAATCCCCTACTATTATTAATTTATCAGAATCTAAAACAATAGTTGGTAGAAAGTCAGAAAACTCAGTTAAAAACTCTGATTATGGGTCAGGAGGACAATAAATAATCTGGCCATTACTGGCCAGGTTTCACCAGTGGCCATCAAGCAGAGGACCAGGGAACGGCCAACAAGAAGGTCAGAAAGCAAAGAACCATGGGACTTTGGGACACGTGGGGGTTAGCAGAAGGGCAGCAGGTCACTGAAAGTCAGGGTACTCCTGGAACTAACAGGTTTGGACAGAGGCCCAGTTCCAGTCTATTACTACTGTTAGCAGCCTGGTCATAAGGCCTCAGACTGTCCCCTCAAAAAGTCTAAACTTACAGGTTACTGTTATGTTCCCCATAATGATGTATTAAAAGTGGATAACTTCCACTCAGATTCAGTGTTCTGTTCGATCCATATTAATGGTTTAAATTTATCTGCTTTGTTGGATAGTGGGAGTTCCACGTCTTTGGTTAAGACATGTTGTCTGTCTAACAGTGCAATTGATTACAAAAACAAAGCTAACATTTAATTTGTTCATGGGTACCAGAGAACATATCCAACATCTGAGGTTACTATCATTGTAGATGGGCAGGCATTTCTGATTCAAGTGGGGGTTATTGATGATCTGTCTGTAAATTGCATTTTGGGGAGAGATCTGCCAATTCTTCATGACCTAATCGCAGAAAGACAAGACAAATGTGAAATGTTTGCAGTTGTTACAAGGTCTTGAACAAAAGCTGGCCTGGAGCACCTTCCTGATCTTCATAATGATCTGTGTGAGGGTGGTTTCAAAGGCCATAGAAAGTCACGGCTGCAACGTCGCATTGAGAAAATTCAAGGAATGGATTCTGATGTAACTGTTTATCCTCAGCCAAAGAGTTTTGATTGGGAAATTCCTGTTGACATAAGCTTTCAACAACTGTCTGATCCTTCTTTGACCTTGTTGTATAAGCTAGCTGAAAATGGGGAGGGAACACAAGAGTCTGGTCCAAGGTTTTTTTGTTGAAAATAACATCTTGTATGCATTGGGGATGCAGGTAAACGCTTGGTGGTGCCGGCCAGTTGTAGGCCTCTTCTCTTACATCTGGCACATACAGTACCATGGGCGGGCCATTTGGGGCAGCAGAAGACTTACATGAGGTTGGGACCACGGTTTTATAGGCCAAAATGTTCAGACAAGTCAAACAGTTCTGCTCTACATGCCCGGAGTACCAGGTCACCACGCACAACAACGTTTCCAGAAGCTTTTCCTCTTCGCAGTATTAAAACTCCAAAGATAATTAGTGCTCTTGTCCAGTTGTTCTCCAGAATTGGGGTTCCAGATTAAATCACCACAGACCAGGCTACCAACTTCACCTCTAACACCCTGAAGCAGCTACAAAAGGAACTTGGCATTAAAGGCATACAGACAACCCCCTACCATCCACAGACTGACGGCTTGGTTGAGAGATTCAACCACACGCTGAAGCAAATGCTGCATA
The DNA here is from genome assembly GCA_036245035.1 of Adrianichthys oophorus. Classification (NCBI taxonomy): domain Eukaryota; kingdom Metazoa; phylum Chordata; class Actinopteri; order Beloniformes; family Adrianichthyidae; genus Adrianichthys; species Adrianichthys oophorus. The sequence goes on along the minus strand of BSAI01000251.1, from coordinate 513,540 downwards.
ATTTTGTGGCTGACACAGGCCATGATTGGGATAAGTGGTTGCCTTTTGTTTTATTTCTCTACAGAGAGGTGCATCAAGCATCAACTGGCTTCTCCCCGTTTGAGCTGCTTAATGGGTGGCCTGTCAAAGGGCCACTGGACCATCTGAGGAAGGAGTGGAAGGCTACCACAAAACCAGCCCCAGAAGGTATCCTATCATATGTTCTCCAGATGCAGGAACACCTTGGAAAGTACCATGACGAGGCCCAGGTCAATCTGAAGCGGGCACAGCAGGACCAGAAGTGCTGGTATGACAAACAGTCTCAACAGAAGGAGTTGAAACCAGGTCAAAAAGTTCTAATCTTGCTTCCAACCAGCAACAATAAACTTTTGGCCAAATGGCAGGGGCCTTATGAGGTGTTGAAGAGGGTGGGACCAGTGACTTATGAAATCACCCAGACAAGGGTAAAGCATTCCAAGTCTATCATATCAACCTGCTCAAAGAGTGGAAGGACAGTGAGTCAGTCCCAGTGTTGCTGGTGCGTCAGGTCACAGAAGAAGATGGTGAGTCTGATACTGATCTGCACCAAGACTTTCACCCAAAAACCCCGCACCTGCCCTTGACACAGCAACAGACAATGTAGAGTTTGATGCAGGAGATTCCTGGGTTGTTTCAAGATGGTCCAGGCTGTACAACACTCATCCACCAAACCATCCGTCTTCAAAAGCCAGACACGCCTCCCATTTCACAGAGACCCTACCGTATCCCAGAACAATTGGTTGGGGCCCTAAAAGATGAGATCCAGCAGATGCTTGAAAAAACAAATTTACCAGATGTCCTTGGTTAACTACTGGTCTACAAAATGCTTGTAAAAAAAGAAAAATAATCTCTATAAAAAATTCTTAAAACAAAGGTCAAGAGAAAGTGAACAGAGATGCAAATCATACCAAAATAAACTGAAAAAACACAACACAGTAAAAACGTGTACTACAATAATCTACTGAATGATAATAAAAACAATGTGAAGAGAGTTTGTGAAATATTAACAGCATAATTAAAAAAGGGACAAAAAAGCAAACATACCCAGATTACTTTACAGATGAGAAGGGTCAAAGCCATACTATTAATGAAGCAGCAAACAGTTTTAACAACTATTTTGTAAATGTGGGTCCAGAGTTGGCAGCAGAAATTCCAAAGTACAAACAAACAAAGAAAATATTCCACCATCACAAGGATTCCACACTCAATCTCTCTCTCTGACGTGAACAAAAATGATCTGATATCAATTGTTAACCAATTCAAGAGTAAAAACTAAGCAGATTGTAATGATACTGATAAGACAGTAGTGAAAAAGATGATTAACAGTATCTCTAAGCCTCTAAATACATATGTAACTTATCACTACAAACTGCGAATTTCCCAAACAAAATGAGAATTGTAAAAGTGATTCCTATTAATAAGAGCGGAGACAAACACCTGTTTTTACAAACTATAGCCCTATTTTTCTCATTCCACAATTCTCAAAAATTATAGAAAAGATATTTAATGATGAATTAGCTAAATGTATTGATAAACATAACATTATAAATGAAAACCAATATGGTTTTAGAGAAAACAGATCAACCTCATTAGCTATCATTGATGCTGTGGAGGAAATCACAAATGCTCTGGACAAAAATAAATCTGCAGCTGGAATTTTCATTGATTTAAAAAAAAAAGGATGTGGGATAAGAGGACTAGAGCTAAGTTGGGTCAAAAGCTATTTAACGAGAAGCAAACAATTCGTCCAGAATAATTAATTTACATCAGAGACCAAGGAGATAAGTTTTGGTGTTCCACAAGGATTAATTCTAGGCCCGCTGCTATTCAATATTTACATGAATGAATTATTCAATGTTTCAAAACTTTTAAAACTCATTTTATTTGGTGACGACACAAATATATTTTATTGTACATAAATCAAAGGGACCTTATCCATGTGGTGAACACAGAGTTAAACAAAATAAAATCATGGATGGATTACAATAAACTATCTTTGAATCTTGAAAAAACCAAAGTGATGTTTTTTGGTAATTACAAGGCCAATACAGAGCTCTCCGTTACATGAAATGATGTCTTAATTGAAAGCGTCACAGAAATCAAATTCTTAGGGATTGTAATTAAGTTGGAAGCTACACATCAGACACACAAACTAACGTTTCAAAAAGTATTACAATAATGAATAAATCTAAATACATGATACAACTGTAGATACTTATTATACTGTTCCTTAATATTTCCATATTTCACCTTTTGTGTAGAAATCTGGGGTAATAATTATTAAAGTTCACTACATCCTCTCTTTTTACTTAAAAAACCAGCCATCAGAATTGTACTTAAAGCCGGCTTTCTTGATCAAACAAACAATTTATTTTATCAATCCAGACTTTAAAACAGTATGACCTCGTTGATATTTGCACCGCCCAAATTCTATACAGAGCTAGTGGAAAAACATTACCATTGAATATCCAAAAATAGTTCTTAGAAAATAAAGGAGGTACAAACTGAGGGGATGTTCAAATTGATAAAAAACCACAAAGAAAAGTTTTTGTGTGTCTGTGTGCGGACTAAACTTTGGAATGGGTTAATGAGCCAAACAATGTTAGGGTATTGAAGGGTTCTAATGATAGACAATGTTTATTATATATTAGTTACTTAAAGTGTGAATTAATAATGTTTACAGAAAAAAAGTTAGATTGTCATCTGAAAGAAATTCTAATTTTTTGTTACTTGAAAACTTGATCTACTATGTGTAGGGATAATTTCTGGATTAATATAAAATTGTATTCTAATGATAAACGTCGATTTTTACATTACTGTTACATGATGTGTGATTCAAGTTACTATTTACTGAAATCATGAAATAATGTTTTTTCAGAATAATTAATAAACACTCAGTTTTGTGATATAAAAAATCTGCACTAGATCTGATCAGAACCGGATTTTGAAAACAATACAAGAGTATGAAATGAAGTAACTATATAGGGGTGGGATTATATAAGTTCGCTTCTTCCCACTCCTTTTCAAGCAATCAATCAAGCTCTACTAGACTTCAGTTATTAATCACTATACTTAACGAATGTTATAAATGTGGGCTGCACTGTGGAGCAGTGGTTAACGCTCTTGCCTCACAGCAAGAAGGTTTCTGGTTCAAATCCTGGCTGGGGGACTTGAACCAGTGTCACCAATGGGGGACCTTTCTGTGTGGAGTTTGCATGGTCTCCCGTGCATGCGTGAGTTTTCTCTGGGGACTCCGGCTTCCTCCCACCGTCCAAAAACATGTTTCATAGGTTAATTGGTCACTCTAAATTGTCCCTAGGTGTGGATGTGAGTGTGCATGGATGTGTGATTGTGTCCCCTGCGACAGACTGGCGACCAGTCCAGGGGTGTTACCTGCCTTCACTCATGAGTAGCCGGGTTAGGCTCCGGCAACCCCGTGACCCCAAAGGGATAAAGCGGTTTGAAAAATAAATGAATGTATAAATAAATGTGACTTAAGTGCGTTGTTTTTGTTTGTTTTTTTCCTTTTCTTTCGTTTCTCTCAATCAATGCATTTCATTGTCTTGATAATAAGTTTGATAATTCTGTGTGATTATTTTCTTGTACTGTTCAATTTATGCTTGAAATAAACCAATCAATCAAAATGGAAAAGGAGATGTGCACCTGTTGAGATGAGAAGCTTTGCTGTGATCAAAGGATGTCTCAATTAGTTTTGAGGTGCAGCACTGCCGTAAAGTGTTATACTGAGTATCCTGTTATACTGAGATTTTAAAAGTCATTCATGGTAAGTAATATCTTAAATCTACATAAGAATATTTACAGTATGTTCTGAATGAACATGATCAAATCTGAGGAAACATGAATCTGAGGGAAGTTCATATATCAGAAACCAAATGTATGAAGGATTTTTTGCAGGGTGAGCCTTCCAATGATAAACACTAGAATGTTAATAAGAAGAAGCTTTAACTCTACACACCCTATGATTCCAATTAAAAGGTTTGTAACAATTTAATGGAAAGAACAGCTGCTTTGTACTCAAAACCTGCAAAATAAATAAATAAACCATCATTTTGTTTTACTTGCTGAATCTTCTTCTTAAGGTGTCTCGGCAGTTGAAAATCTGCAAAACAGGAGCCCAAAGAAAATGTCCAAACTGCAGTCTTTAGAAAACGCAGATGATGTGATGGCATGTCATTCATTTTTACAGCAAACGCAAGAGTTTGTCACTACCCTTTATGTATTGTGAGGTGCTTACAGAAACATTAACTGTTGCATTCCTTGAAATAAAAAGCTTTGATTCAAAATGTATGTAAAAAGTGCTGTTGACATGGAAAGAAAATCCCCAAATCATGTTATTATGAGAAAGAAAATCAGGTTTAACTGGAAAACTCAAAACTGCTTGAATAGGAGGAAAAAAAGTTCCATACAGTTTATGATTTAAAAAAATGGGTGAGAAGACACTGAAATTTAGAAAGCTATGAGCGGTCCTTAAACAACACCTTTAAGATTAAATCAAATTTCACTCTCTCCAGGATCTCTGACATTAGAAAATACTTTATGTTATATTAATACCATTATTCCTAATTTTTTCATTTTGTACTACCATCTCTGAAAGCTATGATTGTTGAGCAGGGTGGATCCGGATCTATTAGACATTGATGTTTTTATTCAAGCTCAGCATGCTGCACAGATACAAATGATGCTATTCGATTATATTGAGACATGGTGCAGTTTCCTTGAATGGAAAAGAAATGGAGGACTGTGATCACGTCTACATTCACCTGTTAGGGGAGCAGGATTAGTGACAAAGCTGAAAAAAACAATTAAGTCTGGCTCTCTCCTGGGTTCTGGTGTAGGGCATTTGTAGCAGAGCGCTCATAGAGCTTTTGAGGCTCAGACTAATGAAAGACAGGGACATGCACTGTGTTCAAGATTCACAAACAAACATCTATACTGTATTTAAAAAATCTATAGTGTATCTATGTATATATAATTTTTTTTTGAAAAAAAAAGGCTCTGGTTAAAATTTGCCACTGATTGTGGTATCTTTGTGAATTTTCTGACTTTGATCTCATCTTACCTGACAGGGGCACCTCTGCTCTGGGCTGGTTTGAGAAGGACTGTGACGGTGCTGTCTGTCTGGTTCAGAGAAGTGTCCTGGTCATATGCTGGCATAGAGGGTGCTGTGGTAAATAGGCAGCTTTTGTCAGAATCAGTCTATGGTTATCATTCTCAAAGACACCATCACTGTTTGAAAATTAGATTTAACATATTTTTGTATTTGTATTCTAGAAAAACCTTGCTTACTTAAACTTGTCCTTTTGTCTTGAGTGTTACATTTTTTATTCTAAAGCACACATGCTTTGTTTGACCTCTACACTGACCTGAAATCTTGGTGGTAAACTGGGTCATAACAGGAGGGCCATAGCCCTTGGCTGTGCTGGCACGCAGGGTGAAGGAGTACGTGGAGCCCGGGTAGAGGCCTGTGAACATGTGGGTGGTTTCGTTGCTCATCTTCACTACTTTTCCACTCTGGTTGGAGAGGTCCAGTTCAGGGTCAAAGGAGCTCACTGCTTTGTAAGAGATCTTGCACAAATGAAAGATGGATATAATATTAAGGTATTTGCTTGAGCTTCATAAAAAATTGTATTCATGCAACGAAAAGTATTTTGTCATTTTAAACAACCAGATGGCACCCACAGATAAAGCCTCTATTGTATTTACTGTGTTGATGTATGTAATCACACAAACTCAGTCTCTAGTCTAAAGAACTACTCAGAACGGTTAAAATTTATCGGCTAATTTTACTACTTTAAAATCATATCAACTGCAAATAAGGATAGATTATTTCTACTGTTCTGAACTCTAACCTTAACCTAGCTTACTTGAGTCCTTCACAAATGTATATATGTTATTTGTTTTTCATTTGTGAGTTAGAACAGAGATATTTTTTGTCTGAAAACAGCAAAAATTTAGCAATCTTGTTGGTGTCATTTCCAAAGGGAATGTGGTACAAAGGGACCATGGAAGCAGACTGCCTCATTACAGGTTCAGATTTGACTTTGAAAACAGTGCCTTGTATGTTAAAACCAATGTTGGTGGATTAAGGATGGAGGAACTAACTATAATGTATTTCTCTTTTATTAAAAAAGCCCTGGGAGCTCTTGTGGGAGGCATTAAGGTGAGTGTTTTTGTTAATTGTTAATTGTTAATTGTTAATTCATTTTTAATAACTGTAGAGTCCTACTTTAAGAAAATGCCTATTCTGGTAGAGAAGCGCCTCCATTATATTTCCAATTAATGAACACAAAGGGAGTTTGGAGACCTGCATAATTTCTAACCATCAAGTTCTGAAATGCTTGAAGGCTTTTCACATTTAGTCTTTGTCTGTATAATGAGTTTGAACGTCAAAATCCAATATCTCTCATTTCACAGGAGTTTGAAATGACTTGTGGACACTGGACACATGGGCAGGTCTATTCGACCGCAATGAAACACCTAGAATAGAACATCCTGGAAAAGAGAAATAAATACAGATTTGCTCGAGAGAATGAATTCCTGATTCAACGAGATATGTTTGTGAATTTACTTTTCTATTTTTTCACCTACTATCAAATTCACAAGAGTACTAAACATACAGGTCAAGGCGTCATCTTGAATCTATGACAGTTAAAGGGGAAAAAAATAATATTTAGACATTTCAGACAACAGGCTGTGCATGGAGGTGAGCCAGACTATGGTGGGAACCTTTCAACCTCCTGGCAAAGCTTGGGCTCCTCCCTCCCTTCCCCATCACCACCACCAACCCCACAGAGGTGATGTTTCAAGTCCCAAATGCCAAATTCTATGACCCAGGGTTAGGCTGTCAAGGTATCTGCCTTTGACTGCCACCCAATGCATATTGCACCTGCCCCTTTTGAGCTCTCCTGCTGGTGGCAGGCCCAGACGGGAGTGATCCCACCTCATCACTTTGGGCTGGACCTGACCTGGCTCATGGAAAGCTCTGTAGGTACTAGTTACAGTCCTGTTACTCTGAGAGTTTTGAAAGGTACATCCATCCATCTTCTTCCGCTCATCTGGGACTGGGTCTCAGGGGCAGCAGTCTAAGCAAATATGCCCAGACTTCCCTCTTCATGGCCACTTCCTCCAGCTTCCTCCAGCTCCTCTGGGGGCACCCCGAGGCTGTGTCTTCCCCAGGGCCTTCGGCCAGTGGGACATGCCCAGACACCTCCCCAGAGAGGCGTCCAGGAGGCATCCAAACCAGATGCCCGAGCCACCTCAACTTGTACTCATAAGGGGGCCATTTGTGAGCTACCGCCCTGCTTGTTTTGCAGCTGACCCTGCTTTAGTAATAACTGGTCACCTGGATCAAGTGTGTTCAGTAAATCAGAAACTGGGCTTACTCAGCACTGTGGCCTCACAGCTGGAAGGCACTGGTTCAAATCTCAACTGGGTCTTTTTGGTCTGGAGTTTAATTGCACAAGTTTAAATATTCTGTTTTCTCCGAGCTTTGCAGTATCCCCTACAGTCCAAAAAATGTTTAATAGGTTAATTGGTGACTAAATTAGGGATAGGCAACTCGAGGGCTGCATTCCTGCATGTTTTCCAACATACCATGCTCTGGCATGTTCTAATTGGCTGGGCATACCTGAACCAGGTAATCAGTCATGAGTAGGGCTTGGATATCTGGAAATCATGCGGACACTGCGGCCCTCGAGGCCTGGAGTTGCCTGTCCTTGCTCTAAATTGTCTTGTAGCTGTGACTGTGTGTGACCATTTGAGTGTGCAGCCCTGCAAAGAACTGATGATCTATCCAGGGTGTGCTCCACCTTCACTCAACAGTAAAAGGGTAGCCTCCAGCAATCCCATGACTCCAAACATGAAACAGCAGGAATAAAAATAAATTCATGGGTTACTGACATTCCTACCTAATGTCCTCACACATTTCCTGAATAGCTAATTAGGATATAAGGGAAAATATAATTCATACAATTTATTGTATTTAGGACCACCACAAAACTCCTATATTTGTTTGCACACAGTCAATTAATTTTGATTATTTTTAAAAAGTAGAAGCTCTTACAACTACAGACAAACAGGGAAAAATTTGTTTTTTCTCTAGATATTGGTCAGAAAATGTTGAAAAATGAGGTTCAGAGATCTTAAATAAATGAAATTGAGAATTTTTTAAAATCATGTTAGATCTTCCCCTTTTTGTTTTTGTCCACACCAACGGTTTATGCTGGTCCCTCCATGCTAATCCGGCTAACAGCTTTAGCCAAAATTAGCTACACATTTAGCGACTCAGCGGTAGACTAATATGTACTTGGTGTTTTACACATAATATGTAAAGTGGCGCAAGTAACTTTTAGACCACAACAAAAACACATCTACTCATGTTACATGTTTAGTATGAACTGGCTTCCAACTCATAACAAGTTACAATATGTTATTTCTTTGCTCCAAATAAGTCATGTCAAAATATAATATCTTATTCTAGTCTTTCAATATACATTTTTAAAACACTACATCATAATAGTAATAGGATTAACATTATTTTTTTTTCTCTCATGGTAATAAAACTGTTGGTATTTGATCACATATATTGATATATCTCAAGACTGGACCAAAACAATTTCCCTTTTTTTGGGGAGTATAACTTAGAAAAACAAAAAAATACCTGAATATGAATAGGTCTTTCATTGTAATAAAATGGTCAAATTCATTTTATTTAATGATCACAACATTAAGCACTGCAACTGTATCTCATACACAAGTTGCTTTTACTCAAGCAAATTCATGGAGCTTTTCTTGTGGTAAATTAAGAAATATTTGTTCTTAAAGATAACAGTCAACATTGTCTATTTTCACAACAAAACATGTTTCAGTAAAAGAAAAACTGAATGAATGTGCCTTAACCAGTAAGGTTCTTAAAGTATGATTGAGGAAATAAAGTGCTGTTTATTTCCAACATTACTAAATGTAGCATTTAAACAGTTCAGGAGCCTGAACAGGGCTTAAACGGGTGCTTTAAAAATCAAGTGGGAAAAAGCTAATTCTTTCCAGAAACATTTCAGTGTGATTACTGGGTAAAGAACAGTGTGTGAATGCTGCTAAAATGCTTCATTTACTTGACAGTCTCAGCTGGAGCGCTGCAGCTCAATTTTCTCACACCCAGAAATAAACACGCGTTTCCCCACTCATCACCACAACAATGACCTTTTTCAGAGTATTATACAGGTTACTCTAATCCATCAGGTCGCTGAACTAGAATCTATTGCTGTAAAGTTCAGCAGAACTTTGACCTGTTTTGCCAACAGCCTTTTCACGGAGCATGAGTTGCTTCACTGTTTCAGTCGTTGTCAATGTAAAGACATTTTGGGAATAGTTAGCCTAAATGGAATAACTGGCATTGACTATCATTAAATATCAAATATAAAGTAAGTTTTTTTTAGTACTTACTGGAGAAATTATAACAGAGGACTCCCAGAAAGCGTGTTAGAGCAGTTTAGTGCACAGCACCAAAACAAATACCAAAATATAGTGTTGATGCTAAAGCTAAAACTAAGGAAACGAGCTGAACACTGAAGTTCTGTTTCCAGAAACCACCACGGTCATCATACGTCAATCAAACCCAATCCACCCCCCACCCCCCCAAATAACCCCCCTTAACTGACACTCTGATGAATTGATGTAAGGAAGGAGGGCAGTTTGAAGAGTGCTTTAAAACTGACCCAGATGTAATTTAAAGCACCGGTCTCTCCCAAGGTCCAACCACCCACCTAACACAAAGAGGGGAGCCAAGTAGTAACTGGCCCCAGGGGCAGACCAAAGCACCGCTCCAAAGCACTTAGGCCTAGAAAAAAATCTGGTCAAGGGTTGACGGGCTTGAGGGGCTCAACCTGTTGGAACCACCCTTGAGTGTGTACTCAGTTAGTACCTTAAATGACATCTCAGACCCAAAACGGTCATTACATCCCTTCATCCAACAAACCATCCCTCCTGACCAGGACTGAGGACCACCCCAGCTAATCTCCACTAGATCCCAAAAATGTGGCATGTAATGCCCAGAAACAACGCCGGCCCAGAGTGGTAGCCTCAGTCTGTTCAAAAACCGGAGAAAGAGTGATCCCAGCTCCGAGTGAAGACAGACAACCCACCAGGGTCACGCATAACCCAATGGAATGATGGGGCCCATTAGCATTTTTTTTTTCATGGTATATGTCTTTTTCATAACATAAACAATGTACTAAAAGTCAGATAACTAAGATGTCTTTGTATTTTTCATACATATTAGACAATTGATATTTCATTTTTTAAGGTTAGGATTAACATGCCATGTCTAAGATACAAGGTCTTTATGGGCCTTGTTTTGTGCTCTGGTGCACAGTCATGTGGAAGAGGAAGGGGCCGCTCCAAACTGTTCCCACAAGGTTGGGAACATAGAATTGTTCAAAATGTTTTGGTATCTTAAAGCATTCAGAGTTCCTTTCACTGGAACTAACGGGCCAAGCCCAAGTTCTGAAAAACAAGCCCACACCATCATTCCTTCTCCACCAAACTTTATACTCGGCACAATACAGTCTGAAATGTACAGTTTTCCTGCAACCTCCAAACCCAGACTGGTCCATCAGATTTCCAGATGGAAAAGCGTGAATTATGACTCCAGAAAAGGCGTCTCCACTGCTCTAGAGTCCAGTGGCGACCTGCTTTACACCACTGCATCCCGCTCTTTGCATTGTACTTTGTGATGTATGGCTTGGATGCAGCTGCTTGGCAATGGAAACCCATTCATGAAGCTCTCTGCATACTGAACTTGGGCTAATCTGAAGGTCACATGAAGTTTGGAGCTCTGTAGCAACTGACTGCAGAAAGTCGGTGACCTCTTTGCTCTATGAGCTTCAGCATCTACTGACCCCTCTCCATCAGTTTACGTGGTCTACCACTTCATGAGTCGCTGTTGTTCCCCAACTCTTCCATTTTGTTCTGATAGAACTGACAGTTGACTAAGGAATATTTAGGACATTTCACCTCTGGATTTTCTGTACAGGTGGCATTCTATGACAGTTCCACGCAGGAATTCACTGAGATCCTGAGAGCAAAACATTCTTACACAAATGTTTGTGAAAACACTCTGCATGTCTGAGGGCTTGATTTTATACTCTTGTGGCCAGGACAGGTGATTAGGACACCTGATTCTGATCATTTGGATGGGGGAGCCAATACTTTTGGTGATATAGAGTATGTGCATGTGAACTGCAGTTGTATTGTGTACATGTTGACATGTTTGTGCGGAGATTTTTGGAGCCAACAGGTATGTTTGTTACATATGAGTGTGTGTGGACAGGCCCCGCCCTTTTGACTAACATCTACACCTGACAATAATGATGATAAGCCTCCAGCAACTTGTTGCGTTGTGATTCTAACCCCCCATCTGTAGTCATCCTCCAACTTCCTTAACCCTCTTTTGTATCCCTATCCTCCGGTATCTGACATCACACTCTCCTTCTTTTTTCTTCCGTTCCTTTAGGTCCAAACAAAAAAAAAAAAAGGATATAAATATAATCAATATATTTAACCCTGTAAAGAATGAACCATTAAATAATTGACAGTAAATTCCAATTCTATGAATTTGGAGTATTTATTGGTCTCTCTGAATAAACAAACAAAAACATTTTGTTTTTTTAATATCAGTTTCAATTTGTATCATATTTAATACATCAGGTCACACAGCTCAAAGACATATTTTTTCCCGAGCTAAAAAAAACATTCTAAGATCCAAAAAAATACAATCCATCCATCGATTTTCTTCTGCTTAGGCGGGACTGAGTCGCGGGGACAGCAGTCTAAGTAAAGATGCCCAGATTTCCCACTCTCCAGCCACTTCCTCCAGTTCCTCTGGGGGGACCCCGAATCGTTCCCAGGCCAGCCAAGAGACATAGTCTCTCCAGTGTGTCCTGGGTCTTCCCCGGGGCCTCCTCCCAGTGGAACTCCCCAACAAAATACAAGAAATGTGTATTTCCATTCCATTACTCTTGTGGAGGGCTGACTGACTCATGTATCAAATATGATACGTTTGGCTTTAAAGAGATAAAGTTTTGCCTTGAATCCAAATGGGGTTTATACAAATATACACCCTGTGCTTCAAAAAATTCAAAACCCCTGTTGTAACAGTAAAATCTGTCCAACACAGGAGACCTTCAGTTCTGATCTATCTGCTCCGTTGTTGGACAGGACAAGTTAAAAAAAAAAAAAGGCCTGAATGGATGATGGATTTTCCTCATTCATCTAAAGAGCTTCTTACCTCGTACTGTGTGATGATACCGTAGGTCTGCTCAGGCTCCCTCCACTTCAGAATGATCTTCTCCTCATAGGCACTGCCCTGAATGGATTCAAGGGGAACCACTCCTGGCACTATTGGGAAGAAGCAAATTTTTTTTTTTACTTTTTTCCATTTTCCACATTTCCGTTCCATCAATTTGACATTTTTAAGTTAAATTGACGAATAGTATGTTTCCAAATGTCTGAAGGTTCTAAGTCATCTAGGTTATTTTCTCACAGGGTTCCATTATTCAGGGCAGATGGATTGTAAAAGCCAATCTAGAAAATATTTGGCTGCTCATCCAACTGCTTTATCAGTTCTAACTGCTGAATTTACTGCCAATGGGGTGGCCGTGGAGCAGCGGTAGGGCTCCAGTCGGAAGATAGCAGGTTCGATTCCCACTTTGCCCGCCTATGTATCGAAGTGTCCTTGGGCAATACACTGAACACAGTAAACATTCTTCTAAACTGTACTTTAGACATTGAGTCATGGATGGCAGAGAATTTCTTACAGCTCAACCAGGACAAAACATAGGTTTTAGTGATCAGTTTTGAAGACAAGAGAGTGTTTTATCAAAACAAAAAATCTATAAAACTCCTCAATGTGTGAGAAACCTGGATGTTATTTTTGACTCTGAGATTAATTTTATCCCACAGATTAAAAATATAACAAAAACAGGATTTTATCATTTTAAAAACATTACCAGACTCTGACTATTTCTCTCTCTTGCCAGCACAGAGGTTCCACTTCATGCTTTTATTTCCACCAGATTAGATTATTGTAATGCCCTGCTCTCTGGTCTTCCCAAAAAAAGGACATTGAACCTTCAACACTTACAAAACTCTCGCGTGCTGACGAGGACCAGGGGGTGGGAACATTTTACACCGGTTTTAAAATTGCTGCATGGTCTTGGGACATCATAACTATCTGAGATTATTTTAAGGTATGAGCCTTCATGGACCCTGATGTCCTCTGGTACAGGCCTTTTGGTTATTCCAAAAGTTAGAACTAAAACATATGGCGAGGCCTCTTTTAGTTACTATGGACCTCGCCTGCGTTACAGCCTCCCAGAGAGTCTCAAGGCCGCAGAGACTGTTCATGTTTTTAAAGGAAGGCTCAAGAACTACCTTTTTAATTTGGCTTTTAGTTTAAATTTAGGAACTTACTGATATTTAAACAGTTTTTCAGTTATTTAACTTTTAACTTCTTTTTTTTCCCCACTCTTACTGATCTATATCTCTTTGTTATTCTTTATTTATTTATATACTTCTTTAATAATTCATTTACCTATGTATTTTGTTACTGATCGCTTTTTTAACTCTATTTTTTACTTTTATGTATTTTATTCCTTGTACATTTTGTTTTAACTCCAGTGTTTTCCTCAGGGGGACCTTCAAATCAGTGACAGTCTTCTCAGTGAACAGGAATCTACACTGGGATCTACCGGGTCTGGCTTCTTGCTTTGATCAGGCGGATCCTATGTTGGCTTCCTCCGTGAACATAAGTGAGGGGTCACTGATGTGGACAGGTCCCTAATATATGGTTTCCCCACTTAGTACCAAGCCAGATTTCAATTCATATTAACTTCTTTTGATATTTTTGGTGTCTCATTTAATGCTTCATTATGTTGTGTAAATGTGTGTGGGGGCTGTTTCTGTCGGGGGGGCATTGTATGTGTGATTAATTTTGTCTTGCTGTTCGGCTTTTAAATTTGGTCATGTTTTTAATGTGAAGCACTTTGAGCTTCACTTGGTGGAAAAGTGCTCTATAAATAAAGCTTGATTTGATAAACTTGACACTCTTTCTGTGTGAGGGAGAAGCTACAGTGTAATTTTTTAGCCTCATCACTAAATGGAAGCATTGAATGTATGTCTCATCTTTAGTCAATGCAGACGTGGATGATGTTGAGAGATCAGGTTTATGTATTTTAAAGAGTTCTACAAACGTATCGGTAATCGTGTCTCCATTCCTGGGTTCATGAGGTCCTACAGAAACTTGCCCAGTGTGGTGAGTGTCATATATTTGAACTCTTGAAACTCTGAGATGAGTCACCCAAAACACGCTGCTGCTTGATGGACACGCCACATTAAACACTCAAAACGTGTTGCAGGACCTCTGATCACACCTGAAAGTTGACTTAAGATGGGTTAGGGTCAGGACTGGACTGGACTCCTCTGACCACATATCACGTTCAGTGTAAATGTAGCTCAAGAGCTGCCACTTCAATACTTCTTGCTTTTCAGTAGTTAAATCAGTTTTTCCCTTAAAAGGAAATCCTCAAATCATGTCGGTACACTTCTTGCTATGAGATTCAAATACTTCAACAATTCTATGCACATGATTGTAGGAAGCTGCTACTCCTTTCCAGCTTCAGGTCTCACACTCACCTTCAGGGCTGTGTCTGTAATGTGCTCCTTAAAACATGAGCTGTCTGCATTATCCACTTCTTTGTTCCATCTTCTGTAATTCTTGGAGTACACAGCTTTTGCTTTTTGAAAAGTAACTGCACATAAACTAATAAGGGCTACGGTGCGACCTGATTGGTAGGATAAATGAGTAGTGTAAATTCACTCACCATCTTCATCAGTCTGTATCTCCAGCTCCCTGCTTTCCTTCACACCCTCTGGGTTGTGCAGCACCAGCTTAACACTGATGTTTGTGAAGGGTGTCAGGTTGTGAATTGTGTGCTGAGGATCATGGCTTTGGCTGAGGTAGCACACCTCCTCCCTGGTCTCCTCTTTAAAGGGCATTTTGGAACGATACTGTACAGTCAGGTTGTAGCTGTAGCAGCGGGTCACATTGTAGCCCAGAGGTTCCCAACGTATTGTCACCTGCTTGGACTGGATGTCCACCACTTCCAAGCGTTGTGGGCCATGCATAGGCTCTGAAAATATGCACAGGGACAAATATGTGAAAAGAGTGACCAGACCATGTGGCAAAGTGTCCTTGGACAACATACTGAATCCCACGTTGCTCCTGGTGGAAGGCTGGTGCCAGTGTTCGACAGCCCTTTGGGCTTTAAAGTAGGGTAGAATAGCACTATATTAGTATACGCCATTTACCATCTATAGGTGAATAACAAACAATGTCAGATTCCTTATGGGACATTTATAACAATTTTTGATGGCCAGTCTTCTCTTTATTGAAAGAAGCTGCTTTTTCTGTTATAAGTTTCAGCTGACTGTGCATTGGCAGAAGTTTAAGACTAATTTGGTTTAACAGCAGCTGCACACCATAGAGGAAAACCGTCATAGAAAAGCATGTTATTCCTCCTGTCCTCTTGCCTGGCCAAGAAGCAGTCATCTATTAGCACCATGCTGATCCGGAGTTAGCAGGTCTGTCAATTCAGGCAGGAGATACCTGCATCCGTCTGCCATCTCATCATCTCTGATCACAGAATCCCATTATACTCATCGTTTTCCTTTGACTTTCTCAAATTTCCTTTACTAAATCCCCCAATCCTATTGTCCATCATATTTTTTCATCCCTTATTGCTTTCTTTTCCTGCTTTTTCTCATCTCACACTGCCCATCTCTCACTCCTTTCATGCAGGAGAGGGAAGTGCAGGCACAAGGTAATAGGATCAATTTCCATTCCAGGCAAAAAAAAAAAAGAAGTCAATTTCTCTATGTAACAGTTTACCACCTATTAGACAGGGCCAAGGCTCAATTTTCTTGTTTCCCAGGAGACACAGCATTCCTACAGCAGCCATGTTTACCATCAAGGGTGTGCATTAATGGGCTTGTGTTGAGGGCTGGACCCAAGTTCATGCTTCCTTTTCATTTCTTTAGTTTTTAAAAAAAATAAGTAAATAACATTTAAAAAAAATGCAATGACCTCCGAACTCTTTAAGTGGCCTTTTTTCAGTGATTTTTTTAAAATTTTACCATTATTCATTTTGTATGCAGCAAAGTATCCATAAAAAAAGCAAATGAGATCACAATGCCTTAAAAGACTGAGGCTTGTTTATGTAGACAGGAGCTCCTCATGAAAAAGGCGAGGAAACAGTTGTAGATCCACACTCCCCTGTTCTGTCAACAGTAAAATATCAAGACCCAAACAAGTCTTTAAAGGAAAGAAAGCAAACAAATGAACAAAGAAAACAAACGAGGATACTTGTACGTTTGAAGCCATCTTTCTAAATGGAACATTGAAATTATGGCTGAACAAACCAGACAGACTGGGTAAAACCATTGCAAGGGAATAACGTGTTCACAGACTTTGATCAGAGCTGCAGCAAAGTAAATAAACATTTAGACTTCAGAGAAGATTTAAATTTATAACTTAAATATTCTGTGAAAGTATGAAACCCTGAAAGAGGGTGGAGCACAAACTCACAGATGAAAGCATGTTAAAATATGAAAGATAAGTTAAACCCTTCCTGTAAAATTCCAAGCATGGCTTTCACCTTCCAAAAGAACGGAGACGGAAACTATTTAATGCATATTAGCAATTCAGTTCTTAAACTTTCATTCACTTTACTGATTAATGTAATCATTCCTTAAGTACTGGCATTTTAATGTCAAATCTAGTCTGATCTTCAACAAAAAAAATTTAAAAAGAGGATCAGCAGAACTTAGAAATGCACAGAAATAAGGATATTGGAGCTCTTGGCTGCAATGTTGGGAAAAGCCATCCAGAAAATAGAAGTTTAAAGCCTTTTCATTTGCAGAACTATCTGCTGGCTGAACCCAGCAGGCAGCAGTTACACTAAAAGCACAGAGAACTGCAGGGTGGCCAAGCACAGAAATCAAATGAAACCAGATGCTCTCAAAATGACAAATGCACCAAAGTGTGGCTCAAAAGCAGACGTGCACCAGTGGCTGAGAGGGAGGCTCATTTCTGGAGCATTCAAGGTGACTTCTACCTTTGTGGGATATCATGGATCATGTTCACATTTTCTCCAGTCTACAATTAAAAACTAGGAAAAAAAAACATATTCACAATGGCTACAAAAAGTCGGTAAAGCATGTTGTTATGCACATATAAAGGGAATGGGGTGTAAAGGAGTGATAGCAATTACAGTTTTGAAACTTTTTCTTCTAAGGGAAAAAGACCATAGCTCTGACCACTGTTCCCTCTAAGTTGCGCATGTGCGCAACTGAGAACTGCACCCACGCCCGTTGTGCACAGCAAATCTGGCCTGCACACAACATAAGATTTATTTTTAACTTTAAATACAATGATAGAATAAACCAGGGGTCAACCGCAAAAGACAAGTGGGTAGATCGCAGGGCATCAAAATTAAATAAACAAAAACATATATATATTTTAAAAAGTAAATGGTAAATGGCGTATCCTTGTATAGAACTTTCCTCCCTTCCTTGAAGGCCCAAAGTGCTTTACAGTCACAGTCCCATTCACTCACTGATGGCTGACACCTGAAGTGAAGAATACTCATTCTCACCGTGAAGCACGTCACCTGATTGACATGCAGAATGGCCGATCGAACATTCTCTGATACATACGTTACTGCACATGTGTGCTTCCCTACACTGAGTGCACATTCTGTTTGCCAGCAGAGAACGTCTGCTGGCTTGGATGCCTGCTAGGTCCGTGGTGGAAAGCCACTTCGGCCCGCAGGAGCGCTTGAGGTACGGGCCGGCCTGCATGTTTTCACGATTAGAAGCAAGACAGAGACGCCCCATCAGAGCCAGCCATTCTGCTATGGTGCCTGCTGGCGAGTCCGCTGTTCCCACCCAAGGGATCTTAGCCATGTCCTCCAGAACACGTTTCTCGAACGCTGCCCATGGGCCAGGGAGTGTTATTCGCTCAGCTGTGCTTTAGCCAGCCGAGCGAGCTTTATAAGCTACATGACTTGTTACAATCTGAGATTTCAGACAGTTGAAATATAGATGTGACTACAGAGTGACCCCCAGTGTTGTTCACTGTGGTCAAAGGAGCCCTCAGTGAGTTTCTTAGTATGCTCAGACACCCAAAAAAAATTAGAGGGAACATTTGCTGTGACCCCATGACATGTGAAAGGCTACTGTGTGATGGAGGCAGTAAGAGTCTGATCCTTTTTCCACTCACAATCTGTGACTAACTGATCCACCTTCAGCCGACCATCAACAGCACAAGCCCTAGCAATAGACATAAACTTGACAGATGTTGAACGTCTGAAGTTCTGTTAGGTCCACCTTCCTACCAGTTACAGAACACACCCCTAAATTTGTAGAAATTGTAGTTTTAGAAACATTTACCCCCCAGCAATAAACATCCTTTTGAAACCATGGTGTGTGATTGAACTGCAAAATTTGCTGCTTCCTGTTGCATTTAAAGGCAGAAAGTGAATGTGTGGTCTCCATAGTAAAAGCAGAAGTTCTCCAGACAATTTTTTAAGTTTTCCTGAACCTTAGTCCCCTCTTTGGGACACTGGAGAAAACATTAAGGGAAGAGCAGTGAAAATAAGGGCTTTAAAAAAGAATGACTCAGGTCAGTCTTTTGCTGGAGCACAAAAAAAGCCCCACAAAACTCTTACACAGAACTTTTAGTAACTTTTTCTAATTCAATACAGTAAGGCATTAGTTTGCTTTTAATTTACTAGCACATTAATGTGTCTTTTTAAAATATATTTTAAAATACGTCTTGCAAAACTTTTCTGCATCTAAAGTGATGACCTCATAAACAAAACACTTATCACATGTTATCTTTGCACTATTTGAGAGGGGGCACTTACCTCTTGGGTAAAATATAGCATTAGTCCTGGATGAAATGAAGCAAATTGGGCATGTCTTTGAGTTCAGCCACTTTACGATAAGAGAAGTGTGTGAATGTAGACCTGGGGAAGGGGTGCAACCTGTGTTTTCTAGTGTGCCTGAAGTCTCATGGGAGTACAAAGCTTTCCATGTCATGGTTTTGTTAGCATCTCCTGCCTGTGAATGGAAGAACAGATTACTTATCAGATCTTCCTCAGGCTTTGCTGCATGTTAGTCTTTGAGAAAGCATGGACTTTATTGGATTTGCTTCGATTAAGAGCAGAAAGGCCTGCTGCTGGTGCAGACTTCCATCTTCCCTTTTAGCAAAACAGATTTGGGGGGAGAAAAAAAAAACTGCTTCCCAAATAATTTTGCAGTTTACAGTAATATAGCCGTTTGGGAGGTCAAAAGAGGAAAAGGAAGCAGTGCTTCTTTAGGCAGAGCAAAAAACCAGAAGAGCGGTACCTGGAGAGGACCAGGTCAGCCTCCTCACAGGTACTGCTGTCAAAGCTAGACAACTGCAAAGATGACATTTCTGGTCAAAAGTACGTTTCCATACCAAGTGCTAAACTGCAACCACTAAAGCCTGGTATGGTTATCAATTATCTATTTGTGTAGCCCTCCATGTTCTGATCAAAGTGGGAGAATCCACATTACATCAGTGATTGCACTTTGACCAACAGGGCAGTGACACATTTCACTCCCGGAAATCATTCTCATGTGAGCTGTAATAATAGCTTTTAATAAAAGACAATCACATCTCCATGGTCCTCCTGAAGAGCCCATCTATGCAAACTTCTGAAAACAGCAGCAGTAGCGGGAGGCTGTCACTGGGAGCTTATGGGGGGAGGGGGGCTTAGACAGAATGTGTAGGATGTTGGAAATGTGTTAATTAACAAATGACACAAGTCAATAACATGATTTGATTCAAGCAAATAAGGCCAATATATCCCACATCTTCAATCAGCATCCTCCTTACACCTGAGAGAAATCATGACCCAAATACCTGTGTACACCACTCATGCATGCACACATTTTCCTGCACATCTCCCAGGCCTGGATAATCACAAGAATTTATTGAACAGTGGTTGTCACTCCTCACTCACTCAAGTCCTTCTTTATAGCTATCATGATCAATGACACTGTGTGATGGGTAGGCCTATGGGGCGGAGGGGCTAACAGAGCCATGGATCAAATCGAAATCATCAAACAAGCCTCCGCCCTGGACTCTGCGTCACTGCAATCTTGCCTGATGAAGACCCTGAAGCTGCATGGGAGGAGATAGATGGGTGAACACCAGCCTTACCACATGTCCAATAAAATAATGAACACAGAATGGCCTTAGATACACAGAAAACGTGTGAAAGAATTCAAAGAAGCTATGAATGAACTGTTGTTAGAATGTATTCTCCTGTCCTGCTTGACACTTTGAAAGATTAAGCTCAAGTTTTTGTACATTTAAAAACAGAAAAGCTGTTTTTTCTGCCAAAGTAAAATTCAACTTGGAAAATAGTCTTTACTTGGGAAAAAAAGTGCCTGATTTTAATGAGCCTGAACCAAACACGTGTGTACAGAAAAAAATGGGAAATTGATTAAATAACATTTCTTGCATTTTGATGTGCAGAAATTATTATGCATGTCAGGACATCATGTTCAGTATTTTTTTTTTTGTACTTCTGGAGGCAAAATAGGTACATTAAGTTGCCAGAATGTTGAAAGGGACGAAGTAAAGCCCCACCCCTCATCTTTTTCCATGTTTTGATAACTGAAAGTACTAGCAAGATGTTCTACCAGATTTTCTCTCTAACACCTCCCCTCTCAGGGGGTTCAGTCAATGAACTTGTCAATAGCGTTATTGCAACTATGGTAAGTATCATGGATAGTATTGCTCCCAATACGGTGAAGATGATCAATGGCAAAAAAAATCTCCATGGAGTAATTCCATAAATATTGGAAATCTAAACGCAAATGGAGAGAGACTAAACTGCAGGTTGATTATGACATCTAAAAAGAGAAACTTCACTTTTATCATTTACAACTGAGCAATGCAAGGAAGTTCCATTTCTCTGACATTATTACCAAAAACTCTCATATTTCTCAGGCCTTATTTGCTACGGTCGACAGGCTGACAAACCCCCCTGTGTCAATGGCATCAGAACTTTACTCCACTAAAGCTTGTAATGACTTTGCTAAATTCTTTACAGAGAAAAATCAAAAACATAAGGCAAACTATTGTTTCATCAACTACTAGCCCAGAATATGAACTTTATCCATTGGAAACCAAATTAAACCCCACGGCTCAGTTTCAACCCATAACCAGTAAAAACCTGGAGGACATTCTAAGTCAACTGAACTGCTCCTCTTGCTGTCTAGATATTCTACCCACAATTTTTTTCTTAATGATGTAACTCTACCCAGATTAAATGAGGATCAAAGCTCAAATTTAAACTTTCCGCTCTCATTAGCTGAACTTCATTGTTGCTGATGCCCAACAACAAAGCTCCAGGGCCTGATGGCTTTCCTGCTGAGTTTTATAAGGAATTCTGAGAACAGCTGGCACAAACTTTTTATAAAATGGTTACTTTTATCAAGGAAAGCCAATCAATGCCACCTCACATGAATTCAGCTAACATAATCCTCCTTCTCAAACCAGAAACAGATCCCACAATTCCTTCAATCTATCACCCCATTTCTCTCATCAATGCAGACGTAAAAATTATTTGCAAAGCACTTGCACAGAGAATGGAAAAAAAAAATCACTCCTCATATAATTCATCATGATCAAACTGGATTCATCAAAGGTAGACACTCAAGTGATAACGTCCGCAGACTTGTTAATATAATAGATGTTGCCACTATTAAAAAACAGGAAACAACCATACTCTCATTGGATGCTGAAAAAGCATTTGACAGAGTAAACTGGAAGTTCCTCATTGCTGCCCTCCATAAGTTTGGGTTTGGGGAATCCTTCATTGATTGGATTAAAATTTTATATCACAACCCAAATGAATCAGTCAGAACCAACAAACAGACTTCTGACAGGTTTTTTCTTGGTAGAGGGACCAGACAGGGTTGTCCACTGTCCCCCTCTCTCTTTGCTATATTTATTGAACCTTTGGCTGCAACAATAAGACAGCGTGAGAGCATTAAAGGAATGACTACAAAATGCAGTAATCATTAAATTAGTCTTTATGCTGATGACATATTACTTTTACTTTTAAACGATTCACATTCCATTAGTGAAAAAACAGCAATTATTAATGAATTTTCATCTATCTCAGACTACTCAATTAACTGGAACAAATCAGTTTTATTGTCAATGAACAGTAATGCCGAGCAAACGACCTCAATCCCAGTCAAATCAGGCAATATCAAATATCTAGGTATTTATTTCTCCCCGAAACTATCAGAACTGGTGCAACTAAACTACACCCCATTACTGAAAAGTATACAGGATGATCTAACCCGCTGGGTCAACCGGCCTCTGTCACTCATGGGTAAGATAGCCACAGTAAAAGTGAAAATTTTACCCAAAGTTAATTATCTGTTCTCAATGATCCCCACACAACCACCACTAAAATGGTTCAAAACATTAGACTCAGCCATATCCAGCTTCTTATGGAACAATAAACCTGCAAGAATTAGTCTAAAAACTTTAAAATCTAGAAAAAGCTGTGGAGGCTTAGAATTACCTAACTTCCACAACTACCTCCTTGCCAACAGATTGCAGTACATCTTAAGATGGTTAAAAAACAGTCCAGAAACCAAACCATGGATAGATCTGGAACAGGCATTTTGTGGAAAGATCAACTTGTCAGATCTACCATTTATAAGCCCAACAATAAAAAAACATGACTGCTACCAAAGTAGTAATATAAGTACTACTTTAACAGCCTGGTGGGAATTTCTTCAAATGTCAAACTCTTCACTACTACCACGCAAAATGACACCCATCTGGAACAATCCAGACCTCCTGATAAATAAAAAAATGTTGCACTTCCCTGCTTGGCAAGCAGGGGGCGTAAGACTACTCGAGCACTTAATTGTTGACAGAAGATTCATAACACACCAAAAACTACAAGAAAAACATGGAATAAATAAATTCTTGGAATATCAGCAACTTAAATCCGTAATTACTAAAACATTTAAATCCAGTGACAATGGCCTAAAATTACCAGAACTAGTTACCTATGTGATTAACTTTTCATTGAATAAAACTCTCTCCAAAATATACAAACTCGTATGCAACTTGGATAAGGAAGTCTCAATCCCAACAACAAAATGGGATGCAGACTGGAAAAACAAGAAAAATATTAGTGTAAGCCATTACAGGAATCTGCTATTGGATCATATCATCTTCAAAAAATGTCAACTAAGAGTTCAAATAACTTGGAAGGAATTCGGGCCCTCTGGTCTCCCATAGCTAATGCCATAACTTAGTGGGCAGGATTCTTGTCATCCTCTAATTTCTATAATGCGAATGCTATCTCTACAGAAGCAATAGGATGTTTCCATGGTGATATTTCAATTTCAGCCCCTCGCACATGCCTTTGTTATTTGTCTCCAACAACCTGCAGTGTCATGCTCACCTCAGGGTGTTACCAACAGAGTACGTCAAAAGAAAGGCTTGACTACGTGAAATGGTTGCTACCTTTCCTGAGTCCCCTCCTGCAAAGACTCAATAAATAATGTAGACCTTCTGACAGCTATGTCCTTTAAATGAGGAGGAGACGTGAAAATGTTCTTAAATCTGAGTTATACAACCAGACTGAATAAGTACTTGTTAGGAGCTTAGGATGGGGAAGGGGACATCTATAATTCAGCAAAAAGGTGTATAAAAAATCTGTGACAAAAATTACAGCAGATAGATAATGAATTATTAAACACAAAGAAAGAAACATTTAAAAACCTTGATAAACATTTAATTTAAAATTTAGAACTGCTGAGTAAAAACCTGAATGAAATATAAAGTATGATTCCCTTGAAGCTTAAGAAGAGAAATTGCAAACAGCCTCAATGATAGTTGTTTATTAGAAGTGAAAAAAATGTTTCAACATAAAATACGGAGCTCATTTGTTACCAGGGTCTCAGCTGCTTCCCATTAAGAGACTTGAATGTTAAAAACATGAAGGTGAGCAAAATAATCAATGAAACCAAGATAAATTCTGAATGCTCAAATCTTACTCTTGCTTTCTGACAGCAGTTGTTTGAAGCCACACCCTTGAGATGAACACAATGTCCTTCGCTGAGCCAGTATCAAAGAACACAATCCAGCATTTTTATTTCAGTCCAGCAATGACAAGTTTTAATGCGCTCTGCTATAACCTTTCTGCACAACACAAACTCAATCTACCCTGTTTTCTCTGACTGACAAAGAGACTCACATTCAATGGGCCTCAAAGTAAGGCTTTTCATCCCCCTTGCAATAGACAATATGTAAGCCCTATAGGTCACATGGTGGGCAGGTATTGTGAAAGGGACAAGGCAGACTGCGCCATCTGCAAAGGGAAGGTGAAGTGGCTTTTCAATCATGCTTAAGCCAACAAAAGTGTTAATTAGAGGCTTTGCTTGCAAACAATTTCCTTTAGGACTCGGACAGGTTTTTCAACCACAACCTCTGCAAACTATCATAAAGAATTCAATCACACAGAGGTGATCTACCTTGTAGTCAAGAGAACATTAGAATTGGGGCTGAAAAATTGTCTAATCACTTTCTTAATAGAAAGTTAAAACTCAGTACACCTATTGTTTATTTTTTAGTCAAAGAACTGTTCTATGATGAAGTGCTTAAAGTCTATGAGATCAAGGCTAATTTTAGAGCTACAGGGACAGGCGGAACACCTACTGCTATAATTGGAGGAACTTGTGGACCAAATTTGTAAAGAGGAGATGGTAAAAGCTTCCTTTGTACACTGAAAGTCCGTGGCATCATAAAGGCTGTTACATGATCAGTTCATGGTAGTGAATTGGTGGAGTGATGCTAGCGTTTTTTTTTTCTTAACATTCAGTTGATGCTGGAGCTGCAGCTGGTGCTTGAAACTTCTGACATATTTTCAGTTTAGCCTCAATTAAAACAATGAAAGTTGACTGAAAATGTAAATAAAACCATGCGATTTGTGTTTGGCTCAGTTTTTGCATGTCTGTTTCCAGTATTAAATGATGACTTGCTGTGGACGGGCCCAAAGTTTGTGAACTGGATATAAACAGCTTTGAAAGGAAACAAGCCAAATGTTTAGCACATGAAATTACAAAGAGATTAAACTGCAAAGATATTGCAAAAACTCCTGGTAAAGTTTCAGCAGGATTTCCTTAAACTTAAACAGAAAAATGAGAGGCATCATCAGAAATTCACATTCCCACTCAAATTTGTAACAATTAGTTTATGAGGATGGCGTACATCCATAGTGTCTGAATACCAGAATTAGAACGAGTACAACTTTTAAAAAAAATGAAAGGTTTGTAAAACCCTTCAAATGTCCTATCAGATATTTTTAAATGTACCAAACTAATATGGTTTGGTCACCAAAAGTCAATCCTGTCACAAAGTGGTTGCAGATACCTTTTTGATGTAGACAATGAAATATAAGGCAGCTCTCTGATGGTGGGTTGGTTTCTACACAATGTTAGGAGAACAAAAGGGCAGTTTGGGGAACCATAAGGCAGTTTGGCCATCTCTTCTGTGAGACATAAATTCCATGACCTGGAAAGCATGACTGGCATAAAGAGTGCAGAGAGATTTATGTCAGTCCTGTTGATTCCAAAAAACGGGATAAAAGAAGATTAAAGGAAGAATGTGATTGCCTATTAAAGATAAAATAAATATAAGACAGAAAAAATCATAAAAATTAGTAGACACAGTAAAGGGCATGTTAATTCAAGTATATATATTCATCAAAAAATTCAACTGGAAGAATTAAAGTCAAATAACAGAGCCAACATGGATTGCAACCATCCGTGGACAAATCTGGAAGGACTTTGCTTTGACAGAGATCCAATTATGATTTCCTTTCTTTTGCATAAAATATTCAGCTGCTGCATCAAATGGTCATATGTTACTCTTCAAATCTGTCAGTGTTCCACAAAGGTGAAATGCTTCCAGTGAAAAAGCTACAGGAAGTGCTGAAATATAACTGCTGCATGCTCTTATCCA
The DNA here is from genome assembly GCA_036245035.1 of Adrianichthys oophorus. Lineage (NCBI taxonomy): Eukaryota > Metazoa > Chordata > Actinopteri > Beloniformes > Adrianichthyidae > Adrianichthys > Adrianichthys oophorus. The sequence goes on along the minus strand of BSAI01000251.1, from coordinate 487,352 downwards.
CCATTACATCAGTCATTATATTATTTGTCCATCAAACTGCACAGCTTCATGGCAATTTAAGTATACAGTGAGAAAAGAAGGAATTTAATTCTGCAGATTGAAGTTTTTACATGCAACTTTGACAGCAGGGCAATTGCAGAAAAAGATCTGATTTGAACAGAATTTAGTCATTTCTAAGACATTTTACTGCACAAGTTATGTGACTCTTGTGTATTCCATCACTCAATCAAGTGAGAGTTTCCTCAAGGTTTTGGTCACAGTATTGTTGAAATTCTTCTGTTTCAAGAATACTACAGACTTCCAAGAGCTTTCAGATTTTAGTCATTGGATCTGCAATACTGTTACCGAGATAAATGATTGTACTCTAGACTGGCAGACTTTATTAATCCCACAGTGGGGATATTTCAGTGTTACAGCAGAAGATGAGGATAAAGACACTTTCAATGCACAAGGTTCCACAGAATCAAACTAAGATAATTTGTATAAATTCCTGCAAAACTGCCCGGAAACAAACAAAAAATGAAATGCTGTTAGAAGGAACTTTCTGCAACATTTCATCTGTTCTTTGCTGTCTTTGAGAAGTGTAATAAAACTGTTTCTCACTAAGAAGGCAAAGGTCACACATCATAGTTCAATTATTTTTCTTGAATCAAAGAATTGCAGAAGAAAATAGGAATAGGTGGTGTTGGAAATTATTTTCATCACGAATTAGGAAAAAAATATGCAAATGTAAAAAATCACTTGATGCGATTTGTTAGAGATATATATGGTGTAACGCGGTTTCACACTTGATGTTAATTGAGTAATCCGGCCAAAAATGAGACAAATGTAGTGCACTGATGTCTCCAACTGTGCTGTTTTTTGTTTTTTTTCTGAACATCTAATTCATTTTCTTTACTCTTATAATGTAAGCTCACCTTTTTTCCTTTTATTTATTGTTTTACAATAGCTGCTATTCCTTTTTCCTGTTTAAGACAGTTTTTGGCAGAAAAAATTCAAAATTAATTCCAACTGTTTTTCTTTGACCTCAGCTTCACCAGCAGGTTTTCAGTGGTCCTCTGTTTATCACAGGAATTATGTTCTAAAAATTACTAAAATAGGATTTTAGATGTTTTAAAGGCTGTAAAACTTCTCACTACACGGTTTCTACACTTTTTTGAGACAGACGGGAACATTTTCACACTTTTCTCTTTTGAGTAAAGTCACAATGTTCAAACCTTAACAGTAAAATAAGTCCGGAGTTATAGTTTATATAGTTTAAATTCACAGGCAGCCAGTGAAGGGTAGCCAGGATGGGGTGATGTGGTCCCTCTGACTTGCTCGGACCAGAACCCAAGCAGCAGTGTGCTGGACCAATTGGAGATGTCAGAGAGATGACTGGCTAACTCCAAAATAAAGAGAGTTACAGTAATCCAGGAGAGATGTAATGAAAGCATGGATTACTGTTTCAAAATGATGTTTTGATAAAAATGGTCTCACCTTCACCAACTGCCTCAAATAAAAGAAGCTGATTTTACCACTGAGCTGATATGACAGTCAAGTTTAAAATCACTGTCCATGTTAAAACGCAGGTTAGACACAGACTGCTTACGATGTGGAGCTAAGTGACCCAACTCCACTGAGGAGGGGTCACAGGAGCTGCTAGGACCAAACACTATCACTTCAGTTTTTTATCATTTTAACACAAAAAGCTTTGGGCCATACAGTCTTTGATGTCTTGTAGACAAAACAGTAGCGGTGTAACGAAGCAACCTTCCTTTTTTGGTGGATAAATCTAACTATCACCAGCGTAGCAGTGAAAGGAAATTCCGTGTTTTCTCAGGATGGAGTCCAGAGGAAGGAGATATAAAGAAAATAAAAGTGGTCCTAAAATAAAGCCCTGTGGAACCCCAAAAAACAGTGGAGGGGTTGAAAAGTAGGACCCAGACATGCTCACACACACAGTCCTGTCTGATAAATATGATAAAAGCCAGCCGAGTGCAGTACCACAAATCCCAACCAAACCCTTCAACATGGACAGTAAGAGATTGTGGTCCACAGTGTCAAATGCTGCGGACAAGTCCAGCAAAAGAAGGACAACATAGTTCCCATCGTCAGTTCCTCGGAAAATATCGCTAAAAATCCTCAGCAGTGCAGATTCTGTGCTGTGTAGGGTTTTATAACCGGACTGGAACCTGTCCAGGACATGGTTCTTTTGGAGGAAGGAGTTCAGCTGTAGGTAAACCACTTTCTCCAATTTTTTTTTAAAACTTGTCCTGTCCAACAGCTGAGCAAACAGATATGAGCTGAGAGCCTCTTGTATTAGACAGGTTTTACTCTTACAATCGGGGGTTATAAATCAAGGGAACATAAAATGTATGTTGGTTTAAGCCCCTTTTGTAATTTAAACCTTATTTATATTAATTTTGTTTGTGTTCTTTTTGTTGGACCAGACGGAAAAAGAAAGGGGGGAAAAGAGAGAGTTGTGGGGGGTCCATAGAAGTTAGAGGATGACTACTGGAAAGGGAAGGTAGATTTGAAAAATTTACAGGCAACAAAATGCTGGAGCTTATACCCATTATAATCGTGAGTGTTGGTCTAGAATGGGCGGGGCCTGTCCACACGCTCAGCTGTTACAAACATACCTGCCGGCTCCAAGAGTGTTCACAAACTTGTCCACATCCAGTTCACACGCACACTTGCGCATACCAACCAACACATGTAAAGCATTACATTCCATCACGCACACTATTTGAAGGTGCAAAGGTAAGCCAATGCCTGTGCTCAGGTGAATGTTATCTTAAGCTGAAGTGGATGATGATGAATGCAAAAAAATAAAAAAGGAGGGAGAACTCCCAGCCATCCCCACACCAAGACCCCCGCCGAGGCAGCAGTGCCAACCAGGGCACGCCCCCGCACCCATACTGTGGGGTCAACGGAGGAGATCCACCCGCCAGGCACCCCGGCCAAGCACCCAGACCAGGGCCCGCAGGACCACCACACAGAACCCCAACACCCGAGCGCAGTGAAGTACGGAAGCGCAGAGCGCAAGGCCCAGCCCAGCCAGGAGAGCAGCCCCCCCGCCCACTGCGCCAGGCGGCCTAGCACGGGGCCCCACCCCCAAGAGCCCCACCACCCCAGACAAGCCGCCCACCACCACCCAGGAGTTCTGAGCATCCCCCCATCCCAGTCCCCCCATGGGAGACCCGCTCCAAAGCTCCAGGCAGCTGCGGAGATCCAGAAGAGGGCACCCCACCTAGAGGATGGATGACCAAGAGAAGTGGGGGTCCCCGAAGGTGTACATAGCCTGACCAGGCTCTCCTAATGTTGTGATTTAGAAGTGGTCCGGATGGAATATGATCCCCCGCTCATGGACTTGCCAGAGGACTAAGGGATCCCTCTCCCTGCGTGGGAGAAATCTTTGAGAGAAAGGGTAACCTAGAGATGGGCCTACAGTTGGCTAAATCAGAGTTGTCAAGGTTTGGTCTTTTAATCAGAAGTTTAACAGCAAAGTTTAACAAACAAAGTTCTGATCATGATTGAACATGTATATAGATGTAGCACACTGAACACAATTTGTAAAGGAGACACAGCCAACAGCCAATCAGGATACAGAACACAATGCACTGTATAAAAAAACGTGCAAAATTGCACTGAAAAAAAATCCACAAAACAGCAAGATGGCAGCGATGGAACACTGAACTTTTATTTTGACCCCAAGTGACATTGCTTCTTTGTTGTGGACACATTTTCTATATATTTTTTTGTGTTCTAAAACTAGACTTGCTTTTAATGGAGCCTAGTTTCATGAATGTAACTCATCATGCTTTTCCACGCCATGCAGAAGTGTTTCAGGAGTTGGCTAATTTCTGGCTGCCCTGTGTTTAATATCACTCTGTGCAGCAGAGTGTAAAAACAGACAGATGAGAACAGGAGGGTACAGATGGAGATAACTTATAGGTTGAGATGTGAAGCTGGCAAAGGCAGAAGTCTGAGCAGGTGTTTGGGCCACACATGGACGTCATGAACTGGCATTTGTAAAGTACACAGGAGCCAGTGGAACCGCAAAGGCCAAAGGGTGGAGATGAGACACATAAAACCAACTGCAACAGACTGTATTTTCACCAATAGAGCCAATGTGAAATTATGTTTTCGGCACCACAGCAAAAGCTTTACATGCAATGTGAGCAAACTTCACATGCGAGTCTTTGTAGGAAGACTCTGCAGCAGTGAATGCCTTCAGATGAAGAAGTAGCACACAGATCTTGTAGAAAAGGGACTGTTTAAGGTTTGCTTATCTACTTCCCCTGTGCCTGCTGGAATTGGTCCCTCTGTGTGAGGAAGCTTCTCTGTAATGTTGCTGAAATTCATGGCTTCCTGCTGTGATCCAAGGGCACCATCTTCCAGCAGAACTTGCAGAGCGTAAAAGGCACTCAGTCAGTGAACAATCAGAGACACAGATTTCACCAGATAATAGCTGGCATGTGTGTGTGGGGGGGGGTTGATGTGTTGGGAACAAGAAAAGTAAACAATCTGTGCCTCCAAGTATTTTGGTCAAGGAAAAAATTAAATTTAAAAATAACATCAAGTGTGTTTCGCACTGTAGTCCAAAAAGACAAAACATTTGATCAATATCTGGCAGTTGGTCTGGTCCACAGCTGTTCTTATTTTGTTCAAATGCAATGAGTAAACTATATTAATTTTCTAACAGTATTTTGAAATATATCTTCACCTGGAAAATACAAACTCTTCATTGGGCTCCACTGGACTTGTATTTGCAGCTTCTCTTTCCTAATTAGTGCTTTTTTTGTCTGTTTCTTTGTTTAGTTGCTTTTTTTAAGGGGGGGAGGGGTGTTCTTGCTCGTGTGTAAAACAATGATGGCCCAATCGGCTACCATAAAACACTGCTATTAGCCAATCACATCTGCCTATGCTCTCGTTAACCTACCCAGTTACCCCTTCTAACACGAAGACACTTTTGCCACAACACCACTGGTGGTGAATTTGGTTTGTATGATTTATAAAACCAATCCATAGTAACACACTGTTGTACATTCAGTGACAGTAACAGCATTGTAAAAATAAAAACAACTGCCTAATTAGTTACATTACCCAATTATTGAAAATGACATTAATCCAAACACTAAAAAAGAGGAATTAGTCTAAAAATCCTTGAGGGTCACAAAAAAGTATATAATTAATCACTGAGCCAAAGAAAGGCAGTCTTTGTTTCTCCAATGCAGAAATAATTGCTGTGTTTTATGGAGAATGTCTTCCTGCTGCATCATCCCTTCTATATTTTAAGATTAAACTAAAACATCCTTTGTCATCAGAAACATTGCTCTAATTTTCAAAGTGAGCAAAAGCACTTGTAAATGATTGTATAACAGATGAAGCTCTGAAGTGGCCACAGATTTTTATTAGCGCCTGCAGACCGCATTGTGGGAGGGTCTGCTCCGGTTCTGTTCCACAGTGATGTATCACACAGCCCTGAGAGTCTTAACCATTCAATTAGGAACTCTGCTGAGGCCTCCCCTGCCCAGCAGAGGGTTAGACAAGATCAAGACCTGCTTCCTCAAACACAGAGAAGGAGGCAGGGCCATCAATCTCTTCAGCTGTGACCGGCAGGGTGGTATGGGGCAGACACACCCCCATCCCCCACCCCACCCCCCCACCCCCGGATCTGGGCCTGACTCTGAGGGCAGCACAGGTAGACCCATTCATCCACATAAGACAGACTAAAAATGTATGAGCTTGTGACCTTCACAGTAAGAAGAAGGGGTTACACCCCAGGCAGAGCTGGAAGAAACTGTCATGTTCTCATCAGCATCTTTCTGGACACAAACAGCATTAACTCAGGAAACTGCTGATCCCATCATGGCACCCCATCCAGTGGGGGAATTTAGCTGGTTAATGTTGTGAGAAGGACAATTTCTACCATATACTGAGACCTTTCCCAAGTTTTTATGAAACTTTCAGTTTGACCTTCCACAAAACTGCTCAAATTGAAGCCAGTTATGAATCAGTATGACTCATGTGCTGATGTACTATAAATATATATGTAGTTTGTTGGGTTCCAGTATATTAGATTGTTTATTTTTGATAAAAAGAATCATTCAAACAATTTATTTTAACAGCATTTTACAACAGCTAGTGATGGATCCAATAGTACTTCATAAATGACAATAATGTTTCTGAAACAGTAAGGTTGAAGCCCAACCATCCATGTTTGACACTATTGATGTTCTTAAGGTAAAGAGTAAAATGTAGGGATTGGTTTGTTCATGTGTTAAATGCAAACACTGGCTGAAACGTGGCTGAAATCTGCAGATAATAGTAAACACTGATTTTTATTTTAAGCCACTTTTGTGCATTTATTGTTTCAGAATTTACATTTAAATTATTGAAATGTAATAAAACTAGCAGAAATTAATCATGACATAAGTATGTATCAGGTTCACCATAGAGCCTTACCAACCACAGATATACAAAAGAGAAAGTATGTATATGTAAAAAGTGGTGAGGTCTTTTAAACACCTTGATTCAAAACAGTTATGATTGATAAGTATGTTAAAATCAAAGGTGTCCCTCTTTGGAACAGTCTTGACAGTGAAATCAATAAATCTAAATCTACGAATGTGTTAGAGCATGTCAAATGTTGTACAGTGAATACCACAAATACCAGACTATAAAGGGTACCTGAATTTAAGCCGCAACCGTAAATTTAACAAGAAAAAGATAATTTTTTCATATAGAGGCAGCACTTCTCTATAGGCCCTAAATGTCCACGTTGTAACATGGAGTACATACATTTTATGGATAGTGCCTTTTAACCGTTTGGAACCAAGCGACACCAGAGGGCATCCTGTCGCGCTGCTGTGACTGATGTCAGCGTAATAAAACAAGGTCGAAAATAAACTTCTAAGTGTTTTGATGTTCCAGGATTGAGATTTTATAGAAAAACAGACTGAATGTGGTAATTATTTGTAGTTTCAAAATGAGAGTGATTTTTAATACTTTAAAAAATGAAACGGAAGATGAAAGGCGATCAGTCACGCCACGACTCCACAGATTATTCATATGGAGGAAGAAGAACAGGCGCTGCTTCAGTCGTCATCTGAGGACTCTGATTGCAGATGGAAAAGCTAACTTTTATTTTTTGTGCGAAGCATAAGGAGAAAGAGCAGGAATTTTTTCATTTACACCAAACAACAGCAAAAGTGTAAAGGCAGAGCTGTCTGTCAGGACTGAACAATTAAAGATGACAGGTAACAGGTAATAAGGAAATCAGCGAAAGCCAAATACTTCTGAAGTGTAAGGCAATGGCAAGTATTAAACAGTTATGCACTGCCAATCATCAGATACCCTGCAGAAATAATCAGATGGCCGAAGGAAGAAATCCAGGCCACGGATGTCAAAACATGAAAGCTCCTCACCATACATGAAGGTGTTCCATCCCAAATCCAGCACCCTGAGACTGGATGCTAGCTGCAAGGAAAGAGGTCAAGGACTACTGAGCGTGCAGTGCTGTAGGACAGATCCTAATTGGACAAGCCCCTACATGGGATGTTCCATCAAACCATAACTGAAGAGGCTGATATCAAGAAGTCCTACCAATGGCTAGAAAGGGCTGGCCTATAAGACAGCACAGAAGCGCTCATCCTGGCAGCTCAGGAACAAGCCCTGAACACCAGAGTGATAGAGGCTCAGATCTACCACACCAGACAAGACCCAAGGTGTAGGCTGTGCAAACAGGCGCCTGAAACAATCCAGCACAGAACTGCAGGGTGTAAAACGCTGGGCGGGAAAGCATACATGGAGCACCACAATCAAGTGGCTGGAATAGTACACAGGAACATGTGTGCAGAATATGGACTGGAAACCCCAAAGTCAAAATGGGAAACATCTCAGAAAGTGGTAGAGAATGAGAGAGCAAAGATCCTGTGGGACTTCCAGATACAGACGGACAGGATGATAATGGAACCAACCAGACATTGTAGTGGTGGATAAAGAACAAAGGAAAGCTGTTGTGGTGGATGTAGCAGTACCAAGAGATGGTAACATCAAGAAGAAGGAACATGAGAAACTGGAGAAATACCAGGGACTCAGAGAAGAACTGGAGAAAGCTTGGAAGGTGGACTTGCTCCTTTCTGAGTGTCTGGCAGCAGCAGAATCGCGTTTTTTTTCGGGTGTAAGAATGCTGTGAGTATCGCAAGAGTTGACCAGACGTGTGTGGTGAGTCAACTTGGCGGCGCGAAAGTGGTTGAACAAACATTTCCACCTGCTTTTCTTTTTCCGCCATATTTAAGTAATAATTATAACAATATTCACAAAACGTCTAAAAGAATCATTAAGTTCTTGACAGTCTGGAGGACCTGGAGAACTTCATAGACGAGTGTTACAATACTATCGTCATGGGGAAGACAAACACCACCACTACTTAATCCAAACGCGGCCGTCCTGAAGACTCTCCCGGGGCCTCTTGTCCAGGCAGCGGCATCAGCGACATCCTGGAATCGATTGATAAGAAACTATCCAGCCTTGATTGCCGTTTAAACCCGCTGGAGATCCATCACAAGGAGTTCCAAGGCCTGCGAGAGTCCCTGGAGTTCAGCCGAAAACCAGGCCCTCAGAGAGACCGTCTGATAACCAGAGTCCGAGACCAACTGTTGGTCGGGGGTCTGGTCCGGCGCCTGGGTGGGAAAAGCGCGGGGGCCGCGTGATCTCCCGGGTCTGGGCGTGGGGGGATGTGGATGGCGCATTGGGTGGGGGGTCTGGCTTGGCTGGGGGGGTTGTCTTTTTGCGTGCCCTGGGGGGTCTGCCTGCGCTGGATGGGCGGCCCGTCTGCACCTGGGGGCTGGGATCACTCCTTCTCTGGCCGTGGGATGGGGTGGGGCAACCCTCTTGGGGCCTGCGTTTGCTCCAGGAAAAGCCTACTATGGCGGGGTCTGGGGGGATCGGGCCAGGGGGAGGGGATGTCTGTGGGAAAGGCGGGGGGGTCCACCACCAGTATGGGACCCTGGAGGCTTCCTCAGGCCCGCTGGTACCTGACCAGGTAGCTACAGGGGCGGTGCTTGGGGGGGGGCTGGGACTTGCCCTGGGCTCCTCTCTCTTTGTGGGGGGTGTGGGGCCTGGGGGACCGGCTTTCAGGCGGCGGGGCCTCTGCCCTGGGGAGACTTAGGACCAATGCTGGGGGGGGGGCGGGGGTCAGTTTGGTAGCTGTCCCCGACCTCCCCTCCTTCCTCATATGACCACTTATAAGGTTGGAAGGGGGGACGTGCTTGCGGAATACCTCGCGGTGCCGAGCCACTTGGCAGTGGTCCCTCCTCCCATGGTCTCCGCATAGCTTTGCCCCCTTCTGTTGGTTTTAAATGCACCTTAGACACGTAGGACCCTTGGTGGGGGATGGTAGGACGTCACTGCCAGCAAGCTACCCCATCCCTGGTGGAGGGAACAGGGCCTTCAGCGGCGGCGGCCTTGTCTCTTGGGTGTTGGCCTCCTGGGCCCAGTGGCCCCCTGCCCACGCTGGGAGAGGGATCCCTTAGTCCTCTGGCAAGTCCATGAGCGGGGGATCATATTCCATCTGAGCCTGGAGGGTGTCTGGGTCATTGTGGTGGGTTCTGGTCCTTACCCTCGGGTGTCGGGCCCCTTCTAAATCACAACATTAGGAAAGCCTGGTCAGGTTATGTACACCTTCGGGGACCCCCACTTCTCTTGGTCATCCCTCCTCTAGGTGGGGGTAGCTGACCCCCGCCGTGGTCTCTTCTGGATCTCCGCAGCTGCCTGGAGCTTTGGAGCGGGTCTCCCATGGGGGGTCCCAGCTCGTACCCGGGGCTGGGGTGGGGGGATGCTCAGAACTCCTGGGTAGTGGTGGGCGGCTTGTCTGGGGTGGTGGGGCTCTCGGGAGTGGGGCCCCGCGCTGGGCCACCTGGCGTGGTGGGAGGGCTGTTCTCCTGACTGGGCTGGGCCTTGCGCTCTACGCTTCCGTACCTCACTGTGCTCGGGTTTGGGGGCCTGTGTGGAGGTCCTCTGGGCCCTGGTCTGGGTGCTTGGCCAGGCTGCCTGGCGGGTGGATCTCCTCCGTTGACCCCACAGTATGGGTGCGGGGGCGGGCCCTGCTGCCTCGGCGGGGGTCTTGGTGTGGGGATGGCTGGGAGTTCCCTCCTTTTTTTTGCATTCCATTATCCACTTCAGCTTAACATAACATTCACCTGAGCACAGGCGTCGGCTCACCTTTGCACCTTCAAATAGTTTGCGTGACAGAATGTAATACTTTACATGTATTGGTTGGTATGCACAAGTGTGCGTGTGAACTGGATGTGGACAAGTTTGTGAACACTCTTGGAGCCGGCAAGTATGTTTGTAACAGCTGAGTGTGTGGACAGGCCCTGCCCATTTTAGACCAACACTCACGATTATAATGAGTATAAGCTCGAGCATTTTGTTGCGTGTAGATTTACAAATCTACCTTCCCAGTAGTCATCCTCTAACTTTTATAATCCACCCCCCGTCCCCACCCCCACAACTCTCTCTTTTTCCCCCCTTTCTTTTTCCGTCCGGTCCAACAAAAAGAACACAAACAAAATTAACATAAAGTTTCGTTTAAATTACAAAGGGGCTTATACTAACATACATTTTGTGTTCCCTATGATTTATAATGCCCGATTGTAAGAGTAAAATCTGTCTAATGCAAGAGGCTCTCAGCTCATATCTGTTTGCTCAGCTGTTGGACAGGACAATTTAAAAAAAAAAAAAAAAAAAAAACAGAGGAAAGCTGTTGTGGTGGATATAGCAGTACCAAGAGATGGTAACATCAAGTGACTCAGAGAAGAACTGGAGAAAGCTTGGAAGGTGAAGGTGACAGTGGTGCCCGTGGTAATTGGAGCACTCGGGGCTGTAACCCCAAACTGGAGAAGTGGCTACAGCAGATCACTGGAAAGACCTCAGACATCTCAGTCCAGAAAAGTACAGTGCTAGGAACAGCTAAGATACTGCAGGACCCTCAAGCTCCCAGGCCTCTGGTAGATGACCCCAGCTTGGAGTGAGGTACCAACTGCAAAGGGTGAGAGGGGCATTTTTCTATGGCTGGACAGTCATGGTCTTGATAAGGATGGAGCTTTAATTCTCATTCTTGTTTTTAAAGATGTCTTAGAATCAAACATGTAAATTCCAGTTTGGTAAAAATGATTCAGTTATTTTTTGTGCATAAGTTCTTCCAAAAACATATTCAAGTTGTTGACCACTCAGACACAACTCTGTGAAAGCCGGTTGTGCAGGACACACTGAGTTTTGAAAAGTTCTTTTTTTTTATTTATTTAAATTTTTAAAGATAAGTTAAAGATTTTCTGATTTTTTTTTTGTTTTTTGCTGTTTTTTTTTTCTCAAAAAGAGAGGTCATAAACATTAAACAAAGGTCAAAAGGCATTCCACTTCAAAAATAAAGATTTCATCCTCCCATTTAATGAATGTAAGATTTAGTTAACAATTTTAAAAGTCACTGTCAATAGATTCAGTTTTGGTTTGTTAGTCATGAGACATTAAACATGAGAGACATTTAAAAAAAAAAAAAGGGCAATCCATTTACTTTGTTTTATGGCTTAGCGTAATTCATTAAACAAATACCCTCATACAGCCGATTTAAGACAGTTGTCATTTATTTGATCATCATAATATAACTTTATAATATCTTAAATATGAAAAAGGGTAAATATCTACAAGATAGTGTGCTTATACACACATTTAACCAATCAAATCAATACTTTTGGCAAAGACGATCTGCCTCACCAAAACTCAACTGGGTCAACCATGAGAATCATACAGTCTTTCAAAAAATTTAATCTAATTAAATCCGGCAAAACTTCTTAATTTTTACAGATGAGACTGGAAGTTCTAAAAAGAGGATATGGAATGATTTGTTTTATGTTTCAATGTTTGTTATTTAAACTCCTGTGAAATGGAGACAGTCTATGTCTGGGGAAAAAAGACAAGACAAAAAAGGAAAAAAAAGCCACAGTAAACTTCAATTGCCTGTTGATCTTGTCAATAAAATCTCTTGTCAGAGGTCTGTTACACTAAATTGTGTTCCAGAGTTATTTACATCTTTGCTTTCATTCTATTATCTGAGACTTCTTTATCTATGAAGGTTTGAACTTTGGGGGTTTAAACAGGAAAGAAAAGTGTGAAAATGTTCATGTCTGTACGAGAAAAGTGTAGAAAGTTTGTAGTGAGAAGTTCAATTGCCTTAAAACATCTGTAATCCTACTTTGCAGATTCCACCTATTATGAACACCAGTTTAGAAAAAAGGTTATGCCAAACTTCCACTTTCCCTCCATAAGTAACGTACCACCTAAGTGAAAGTTAAAGTCCCATCAGTTGTCAAGCACCTAGGTGTGTGAAATTTACTCTAGGCATTTGACCCATACCCTGGGGAGCTGCAGACACAGCCGTGCTTGGGAACCATTTGGTGGTTTAACCCCTCGATGCTGAGTGTCAAGCAGAGAGACATTAGGTTCCACTTTTAGAGTCTTTGGTATGACTCATGACCTTCCAGTCTCAGGGCGGACACTCTAACATAAGGCCACTGAGGCCACCTGAAAGTCTCCTGGAAACTGTGAATGACGCATTGAGGGCAATTACTACCACAACAATCACAGAAACCAATGAACTGGTTTACACTTCACCAGAAGTGATCTTAGAGATCCTTGGCTATAAGAGCAATGATGGGAGAAAACAATACCCATCATAGAAGCAACATTTGTAGGCTAAGATCAAGACAGCTCGGAGGGAAGTGAGTCAGATGACAGAGGCCCAAAGAGGTGAAATGAAAAAGCAAGTGCCTAAGAGATACAACCAGATCTCCATACTTGAAGCACTAAAAACTGCCAAACAAAGGCTCCTGGCCTCGAGCAGCTGTCTAAAGAGATACACAAGAGACAATGAAACCATACAGATAAACAGGCTGTACACAACTCAACCTGTGAAAGTGTACGCTCAGTAGCAGGGTCAAAACGCCAGAGCAGATCCACCAAGGTGACCACCATGAATTATTTATTTGCACTGATTCTGTTTGTTTTGTCAGTAAATATATATTAGCCCTACCTGCACACTTAGTCCTGGCTCTCAGGGGCGGTCCAGGAGCTCCAGTGCCTCCCTCCAAAGGTCTGGTCAGCAAAACACTGATTTCATACTCAGTGTCAGGATCCAGGTGGCCAATCTTGTGGGTGGTCTTGTCTACAGGCTGCAAGTCATACATAGTCCCTGAGACAGTTCGGTACTCTACCTCCCTGTCAATTATTGGGCCATCCCCATTGATGGAATTGGCATTCAACTGGATCCAAAGATAAGTGGCTCCAATGGAAGTCAGCTGTGGGGGTGCGATGGGAACTGGAGGCTCTACAAAAAAAAGGGGGTGTTGTTAGTGGCACGTTTCTTTTAAAGTATTCTTGTGAACAATCAAATATCTCTTTAAACTTATAAAACAACTGGGTTAAGATCAATTTTAATGGGTAAATTTAACACTTTTCTATCCTAATTAAGGGTCAAAATGCTTGCCAGTACTATTCATCCATGGACACACATTCACTTTCTGATGGTAGCAGACCTGCCATGCACGGCGCCAACCAGACCACCAGGAACAATGTGGGGTTTAGAGCCTTGCCAAAGAGCACTTAGACACATGGGAAGGGCAAAGTAGGAACAGAACCTCCAACCTTCCAATCAGAGTTTGACCTTCTTACCGCTAAACAGATTAACTTAATGTACATGCCTGTTAACAGCCCCAGTGGGATAAATGTAATATCATAATAGCAAAGGCACATGTGAAAAGCCAGACTTTGACAGACTGCTCCCATTGAACTTCATTTTAATTTACTGAACAATTGAGATGGATGGATTAAAAAAGATGGATAGTAATATGGATGGATGGATGGATAGAAAACTGAATTTGACAGTGATGATGTGCAGATGTAAAAAAAGGTAATAGATTTTTGTTAAAAATGTGTGAAATTGTCCATAGAAGAAAAATCTTCCCATTGAGGTATACATTACATTTTAAATCTGAGAATTGTTTGTTTAACTTTAGAAGAATTAATATAGCTGCATTCAACTAAATATTTGGTTTGAGTAAAAAGTAAAAAAAGTTACAAAATTGGTTTCTGTTTCTTCTTTAGCTACAGTCAATACAATATAGCAAATATATAACAATTTTCTGCACAAGCCCGCAGAGACACTCATTTACACAGATCCAGAGGAGGTGGCAATGCACAGGCCAGTCCCATGGGAAGTCCAGAATAGGGCACAAGGGCAATTGCTCCAACAAAGTGATGCTGCAAAGAAACTATTAAGCCAAGATCACTTTGACTCCAGTTTCAAATGTGATGATGGAAAGAGACAGCCACTTGGCCCACAGAGGAAGGGATGCAAATCAAACACTGTAGGCAGAAACCCTCCAACTCAGATGTAAATTAATCCTTGATTGGCGAATCTCAGGGATCGCCCCCACTGCATGGACAGGGGGTCACCTGACCTCGTCTTTACACTGTTCACAACCATTCATGAATATTTCACTTGAAATTTCAGAAACATATTTGTGGATTCAAAAGTATCAGTATTTAGTTTTTAAGAATTTTTTTCAAGATGAATTATTTGCCTTTTGGGTCAAACATCTCCATCTGCTTCCCTGCATTTATCCCCAGGACATCTACCATGATCTGTTCCTCTGATAGATTCATTCCTAACCCACCCTGGTCACTCCAACTTACATGCAACTTACCATTAATGTGTTTGAATTAAATTTCAATAACAAATAATTTCTTGTAGGCTACTAGAAGTTAGAAGCTGGTTATGGTGCACTGGATTTTTTATTTAAGGCCTTCATGCCGTTCCTTGGTGCAGTGCAATTCATGTGTTGTCCCTCTTTCCCTTTGGGGGAGCGGGAGAGATTCCAGATTCCAGGTGAATCATCGGTGCTCCTGTCTTTGACTGTGGACCTCGTCTATGGCTCTTCTTGCACCCTCAGCTGTACCCCAGTTCCATCTGGATGAATCCCATCTGCTACACTATTCAAAAATGTAGTTGTAGAGTTAGAAAAGCTAATTCTTCTTTAACAGTTCTAAGACATCACCTGTCCATCCTGGGAGATGATCCCTCTTTTTTTCCCTAAAGTCTGTTTGTGTTTTGTTTTGTTTTTTGCTCACGAGGAGGGTGTAATGACAGGGATGCCAGTTTAGCTTAGTCTATTTAGTTTAGTTTAGCAAGCATCTACTGTTTATATTCTATGTCTGACTTGGGCTATAGGAATGAAATTGAATTGAAGAAGTGCTTGGGGAGCCTAAAAACAGGCAGTGTGGTAGATCTCAAGGACTAGGGTTGGGTAGTCCTGTCAAAGACTCAATCCAGATCTACAAAAAGAATGCAGCTCCTTTAGACCATCTCTTGTTCTTCGCCAGAAGCATCCTCAAGACAAATATTGTATCAGTAGTTCTCTTCCTTTGTATGAAACCATACAGTTGCTCACAAATGCTCACTTCTGATCTCAGCCTAGCTTCAAATACTCTGACATATTGCCTTTGTGTGAGCCCTTTGATGGACTGGCTAACCATAAAGGGTGTCTCCCGGTCTTGCACAACAACTGGGATAGGTTCAAGCATCCACAATGACCAAGAGAGGGTATAAGTGCGTGTGGGAGATAGATAGATGGTCATTGTGTGCCTCATCAGCTTTATTGCTCTGTTGTTTCCACAACTCTGCACGACTATGCTACCTTTTTTTTAAATGGGCACCAGAACACTTCACCTCCATTCCTCAGGCCTCTCCAAGATCTACCCAGGAGGAGTTCTAAGCCCTAACCAGCTGCTTATCCTTTCATCTTTGTTTCTCTTCCACCTTTGTGTCTAACCTGTCCTACAAATCTTCAAGTCATTGCTTTGGCCTTTGCCACCTTCACCTTCACCTGAAGTTAAAGTTCTTTATGTTTTCACACGCTTTGCTTGGCACATTTAAATTATCACTGTAGTAGCAAGGTACAAGTATATCATGCTCTTATCCTGCATCTCCCTTTACTTCTTTGTACACCCCTATTTGTTCTCTCAATATTCCACTCTTTCTTAGCTAAAATTTTCTTCTCAGCATACCCCCAAAATTCTTCATTGACCAAGTCTTTGTCTTCCTCATTCCAGATAGCACACCAAGTACTTTCCTTCCAGTCTCCCTTATCCCTTTAGCTTGAGTTGTCCAGTCAACTGGGAGAACCTCCTGATCAATGCCTCATTCAACTTCTCCCTAAAAGCCACATTGCACTCATCCTGTTTTAACTTGACCCACTTAGTCCTTTCCTCCACCCGTGTCCTCTATAATTGCTGATTGCTTTACGATTGCATCGCATCAGCATGTACGCTTCTTATTTGTCTCCCTATGCTCCCCTCTTTTCTGGAAAAATGTCACCATTGCTGTCATATTATTTTTTTTAGCAAATTCTACCACCATCTGTCCATCTACGTTCCTGTCCTGAACATCAAACTTCTCTATCACTTCCTCCTCACCTCTGTTTCCCTCACCCACATGTCAATTAAACATTAACGTAATGCTAACCTCATCCATCGGCCTCAAGAATGTCGCATTCTCTTTTAGGTCAAATCCAACCTGGGGGACAAAACCACTGATAACATTTAACATCACAACTTCTACAGAATATTCAGCTTTTCCTTTTTTTCAAATGTGTCCACCAACTCTCTGGTTTTTAATATCCCTACATTCAAGTTCCAAGACTCCTACTTTTACTTTTCTGCTTGCCTATAAACATGGCTTTCTCCTGTTCTTCTTTCACCAATAGTCAAGTTTCCCTTGACTATTACCTTGTAGGTAAACAGAATCAGTGGTGGTTGTTGTTAACATACGTGACGATCAATCCAGTCAGAAAGTTCTTTTCACACAATGATGCCATTAATGACTGACTGCTTCTACGGAAATTTCCATGAGAAGGAAGAGGTCCCTGAGAAAGCAACACACTGGTGAACAGAAAAGTGAGACCTTCTCAGCAGATGGTGACCTTACACTGATCTCCTAACTCACAATCTAAAATCCCTGTAATCCAAGCTTCCAGTGTTGCTGACAAACATCACCTAAAGCAAACCAGCTAATCCATCAGGGATTTGAGATGTGCCGCACAAGTCTCCAGAGCTGGAGCAAGACAGGAGGACGATTCGACCCAAAACCTGCCTCAGCTTGATCTGATTGGTTTTTATGATCTGCTGTTTCTTAAAAGGCGTCAAATTTTTGTTAGGCACCAGTTCAAATGTTTTTTCTCTTATAGAATGATATCAGAGAAAACTTTTTTTTCCTGGATCTTTTTTTAAATTTCAAATAGCAATATCTCAGAGTCTGGCTAAAAGAGCTTTGGCATTTATAAGCTGTTCAGCTTTAAAAAATACATTGTTCATTAACAATCCACCTGTCAGATGTCAGTGAGCATCAGGACGCCTTTATAAGATTCCTGCCACACATTTTCCTGTTCTCATTATTTTTGAATGCTTTCAGTCGTGACTTTCACATAAGGGAGGAAGTTCAAACTCCATCAATGAACTAAAGGAACTAACAGAACATTTTTCTAAATGTGTTTAAAGCAAAGCTACTGCAGTATTTGCATTTTTGTTGATGTCACTTGACCAATATAGCTAAATGTCACCGAAGCAAGAAACTTCTATGAAACAGCAGACCATAATGATGCATCTGTTTCTATAGATCAGTAATCCTTCACTCAACAGCTACAACATATGCATAAAAGATTAACAATGACAAAGGTTTAAGTTTTGGAGGGTAAAAAAAACAATAGCAGAACTTTGAAGCTCTGCACATCATCACCACAGGTCTCTGAGCTGACTGAAAATGGTGGAGGATAATTGTATGTGAGGGTTAGTGAACAGCTGTCATGGTGACGAGTGGACGGATTGACGGCCCAGTGTCAGCTGCATAGAATAAATGACAAAATCAACAAAAAAACACTCAAACTGGAATTCACGTTGTGTACAAAAACTTTGGAAGTCAAGTCTGGCTTTCTGTTTTTGAGGTTTAGTGAAAAGTTTGTCACCAACAATCCCAGATTTAAAATGTCCTAAACATAGATTCAATTTTCAACTAGTTGGATCACATACCATAAACCAGACAGCTGAAGGAGCGAAGTGTTTATGTTTGCTTTATTAAAACTGCCTCAGGTGAGTGTTGCACAAATTGCATTAATCAGCACAGGATTTCAGAGACACGCCGCATCACTTAAAAATGTAAACGTGCACATTTTTGCCTGTGCACACATAAAGCTCATTTACGCTTCGTTACACTTCCTTGGTTTTTGTAGTATTTGTAGCTGGTCCAGTTAACATGCATGAGGTCCTCATTATGTGTCACATTTTCCTAATAGGATTGCTGTCAGTATATAATTGATCTGCACCTGATACAAGAGGAGGTAGCCACAGGAAAGCTCAGGAGCTTGACCAGCCAGCCTTCTATTTTTTTGGAAGCTGTTCTCATTAGTGCTGACATGACTACAACCCGGACATCCTTGAGCTGGTATGACAGCCTCAAGCAAGATGTTAGAGCTGAGAGAGAGCTCCAGGTGATTCTACCCAGGCTGCACTTGGAATGAGAGTAATTATTCTCCTTTCGGAACAACTGGCTGCTCTGCAGGAGGCTCATCAAACAGTGAGAATGGGAAAAGAGACTACGTCGGTGCCAGCACTCTGGAGGACCATTAAGGGCACTTTCAAAAAAAGGGCAAAAATCTTATGGAAGACTGGCATTAAAGGCAGAATTGATTAACTGAGATAATCAAGCCTTCACTGTCTGTCTGTTAAAGGAAATGGCTGAGTATGAAAATGAACAGCCAGTTTGTGCGGCGGGGGGCAGCATCACAACGCAGCACGATAAAAGCCCTACAATCACTTCTTGGCCCCATGCAAATCATAGTTATGCCAATATATATATTTAAGGATTTAAAACCCAGGCAAATTGCTAAGAAGGGTTGGCACTTGTTTTATGCACACATCCATGAGAGGAGTTATCATCTGTTCGAGTTTCTGTAGAGATGCCTTGACTATGCTTGGAATGACTGCATAATTCAGGTGTGAAATTTGAAAAATGTCATTGTCACAACTTAAAGGATTAAATTGAGGAAATTCTGACATCTGAAAAATTTATGACACTTTAATGGTTGTCTTGCATTAAAGAAAATCCAGCAAAAGCAGCAAAAACACTGCTGTGAGCAGAAATGTATTGATGTGCAATGATTGTACAGCAGAATTTATGCACAAGTTTTACACTAGGGACCTTGCAGCTTTCTTAGACCATGTTGCGTCTGGCCTACCCCTCTCGCATGACTGACTGTCCTGGATCTGGATAGGCAGGATTAAACCTATCAATCACATAAAGCTTGGAGACAAAAAATTGAGAAAAATAAAGCGAGGCAGTAAATTCAATTGAGAGCACTAGGAGAAAATTGAGGTGAAGAAATATAGAAGGCTATTACCAGTCTATAGGGCTATAGTAAGGTGAAGCCTTGCAGGATTTAGTTTTGGATGACTCCATAAATTCATATCAAACGACTGTAAGAGTAAAACATCAGTGAGGTTACTGTAAACCTGCAGCCTTGGCCTCTGCCAGAATTCAGGTGAAATTGTTCTGAGTCCAGGAGAACTTTTACATGGAAGCATTAAATCCCAAGGAAAACAGAACAACATAAAACGCTTGCATTTTCAGTGTGGCTTCAGATAACATTTTATTATTATTAACACTTCTTTTTTCCACTTTTCTTTGTGCATTAAAACAACACAAGGACCTCTTTTTAATTTAAATACAGAGGTTTATGTTTTTTTGGAAAAAATACTCACGCTTAATGGTTAGTTCCCCATAATTGGACACTCCAACTCCTTTGTCTGAGTGCACAATGCAGCGGTAAAGGCCAGAGTCACCCTTGGTGGTGTTTTCCACATCGAAGGTGCCAATGAAACGGCGGTTGTTCCAAGGTCTGGTGGCTTTCATGGGAGCCTCCCGTCCACTGATGCCCTGTTGGAACAGAAACACCACATTCAGCCTAAAATTTTTGAGCTTTAATGAGCAAAGTGCCTTCAATGTGATTCAGGACTTTGGGTAGGTACATTGCCGAATGTTTGTGTCCCAGGAGGGTTCAGAAAGACATTATTACACAGGAATACACACGAACTAGGCCCTCCCCAGCTGTCAGCCCCCACAGGAGGCAGATGGGGGACAGTTGTTCATTAGAAATATTTCTTCATTACTGTCATCAGGGGACTTCACTTCATGTTTGTTTTTTTAAGCTCTTGTGCTAACGAGAACATGTTTGTTAAAATGATGGAGTAACTGGCAGAGAACCCCCACCACCATTAACATGCTTTGCTGCAGAGCTGGCAGGGTTCGCACCATCTTCTGCGTTGAGAGCCAAGTCAAGTTCAAAATATTCACATGGAGACTACATCTGTGTAGTTTAAGGCACAACCAACAGCACTCCTGTGTCTTGTAGTCCGTAAATTCCATTAAATCGAGGGTTAAACGTTGAAGAATTTTAAAAACACAAACAAATTTTGCAAAAGTACTGTAAAATTATAAGATAAAGTTATACTTTAAGGAAAACTAAGGTGCAACTTGATCTAAGAACACCAGAGAGTACATTTGTCTTAATTGTCTTATTTTGGATGGTGTTCAAAGACAAGTTGGAGTTCCCAATCCAATAAAGATTTAACAACAGGACTAAAACATCTGTCACCTGAAGCCATAGGTGGAAGTTGTCCCTCTTCCGTCCATTGACAGTGCAGTGAAAAGATGCAGTCTGTCCAGCGTTGACCTCTACTCCCTTTATAGTCAGGAAGTGAGGAGTGTTCACTGCAAAATAGAAAAATTGTATTTAAAAAAAACGTACACTTAACTTCTTACAACTGCTCTTTCTTCCTGCTTCAGAAACATTTGTGTATTATTGTTTGATTCCACTGTATTGATATGACATTTGTGGGAATACAAGGGTTTTCAGTTATCAGGTCATTAGTGGCTAACAGTTAGCTCCTTTGGCTGCCAGGGTTGAAGAATAAACCACTTGATAAAAGTTTACATGAATAAAGACTTTCAAAGCATGGAAATCTGAGTATGAACATGAGTAGAGCTTCATAAAAGAACACAACTCTTCTCTCTAAAGAAAGTCAAAGCAGCAGGCTTTCCCCATTGGAGGTTCATTCCCGACAATGTCAAAGAACAGACTTAAATCTCTCAAACATTAAGTCCCATCATGTTTCAGCATTTCAACTATATGTCTATAAACCATAGGGGAGGTTTACACAAGGGCTATATTCTACTCTTTGAATGCCTTTGTTTGACTGGGGCACCTTGAACAATAAAGAAAGTCACAGAAAGCACACAGAAGGTTTCCTGATATTATTTTATGTTGAAGGAAAATAAACTTACTGCACTGGTGGCCCTGGACCACAATGTCTTTGATGGCCAGCAAGCCACGTTGCCCTGAAGGAATGACTTCAAATACAATCTGAGGATAAGAAGACAGACTCATAACTCGGTGATAAATGCATGTCTTTAAAAGGCACCTATATGAAACGCAGGAAAGCCCAGCCACCTTTCTTCACCAGGCAGAAACTATAGACATAGCTCCAGGCCACTGCCATTATTTTCACCGTTTGTCAGAGATGACAGGTGTTGTGGCAAGCTAGTATTAAGTTAGGTTTAAGCCTTGAGACAATTAGCACACAGTCTATAAAAAAATGCTGAATGTGAGGCAAGAAGCAGCTATGAAGTCCACAATATGTTGACTTGGGTTGTGTCTTCAAGAGTAGATGGAAAGATAAGAAATTATTATATTCAATACTGAAAAATTACAGCGATGGGCTTCTCTTGGTGCTGAAAAACATTGTCCGAACCTAAAAAATACACTTGAGATCAAAAAGAAGAAATTGTGCAATGACATTTCTGATCATCTGAAAGCAAACATTTCTTTTCTGAACTTTTATCTGCTGGGACTGACATGATGAGCGTCAAGTGCAACTGGGGCATATGTAGACAACTTGACCCTATGCTATTGACCAAAGTCTGTTGCAGCACAAATACTTGTGTGCTTGGAGAGGGTGTGTACCATAAAAATGTCATATTGATGTCCTTGTTAGTCTGCAGCTGGATAAAAATTGAATGAGAATGCCAGTCTCTTTCCAAAGTCAGGGTGTGGTGCAGAGACTCATTACAAGCTACACTTACACACATTTTACATTCTTCCCCTCCTGAAATAAAATCCTTTGCTAATAAACAACTCGGTGTGTATCCCAGATATCTCTCTCTCTCTCTCTCTCTCTATCAATATATATATATGTGTGTGTGTGTGTGTGTGTGTGTGTGTGTGTGTGTGTGTGTGGGTGGGTGGGTGGGTGTGTTTGCGTGTTTCTCATATATGTATATGTGTGTTTGTCAATCAATCAATCAATGTATTTTTTGTAGAGCACTTAAAAATGTAGAGGCAACCAAAGTGTTGAACATAAAATCAAATATAAAACAAAATAATTAAGAATATAATACAACAATTAAACAACAAGACTAATAAACAATGAAAACAATAAAATTAACAGGCACCTGAATTTTTCGACCAGCTGGAGACAGCAGAGCAGAGACTGATCAATGCCACTGTACAAACAGTTACTTTTTTCCTTTTTTGTATGCATGTGTTTTTGTGTCTGTCATTGATATTTATATACATGCTTGCGCATGCCTGTCTGTGTGTGTTCATGCATGTGTGCGTGTGTGTTAACAGGCATGAACGTTTGCTGCCCTGGAATGTGGAGGGAACGAGTTTTCATTGTCATCTGGGAGGCAGGATGTCTAATTATATATTTCCTTTTTTGTCTGCTGAAATATGAAAGTGTGAAAGTGCATGTCTTGGGTGCCAATTATGGCCTCATTACCATCTAATTCAAAGGAAATTAAAAGGCCAAGTGCTCCACATATCAGCAGCAGACAAATGAATGGCTCAGCCCATCTATACCCACGGGACAAACGGGCTGAGTTTCATAACTGAAATGGATAAATACATCTGGATCTAATGTACATTGTGTGTGCTTTGGGTAAGTATGAATTCTGATTGTCAATCCATAACTATCTCAATTAAAAGTAGTTGAACATTCTGACAAGGGAGTAAATATCAAAGGCAAAAGGCCCTGGTGATGACTATGAGTCTTACCAGAAATTTAATATTTTCCAGTAATCAACTGGCTTCCCATTTGACAAATCTCTTGGTTACTGCACAATTCAAGATGCAATTCATTTCATGTTGATAATTTGTGATTTTAAGCACTAGTCTCCTTTCCTGACATTGCTGCTAAGATATTTACCATTTACAAATGAACCAAACTTGTCAATCTGTGCTTAGACTGCTTTTTAATTGATGCAGAAATTCCACTTGTAGAAGAAACCGAGGCTGGGAATTTCAGTCTAGTCTGCTGTCTTTAGTAAAGACACAGACAGATGTTGCAGCACTTCCTTACCTGCATCAGTTCATGGGTTAGTGCACAACCTAATTTAGGAGCAAAAAGACCCCACTCCCCACCATCAAATTGTTCTGTATGAGTGAGCAGCTCAGCTGAATCTTGAGTTGACAAAGTTAGCACAGAGTTTGAGATCAACACACACGGGCTCAAATAACTTCCTATTTGCAAATAACTTCCAATTTGAGCCAGCAATTCCATATAACCATTAAAATAGCACACAATAGGCCCTACCCCTTGGGGGTGGGGGGGTTGTCCCCTGAATCAATTATCATTTGGTGGACTCTTGTAACAATCCTGACCAAAACTAATAGGCCAGCATGTGTGAAATCGCCTCGCCCCAGCCAGCAGTCAAGAATTGGAAAGTGAAAATGAGTTCTTAGTATTAGAAAAATAGACCAGGCTCAGATGGAAAGTGGAGAACATATAACCATGGAAACCAAGGCAACCAAATCAATAATCGTAGGTGTTATGAATGGGCCATTGTGTGATTGTTTAGTCCTTCTCAAATCATTTTTTTTTTTGTCTTGTAGCAGCCATTTAAAAAGTTTTAATGACTTTTGGCTGCTTACAATTGCTGTTTCATCCCTTTAACAGCATTTTGGAAACACTGCTTTCTAACCTGGTAGAAGTTGGGCCAGTAGGTGCTGATGGCCAGCTCTACTTGTTCCCAGGAGTGAGAGGCTGGACCTGATGCATTCCAAACTGGCATCCCAATGGGGCTGTTATTTTCTTTGATGTAGACATTTATGTGCCCTGGGTGGCTGTTGTCTCTTCCTCCGATGTAGTAATGGAAAGTAACACAGTGTGTGTCATTCTCCTTCAGCTGAGGTGAGAGCAGCAAAGCTTTCTGCCCTGCGAAGCGTCCTGATGTATTCACCATGATAAAGGCTGGCTCTGAAATTTGAGAAAAGAAAATATTTCAGTACAAAAAAAATAATAAACAGCATATACTTACATATTTATTCCTTTACTACCTTCTTAGAAGGCCCAAAGTACTGCACATTCCCAGTAGAACACTGACAATTGCTGACCAGCAGTCACAGCTCAGAAGAACCACATATTCTTGCTACTCTTAGCTCTGAAGATTTCCTGACATTTTTTGATAGTAAAATCTTAAATACTAGACATAAATTGAACAAAGTTATCCCTGCTATCAGCCCAGAGCAGGCTGAAGTGGAAGAAATGAAGGCATCTATAGAAATCTCTGTAACAAGCGGATTTCCTTCTTCAGCCCCACAGTACGGGTGTGGGGATCCCTGGTCACCGCTGCTGCTTCGGCAAGGGTCTTCGAGTGGGGGTGGCTGGGAACTCTCCCTCCTTTTTTCTGCTTTTCCATTCCATCATCCACCTCAGCTTAATATGGACATTCACCTGAGCACAGGTATCAGCTCACCTTTGCACAATTGGTTTACGTGACAGAATGAAATGCTTTACATGTGTTGGTTTGTGTGCATAAGTGTGCATGTGAACTGCAGTGGTATTGTGTACATGTTAACAAGTTTGTTTGTGAAGACTCTTGGAGAAACAGGTATGTTTGAAACATCTGAGTGTGTGAACAGGCCCCGCCCATTTTAGACAAACACTCACACCTGACTGTAATGATTATAAACTTCCAGCATCTTGTTGCCTGTTGTTTTATGATTCTACTCCCTCCCCCGTAATCATCCTCCAATTTCTTTAACCCCGCTATTTCCCCTGTTTTTTGTGCCATTACCCCCCCTCTCTAACATCCTTCTCTCTTCTTCCCCCTTTTTTTTTCCGTCCAGTCCAAACAAAAAGGATACAAACATATTTAACATAAATAAAGTTTAGTTTAAATTACAAAAGAGATTTATACAAATATACACCTGGTGTGTCAGAAGATTTATAACATCTCAGCTCGTATCTGATTGCTCAGCTGTTGAACAGGACAAATTTGAGGAAAAAAATAGAAACCTCTGTAATATTAGACTGCTTCACTGCTGTAGCTCAAGCCAATATAGCATCAGTTATTACGCCCTCCAAATCCTCAACTTGTCTGTTACCCTGGGCTCACATCGCATGCGGTCCAGCTCCGGTGCAGATGCCGGAGTCATAACATGAAAAGTGCGAGATGCACTCACACTGCACCCAATCTGGTCCGGGCTTTGCGGCGCTCTGTATCTGTTTTGTTGGTTTCAAATTATTGCTGGACACCGGAGCAGAGCCGGAGCATTTTTGTGAAGTTGGGGCAAACGAAACGACCTAAACTAAGAACCATGCAAATGCATCTGGTACATTTTTTAAAATAAAACCTATTTTCCACATAACACAGTCACATATGTACATTTAAGCCTTATATAAGACAAAAGTGTCAATACATGTTCCATGCTTACCAATTGCATGAAGATGAGTCACGCAGAAAAAGAAGTGCTGTGAATATAATCCAAAATCATGGCGGAATGAGGGTTTGTTTACTAGTAATTCCTATATAAATGGCGGGTTATCAAGTGAACCTACGTGAGTTCAAAGGTCCGTGAGGTTGGCAGCAGAGCCTGCGGGACCGCAAGCCATCCATAGTCAATGTGGGTCATCTGCCGTAGCTAGACTGCTCCACAGCCGCACCGGGGCCGAACAGCATGCAGTGTGATCCCGGGGTTAGACCCAATCCTTACTTGTTAAAGAAACCTTCCTCTTAATTATTGAATCAATTTTAACTATTATAAATACCTCTCTAGAAACAGGTTATGTGCCGCAGTCTTTTAAATATGCAGTTGTTAAACCTCTTCTGAAAAAGCCCAGTTTGGATCCTGGCATTCTGACCAACTTTAGACCAATCTCAAATCTCCCCTATAAGTCAAACGTCCTGGAAAAAGTCGTAGTTAAACAGCTATACTGCCACCTGCATGACAATAGCCACTTTGAAGATTTTCAGTCAGGGTTCAGACCTTACCATAGCACTGAAACTGCACTAGTTAGAGTCCCTAATGACAATAATCATGACTTAAATGGTGTATACTTACATAGCGCTTTTTATCTTCATTGAAGGCCCAAAGCGCTTTACAGTCACAGTCCCATCCACACACACACTGATGGCAGCACCGCTGCCGAACACTGGCGCCAACCTTCCATCAGGGGCAATGTGGAGTTCAGTGTCTTGCCCAAGGACACTTTGACACATGGGAGGGCAAGGCTGGAATTGAACCTGCAATCCTCTGATCAGAGGCTGACTGCCCTTTCCACTGCACCACGGCCACCCCAATCTCTTTTCTACTTCTGTTAGACCTCAGTGCAGCCTTTGACACTATAGACCACAGAATCTTACTCCAGAGACTAGAGCATGACATAGAGATCAGAGGATCTGCCCTTCAAAGGTTTCAATCTTACTTATCTGATAGGTACCAGTTTGTTCATATAATTTGACATTCCTCTCATTACACTCGAGTTAGCTATGGAGTCCCACAGGGTTCAGTTCTAGAACCTTTCCTGTTTTTACATGCTTCTCTTAGGAAACATAATCAGGAAACACGGGATTCATTTTCACTGTTATGCAGATGACACACAGTTGTATTTATCAATTAAACCTGACCAGAATGAGCACACAGAGAAACGTAATGCCTGCATTAGTGACATCAAGGCCTGGATAACAATTAATTACCGCCACCATCAGTATGTGAATATGTGTGAATGGGTGAAAGGGACTGTAAAGCGCTTTGGACCTTCAAGGAAGGTAGAAAAGCGCTATACAAGTATATGCCATTTACCATTTACCTCCTCCTAAACCCAGAAAAAACTGAGGTCATTATATTAGGTCCAAAATACCTGAGAGATGCCCAACCTGTTCAGATGGTCTCCCTGGATGGTGTAAAATATAGCATCCAATCCCACAGTTAGAAACCTGGGGGTTTTATTTGACCAGGATTTATCATTTAAGGCTCACATATCACAGGCTTGTAAAACTGCATTTTTTTCACCTACGCAATATTTCTAGGATCAGAAACATATTATCTAGAAGCGATGCTGAAAAACTCATTCATGCATTTGTTACATCTAGGCTGGATTACTGTAACTCTTTGCTAGCAGCGTGTCCTAAATGTTCTTTAAAAAGTCTTCAGCTTGTTCAAAATGCAGCAGCTAGATTGTTAGCAGGAACCAGCAGAAGAGAACACATTACTCCTGTGTTAGCTTCACTTCACTGGCTCCCAGTTTAATCTAGAATCAAGTTCAAAATCCTCCTGCTAACCTATAAGGCCTTTAATGGTATGACCCCATCCTATATTAAAGATCTCATAGAGCCTTACCAACCAAACAGAACACAACACTCACAAAATGCAGGACTGCTTGTGGTTCCTAGAATCTCTAAAAGCACAGTTGGAGGTAGAGCCTTTAACCACCAAGCCCCTGTATTATGGAATAAACTCCCAGCTCATGTAGGAGAGGCAGACACAGTTTCTACATTTAAAGTTAGACTTAAAAGGCAGGTCCTCTGTGAAGCTATGAAGGCACAGAAGGGCTGATAGGTGGTTTTGCACTAGGTGCTATGGTCAGCAGTGAGGTAGGACCACTGGTTGAAATTAATTTTCAGGTACTTAAGGCCTTCTTTAGGCCATCCTTGTATCTTTTCTTAGGAGCGCCTCTGTTGCGGTGCGCAGTAGAGAGCTTGCCATTTAGGACAATCTTTGGTAAGCATAGCAACCAGCTATTGTTTATATATAGAACTATATATATAGTTAAAACGAACAACAACATTAGTTACCATAGCTATGCAGGTGACACACAGATATAGATTACAATGACACCAGGAGACAGAGGCCCTGTACAGGCTCTTGGTAAATGCATTGATGACATTCATGACTGGATGTGTCATAACTTACTTCAATTAAACAGAAAAAAATTAAGTTCTTGTCTTTGGGGCTAAAGAGAAACGGTTGGAGGTCGCTACAGAGCTTCAATCTATTCATCTTAACACCACCAACCAGACCAGAAATTTGGGCGTAGTGATGGACACAGACCTACGTTTTGATAAACAGATGAAGGCAGTAACAAAATCAGCCTACTATCATCTCAGAAATATTTCAAGGATTAAAGATCTGATGTCCAAGCAGGACCTGGAAAAACTAGTTCATGTTTTCATCTTTAGTCGACTTGACTAATGTAACAGTGTTTTCAAAGGACGACCAAAAAAATCAATCAGGAAACTACAGCTTATTCAGAACTCAGCTGATCGTGTTCTCACTGGAACCACAAAAGTAGAACCACATCAGTCCAGTTCTGAGGTCTTTACACTGGCTGCCTGTCTGCCAGAGAATAGACTTTAAGGTTATGCTACTGGTTTCTAAAGCTTTGAATGGTTTATCACCAAAGTACATGACTGACCTCCTGACCCAGTATATACCAGCCAGACCTCTCCACTCATCTGGATCCAGTCTTTGGTCAGTTCCTAGAGTCCAAACTAAACATATAGAATCTGCATTCAGCTTCTATGCTCCATAGATCTGGAACAGACTTCCAGAAAGCCTTAAATCAGCTGAAACACTCAGAGTATTTAAATCCAGGTTAAAGACCCACCTGTTCTCAGCTGCATTGTGATTAAATTGGATTCAAAAGTTTACATCTGCAATGTTTATCTATGCATGTTTTAAAAAAAAACGTATTTTTAACTTTCTTTGCATTTTATTGTAATGATCAAACCTTTGACGTTTTGATTGTTTTCTTTCTTTAATTTTTTAGGTAAAGCACTTTGAATTGTATTTGTTCATGAAATGTGCTATACAAAGAAACTTGCCTTACCTTGCTTATATTTTATGACTGATTTTATGTTCTTTTGTATAAACACCGGTGTGAAGCCCAATGAGACGGCTATGGTTGTTATATTGGGCTATAAAAATTAAATTGAATTGAATTGGCACCCACCTTTAGCTACCAGGAGAGTAATGTTCAATGCCTTGTCCAAGGGCACTTCAATACATTGGTGAGCAGGGCGGGAGTCGAGCCTGCAATCCTCCGATCAGATGTCAACCGCTCTAACTCAGCGCCACACCCGCCAATAATAATTTGATTAATTTCGTTCTTGTGATCAAAAATAAAACAATTTTTGTCCATCATAAATATTAATAGGCAGCTATCACGTTATTTGGTTGTAAGACAATTGGAAAACAGAGTTTATTGGAAAATAAACAATTGGAAAACTTACAAAAACTGCAACTGTTCCGTTTCTAAATGAACACCTTTGAGTTTTTAACCATTTATTTTGTAAAATGCCATTCCCTGAAAAGATTGAAAAATAATCCCTGTTGGATTTCATCAAAGTATAAACAGCAGGGTCTGGAAAATACTGATGTATTGTATATTTGAGGAGACTTTTCCCTCAATGACAAAGAAAAGAAGAGAAATCTATGAACTGTGATACATTTGCCAAGAATGGACCATTTAGATTTTATCGCCTAAATTCAACATTAAAAGGTAATCCATTTCTCTAGCCTCTTGCCAATAAAACAATTGCAAATGTTGACATTGGCAAACATTCAGGGGGAGATGCAGAACAAACATTTGTCATCATATTTAGCCTGGGTTTGCAACAGTTTCTAACAGAATTGAAAAACAGCCAAATGAGAGACTCAGCTTTTGTTGGAAAGATTTCACTTTGCAATCTCCTCAACTGCAAAGCACATAAAGGTAAAGCAGCCCATGATCATAAGCCTGATAGAGCTTCAGCTTTGTCATTTGGCATGTGATGCTTGGCTCTGATTTTTTTCCTAAAACAGACGGATAAAGTTGAGACTGACTCATACAGAAGCCCATTTGTTCTATCAATAAGTGCAGCAGATCACTTGTCTTGTTTGTGCAGCTCTTGTCTCTGCCTTCACATAATGAGTGTGGGGCTCTGTCATGTTTACACAATGAAACAGGAGGAGAAGCAGCTGAAGAAGAGGAAGCGCAGTGAGTCACCATGACATCAAGTCACCCTAATCTGCTCCGTTTGTCAGGTTGAGAAAGCTGCTGTTTGTGTGGTTTAGATCAATAGAAAGACCAGAAATAAGGAGAAGAGGGGTGGCAGCAAAAAAAAAAGAGTCATCTGATTTCTTATTTGTCCACAGACTGGAGCATCCTCTGGAATGGAACTAAGCATTTACTTGGAATTATAGGTGTGAATTTCTGAGTTAAGATTATTTGAGATTCATCACAATACTACCAGTAATCTAAATTATGTTTCACTGCAAAAGAAACATCCCTTTCAAAAAGTAAGGATATGTCTAAATAACTACTCAAACACCAAAGGTTGTATTCTATTTTAGTCCAACAGAATTCCAGCAGGGTGTTCCTTTGCTCTTCGTTATACTTAAGGTGCATGAAAGATTTTTTGGACATGTCCTAACTGTTTGATACGTCAACCTCTCAGCTAAGTTTACAAGAAAAGCATTTTTACATGACATTATTGTTGTCAGAATACATTTTTAATAGGGGTGAAATTAACATATTTCTCTTTGGGTCATTGTAGATGCTGTATGCCTTTAGAGCATTTTAATTCTTAAACTAAAAAAATGCTTTATCCATTCATGCACACATTCACATTGCAGTAGTGGCGGCAGAACTGTCATCCAAGCCAAGGCAGGTCATTGAACTGCAGGTCTGTTGAAGTAAAATTTCAGTCAGCAATTTTTTTTTAGATATATCTTTCTTGACCACAGTAAAAAGGAGCATTTAACCCCCTCACGGGACCTCATTTTTGTTTTGTTTATTTCAGAGACCAAAAAAGGTAATTGGGAAAACTCAAGAAGAAACTAAACGAGAAAATAATCACTAATTAAACAATTGCCTAGAGCAGAAACCTGATTCAAAGGGGCAGGAGGAACGTAAAACAGCTGTAGAGTGTGTCATCTTTGAAGTCGCTGTGTGACATCTGTGAAGATGATGACAGAACATTTATTCTATGTTTCTTCAGAATAATGACCACATCCTCTGCAAGACCAGCCGCACCATGACAAGCTAATTAAATCTTGAGTATGCGAGAACATTCTAGTGACTGTGTTAGCGCTGCGCTTATATGCTTGTAATGCAAAAGGGTGTTTTCTCTGGGTTCGAGACCAATTAAAATAGATGAATGGAAGGTTCATCCTCTTTGATAGAAATTTGACTTTTATTGTTTGTGGCAACAAAAATAAGGAGACCATTAAAAACCAGCACAGTATCACACATAAGGAAACATACTTGTCATTTCTATAAAGATTGTATTATTTTGGCAGCAGCAGTGGAGCAGAGGTAAGCATGTTTCTGTTATCAGAAGTACACTTTGAAAGACTGTCCCATATCCAGTTACCCTAAAAGCCATAGTCTCACACACAGACCCACACAAACATGGGCGCGCACACACACCCCTCCCTTGTGGTCTGAGCTACAAACATAATTTATTTAATAATATAATAACTAACCCTCTTTATTTCCTCTTAATTCAGGTTCGGGACCCTCTGAAAATTCAGTGTTTGTGGGAAATCAGAACGAAGGGACACCTTTTAAACCCAAATCCTCCAGGTCTCATTTGCTGATAAAATTAACAGAGGTCAGTGCCACCAACAGCAAGGCTGCTGCTTCAAAAATGTCAATGAAGACAGGGCTATTTTCACCATCTGCCACCAATCCAAATCGCTGCAAGGGGTTAGATTGTAACTGTGAATGTCTGTGGCCGCCACTAAATTTCCAGAGCTTTCCCTGTGTCTCCTGAAACACCAAAAGAAATTTGATCAAAATTAATATTGAATAGGTTTTAATACATTTAAATACAATTTTATAAATAACGACAACATTTTATTTTAAAGAGTGAAACTAGTTCAGCCAGAACCTTTCTTCATGCAGAAGATGTTTAAACTCAATCACTTTAGTCAGATTTGATCAACTGACCCTCATTATGTTCCCTGAAAGCATCTTTTACTCCAGCATGTCAATCAAACATCAATTGCTAATGGCTTAATATGTCATCTTCATTTGAATATCACTCCAGCAGTGCTTGGCAGCACAAATGGATCTAATAATGGCCAATTTTTCTGGTACTAAAGAATTTCACAATCTTTTTACATGAGTCATCTATCATTTGGCTTAATTGTTCCTACAATGCACAGTTAAGATACCATCACAGCCCTTTTGGCTTTTCAATCCTGCTTATCCAGATAAGCAATGTAAAAGCTGGGAGGGTAACTTTCAAACACCAAAAATCTGTTGGATCTCGGATACCCAAGGATTTATTCATGAACTATCTAATGGTGTCATTTGCTTTAACACATAGTTGCTTAATATGACAATCCCATAAATCTCCTAAAAATGAGAATCCTAAAAACTCCACAGGTGTGTTTTTGTGAATTTAGCAACCAGCTAATTTTGACAAAATGGTGGCCTCCTCCTTTCACATCTGCAAAGCTCATCTTTTTCTGATGTGATATAAACTTTGATTATATTTCAAACATTTTTCAGTGCAGGATTGTCAATTCATCCATCAGTTTTCTGAACACACTGAATCTCTTTTGGGGGTTCTTATCCAGCTACTGCTGGGCAAAGGCAGGTTCTCCCTGAACACGTCGCCAGTTTGTTTCAAAACCATGCACTCACAAATGCATCCTATTCACCTAAATGCCTTTTTCTCCACCCACAAATGGGCATAAAACTATTTACAGTGATCACTTGCTCATCATCCGAGTTACGTTCTAAAAATAACCCATGATGGGTAAAATCTGTGAAGATGCAGTAAAGACTTACTGACAAGATCAACAGTCAATCAGGTGGCAGAATTCAATCCACTGTGAAAATAAATAAACAAATAAAACAAGTAAAAATTGCACAAAAAACTGCAAGGCTGCAATAGCAAGGGAATATTGTACATCACATTTTATTCTCTTATCAATATGGAAAAAGTAGAGATACACAGAGTGATTGCAGCTGCAATTGAGAGGAAGCGCTACGCTAATTATTATGCTCAATTTCCAAGCATACAGATAGAAAACAAGTCTACCTGAAGTGTACTCAGGCTGGGGGGAACAATCAGGAACAGCTCTTAACCAGACATGGGACTTTAATTAGATCTGTCAAATGCAGAGTGTAAATCAAGTGTTAACTGGTAGGTCAATGCTTTTCCAGATTCCACTGTAACCTTTGGCCAGCCGCTATGTGTCCCAACATTAATCAACTGTGAGAGAAAGCAGGTGCAACATTGCTTCCTGCAAAGTCATTTCTCCTGAGCAGTTTAAAACACATCAACATGATGCACACAAACAGGTTTGAAACCACTAAGGAGGTCTGATAATTAATTCTCCTCCCTCATGTGTCCAACACAGTCTGTCTGTAATGAAACATTTGGGAGATTAAACATCAGATGGAAAACTACAATAACATCCATTAGTTTGTGACGCTGGAGTCATCAAAACATGAGATAAACACGACTGAAAAAAATAAAAAAAATTACATTAGTCTTCTTCCGAAAGTGCCACTGCTCCATCCTGCTGACATCCCTGTGTTTCAGAGCAAATTAAAAGGATCATTGAAACAGTCAGACATGGACTGTGTGCCGCAGACACAAAATGCAGGGAAGAGAATCTCACGAACGTGTGACTGATGGACAGACCTCTAATGCAAGTCTCCCTGTGACAAGTAAAAAACACCTTCCCAATGGTGTTTCATTTATGAAGTTTTTAACCAAAACTCCAAAGCCTCAATGTCTTAAAAAGCAATATTTCGTGTTGGTCCGAAGCCACTGTTTCTGAAATCTCCTCTACACGGGCATGGCTGTTGTGCTGAGCTGAGTAGCCCTGCTCTTTCTGAAGATGATAGTTGTGTCTTCCTTGTTTTTGTTGGACGCATGGACCCAGAGGAAGGGTTAAGATTAGGGTTACGGTTAGAGTTAAACCACCAAATGGTATTACCATATTTATGGACTATAGAGTGCACCTGTATGTAAGCCGCATCCGCTCTATTTAAAAAAAAAAGTAAAAATTCATAAGTTGCACCGGGCTACAAGCCGCAGATATCTATGTTGAAAAATTTGATATTTACTGCATGTACAGAACAATTTTGTACTGTAAATGTACATGTATGTACCTGAACTGATTCTTTCAACAGTGCCTTTTAACACGACAGCAACTTTGCTGATTGTTGGAGTCACAGCTCCTCTGTTAAATCATCAACCAAGATTTCATCCAAATCGCCGCTCCCACCTGGGAGGAGCGGTTCCGCTTACAGCTCCTGCTCAAAAGTCTCCTTTGACAGATGATGATGAGCGCTGGAGCCGTGAAAGAAATCTGAATGGACCTGATGTTATCAAACAGAAAAAAGGTCCAACTGGTCACTTGTTAGAATGGTTCTTCTTTTTAATACCGCTGATCAGGCTTCTCTTGTGGGTCTGTTTACATTTAAAAACATTATCAACGGTCTAGCTACACTACGCGGTCCCCTGAAGCGTCACCCAAAGCTCCCTGTTTGTGAATCAACTTAAAACAATACTAGTTCTCATCCATGCCTGTGGTTTTGAATTATTTATGGTGTGAGTTGGTTTGTGTTTATTCGTGTAATTGCTTACACGCCGGGAGGGGCTTGAGCCATATTAATTCAAACAGAGCGTCTTTGCAACAGTTTGATTGAAAACGATTTAAAAGGATATTTACTCAGAAATGCAAAAATTAAATAATTTCTTCTTAAATTTGTTCTGTTTCACAAGAAAAATCCCACATGTACATGTCAAGAACTCAAACAGCATGATAATCTGAGGGGTCTTTAAAATGTTTCTTAGGCTTTTGTATCAGTTAATCTTATTCTGAAAACATGAATTCCTGGATGTTTCCATTTTTCATTTTTTGAACTGAAATTTATCCAAATGCAAGCCTGGAAAAAAAATCCTTTTTTTTCCTGGTAAGTATGAAAACACTGTTTAATTCATGCTCATGTAGGACCTCAATGACATGAACGTCTCCCCCACACTGTCTGTCTAAAACAAAAAAAACAGCCCTCCTAATTGTTCACACAAAGCAGGACTGATCCAACAACAGCTATCCCTTTCATTTGGTTTCTGTGTTCCAGTGCTGAGTTTGAACACACAGAATCCTCTGAAACTTCTTCATACATGAACACGGTGAATCCAGCTGGGTTGGAGAGGCTCCTTCCTTCATGGTGAGTCACAGACATGAGAACTTTCTGAGGGATCTTCTCCTGCAGGGAACAGGTAGGACGTACACTGCTGAGAGCAGTGTGGGGTCTGATTTAAAAGCCACATTATGAAGTACATTATGACCCTTTATCATTTACAAATTGTTTTTTGTTCAGCTTGTTAGCACACGTTTTTAGTCCTGGGTAGAAAGGCTGCTGGTTAAATGATGACACAAACTTGTGCTGCAGATGATGAACGGGTGACTGTAGCGCAAGGTAGCAGTTGTGCTCTAATAGCAGGATCACAAGTTCAGTTCATTCCTTGCATGCCGTGTTGAAGTGCCTTTGGGCAAAACCTTGAACCCCTTTTTTCCTTTTTTTTTTTAATAAATACATAAAAATAAAAAATAAATAAATAAAAATAAAAATTTATAATTGCAATGGCCTCATTAGTGCCTTGTAAGAAAGCTCTGCTGCCATTGATGTGTGAATGTGTGTGACTAGGTGAATGGGATCTACTTTAAAGTTATCCTGGTCTTGATGGAAGTAGGAAAGTGCTAAATAAGTATGCACCATTTACAAACAGGCTTGGATAAATAAGAAAGATCAGATATAATCATTCCTAATTTAAAAATTCTGCAATTTGTTCATATATCAATGTAAAACAAATGTGAAAAAGGTGTTCTTTAAAATGCAAAGAATCTGTTCAAAACTGCTGATGACAGGAATCTTGAATAAAAATAGCATGTGTCAAAGGCACAGCCTATTGCAATGAAATATTCTCTGCACGGGGATAAAATCTTCTTGACTGAGTCAGAGTCACCATGCTCACCTGAGGGCATCCATGGATCCGATGAAGGCCTCTCTCTGGTATTAGCTTGCTCCCAGTCAAGGTCATCATCTCTGCCTTGGCTGTATCCACATGCTTCCAGAGGCATTTCAAAGTTACAATCGCCTGTGAGAAAAGGAAAATAATTTATGATTTCACAGTTTTAATTAACTTGCTGCTAAAACTGAACAAAATAAATTAATCTGTTTTCTTTTTTTCCCTCAAGGAAAAGAAGGGAAGGAGATCCATTTAAATCAGACAGACTGAAGGATCACTGTAGTAGGCGATGCACAACATTTATTACCAACATTAGCAAAATTCCAGTCCCATTTCAAAATGACAAGTATGAAGTGTCCAAACTCCATCATTGTTAGGCATCATGTCCTCGAACTACAAAACCATCAGGAGCTGATTGATTTCTTTTCCTCGCTTGCATCAGAACTTTGCCTTTCATGTGCCTTTACCCCACAGAGCCACTCTAATCCTTTTTACAAGCTGCTTCCAAAATGACAGCAAGCAGCCATTAAGGCCAGACTTCAACCGGGCTTGGCATGTCATCGATTAGAACAAATACTTCTTTATTTTCACACCTTAAAGGCCACACAAAGAATGTAAGAGCTGGGCTAATCCCACCCCCAAGGGCTTTTCAATTCACTCATAAATCAAAAAAAGTCAGAACAATGTGTGACTGGAAGGAGTTCATTCCGAGTAAAAACCTGACGAATCAAAATTACTCCCTATAGTGGTTGGGGATTTTTAAGGGGACAGATGATTTAGACAGAATGCCACTTTCTTAACAGCAGATGTGCAGCATTGTTTAAAAAAGATTTTTCTTATTCAACTCTGCGTTAACAGTGTCGAGTTGAAGTGTTTCTGAATGCTGATGAACTACATATTTACCTCTTTAAGCCAGGGTATGCACAAGCCAAAAGCAATATTTGAAAGCGTACATCACCTTCTGACATTCAGCTGCTGAAAGACTACAAGCAGGGCTTTTTGTTTTCACATTTATCTCTGTGCTGACATTTACATTACATGTGCAAATGAGGAAAGCACAGAGCAATTAATACCCATCACAATAGGGCAGTTGCTTATGAGGAATGTGTTCATTTGAACTATCTCTTCAGTGATGAGACACAGAAAAGAGTGAGATGTCGTCCAGCCACTGCTATGTGGGGCAATGAAAACTGGTTTGTACACCCTCATGCATCTGTTTATTCAATATATTATTCAGGTAATGCCAACAATCTCTGAGTTACAGGATTTTAATGATAGATATTAAATGTGAATGGATTTTTTGATGATCACGCCTGTGAAATTTTTTTTTCCTGTTTTGGTTCCATATCAGAATTCAAGACGACATCTGCTAAGAAAAATGTTTTCTCTGGACTTTGACTCT
The DNA here is from genome assembly GCA_036245035.1 of Adrianichthys oophorus. NCBI lineage: Eukaryota > Metazoa > Chordata > Actinopteri > Beloniformes > Adrianichthyidae > Adrianichthys > Adrianichthys oophorus. The sequence continues at coordinate 449,532 of BSAI01000251.1, read as the reverse complement.
CAACTCTGTTGCAGATATTTGACTTTCCTGAAGACCAAATCACAATTTTTGGTCAATAGTCAAACTTCTGAGTTTAACAATTGGGTCCCTCTGGGCTGGACCTTGTTTTCTTTCATTTTTACTTTCCCCATGTAAATGGCCAACAGCATATACTTACATAGCCCTTAACTACCATCTTGGAAGGCCCAAGGCGCTATAGAGTCACAGTCCCAAATCACCCATAAGCACACACTGGGAACCCCAACCCTAATGCGAGCCAGAAGGTTAAATAAATTTGAAAACTCAGTGGAGCGATCTAATGTCCTATTATATCAAATCAAATCAAATCAAACTTTATTTCTATAGCACTTTTCCTATGAAGCATAACACAAAGTGCTTTACATTAAAATAAAACATATTTAAAACAAGCACAACCATAAAAATGTAGACCCCCCCCCCCCCCATCCCCACCCCCAACACACACATGCAAATCCACCCAACCCCTTTCACAATTCCCCCCCCCCTTAACTGATGGAACCCATTGAGAAACAGGCTGAGCAAGGAGAAAGTTGGTTGGTGGACCCATTATAGTTGGGTCCTCTTCCTCCGTGGACAACCACATAGTCAGTGTAATGCAGCATCACAGGCGAGGACCCAGCCCCACCACAGCAAGGTAGCGAGGCAGGTCCCCATCTAGAGCTGCAACAGCTGAACCGTAGCTGACCCAGAGGGAGAGGACCCAGCCGAGGAGGCACTGGATTTAAAAATAATAAAATATAAATCTAAAATTAAAATGGAGCATTTGATAAAAGCAACAAGCAATAAAACATGAGAATAAAAAATATTCAAATAAGCTATAAATAATCCAACGTAAAATCATACAACATGATAAAAATAATAAAAACAGGATAAATTAACATGATAAAAACTAACTAAAAGCTAATTTAAAAAGATAGGTCTTGAGCCTTTTCTTAAAAACCTCTATGTTCTCTGCGGTCCTCAGGTCCTCCGGCAGACTGTTCCACAGACGGGGGCCATAGTATTGAAAAGATGCCTCTCCATAATTTTTGGTTTTCACATTTGGAATGATTAGTAGACCAGTGCCAGAGGATCTCAGGGTCCGCGAGGGTTCATATTTAACTAAAAGATCAGATAAATAAGAAGGCGCAAGACCATTCAGATATTTAAAAACCATTAAAAGTATCTTAAAATCAATCCTGAAGCAGATGGGGAGCCAATGCAGGGATTTTAAAATCGGGATGATGTGAGCTCGCCTTCTGGTCTTGGTGAGAACTCTTGCAGCAGAATTTTGGAGAAGCTGAAGGTTCTTAATGCTATTTTTTGGAAGACCTGCTAGAAGGGCGTTTCAATAATCAACTCTACTAATTATATAAGCATGCATCAGCGTCTCCATATTAGCAAGAGAGAGAATTGGGCGGACCCTAGCCAAATTTCTAAGATGATAAAAACCAGTTTTAATCACCTGCTTGATATGTGGGATAAATGTTAGCTTGGAGTCAAAAATAACGCCCAGGTTCCTGACTGTTTCAGAAAAATTGAATGAAAGTTCTTTAAGTTTCAGAAACTGTTTCTCTCTCTTGGCTTCAGGACCAATAACCAAAATTTCAGTTTTCTCCTGGTTGAGCTGCAGAAAATTATTTGCCATCCATGATTTTACATCTAAAATACAATTAAAAAGTGCTTCTATTGGTCATCAGGAGACATAGCTATGTACAGCTGGGTATCATCAGCATAGCTATGAAAGCTGATGTTGTGCTTCCTGATGACATTCCCCAGAAGAAGCATGTAGATGTTAAAAAGCAAGGGGCCAAGGATGGAACCTTGAGGCACACCACATTAAATTTTGTGGACCCCAGAAAAGTAAGTGTCCATGCTTACCATAAAGTTTCTCTCCATCAGATAGGATTTCAACCACTTGAGAACAGTCCCTGAAAGGCCAAGACTTTTAAGTCTGTTTAACAGGATCAGGTGATCAACAGTGTCAAAAGCAGCACTTAGATCCAGTAGAACTAATACTGTGATCTGACCTGAATCCAAGGCACATCTAACATCATTAACGATCTTTAACAGGGCTGTCTCAGTACTGTGGTTCGTTCTAAAACCAGACTGGTTCACCTCAAATATGTTATTGTGTAAGAGAAACTCATTTAGCTGAATAAAAACAATTTTTTTCCAGAATCTTGCTTAAAAATGGCAAGTTGGACACTGGTCTGTAGTTATTCAAAACCGTAGGATCTACATTGCTTTTCTTTAGTAACGGTTTCACCACTGCAGTTTTAAAAGCAGTGGGAAAAATACCCGTTTGTAGAGAGGAATTTATGATGTCTAAAATCCCGCTCTCAAAAGATCCATAAAATGATTTTAAAAGTGATGTGGGGATGGGATCTAAAAAAACAGGTCGTTGGTTTAACTTGGGAGAAAACTCGACCAAGTGTTGCAGCTTCAATCAGGTCAAAACTGTCCAGTGCTTCCTCGGGTAAGGTCAAGTCATCATTTTTATTACAATTGCTTCTTTGTTCCATCAAGATACTAGATCGTACAGAAGCAATTTTGCTCCTGAAGTGGTCAGCAAAGTCCTCACACAATGCAGCAGAAGCTGGCATTGTGGTCTTATTCATGTCTGAGTTCAATAAGGATTCTATTGTGCTGAAGAGGACTCTGGGATTATTTTTATTTTCAGAGATTATGTTCGTAAAGTATGAGTTCCTGGTCTGTTTTACAGTCTGGTTGTATAGTTTTAGTTGATTTTGGTATAGTTGATGGTTTATTTCAAGCGTATGCTTTCTCCAACGTCTTTCCGCTGCCCTAGCTCGTCTCTTCAGTTGTTTGATGTCTTCGGTTCTCCAAGGGGGTGTAGGTTTGATTCTCATCCTTTTAGATTTTAGTGGAGCAACTGAGTCGAGACTGGATCTAAGTTTACTGTTAAAACTTTCCACAAGTAAGTTGCAGGGGGCTGGTAAGACAATTGGAGAGTTTGAGCGAACAGTTGAAATAAATTTTTCGACCACTTCAGGAGTCAAGTAGCGTTTCTTCACAGTTCTCACAGAGGTCTGTTGTTTTATAAAACCAGTGATGTTAAAAAGCACACAGTAATGATCAGAGACAGCCAGATCCACAACAGTGGACACACTTGTAGGTAAACCATGACTGATGACCAGGTCAAGAGTGTGCCCCCCTGTTGTGAGTCGGCTGCATGACATGTTGTTTAAAATCCAGAGAAGCAAGCAGGTCCAGAAACTGAGTAGCAGAGTAGTCCGACTCCTTATCTACATGCAGATTAAAATCACCAGTTATTAAAATCATGTTGAATGAAGTGTGGACAGATGCTAGGAACTCAGAAAACTCCTCAATAAAACCAGTGTTTGGATTTGGTGGTCTGTATACTGTGATGCATAAAACTGGAGGGCTGTTAAAAACAAAGGCATGGTGTTCAAAGCTGGGGTACTGATCTAAAGAAATTTGCTTTACTGCAAAGGAGTTGGATATAATGGATGCAGTACCACCACCCTTTTTGCCCTCCCTTGTGGAAAAAACAAAACTAAAATTAGATGGGGAGGCGTCTGTGAGAACAGTGGATCCATCTGTGCTCAGCCATGTTTCAGTTAAAAAGAGACAATCAATATTATGGTTTAGGATAAAATCATTTATAATAAAAGTCTTGTTAGATATGGACCGAACATTAAAAAGTGCCATGTTAAAAGAGGGTGGAACATCTTTGGTTGATGAAACTGCTTCCTTGGACTTTGGTGCTTCCTTCCTTTCCTTCGTAACAGAATAGAGCCAGGTGCTCAGACTCAGCAGCCTGCTGAACCGGCCCTGGCCGCGGGAGAGGGAGGGGAGGGGTCCAGAGATAAAAACAGTCAATGGACAGGACTTTAAAAATGTAAAAAGTTTGTTAAAAGCTTTTTTAGTCGTTTCAGACTCTCTATACAATGTATCATTAAAACCGACGTGTAAAATCAGTCTCCTAACAGAGGAAGGGAAAGAGCGCAGCAGTTCTGGGAGTTTCTCCAGGATGTCCAGAACTGTGGCTACAGGAAAACAGTGTGTTACCGCATTAAAGAAGCGGACCTTCCTTGTTATGGAGTCACCGATTATTGCTGTCGTCGGGGCAAACAGTGGAGGAGGAGACGCAGGTGAGGCGACGTCCACGTGAGGAGCGTCCCTGTGTGACGGCGGCGGCCTCACCTTGGAGCCGGTGGTCGGTCTGGGATGGCGGCGAGGCGCGGGCACCGCTGGAGTGGAAACGGACAGCCTCCTTCAGGACCCGACGGCGGGAGGAAGAGGTTGCCGACCGAGAGGAAGCGGGGAGCTCCAGCCGGCGACGCTCGTCGGGACCGGATGCGGCTGTCGTGGCGATCCTCAGAAGGTCAAGCCGGATCGCTGCCCGCCGCGGTGCCTGCGTGTTCCATCGGAGTCTCTGTGGCGTCTCGCCGAAGAGCGGGAAACTCGACGATGGAACCCAGGTCTGGTGGAGTCCGTGCCGCTGTGGCCGAAGGAGCCGGAGAATCCGCAGCCAGACTTCCGAAGCGGTTTGAGAGACTCGGTGTAGGCTTTTGAGTCTCGTCAGAAGTCCTTCTGGGCATTCGGACAACCACTTCTTCATCCAGGGATCTTTGTTTGGGAGTCGAGAATGAAGAAGGCCGAGGGCAGGTGGAAGGATCCCATGGAGCTGTGTCCTGGAGAGCGGCGCTAAGTGAAGTTAGCCGCTTAGACTGGGCGAAGGAGACATCCATGAACTTGGAAAGTAGAGCGTCTTCCATTTCCAGTTCAGCTCTTAAACGACGGATGTCTTCCTTGAGGTCTGTAATGTTTGCAGCAGTTTTACCGAAAAATTGTGAGTCCAGGTCAGCCACTGCTGTAGCTCTGTCCGCCATGTTGCCAAATTTTAGCCACAAATTCATGACTATTTCAAGACTGAAGTTGACATTCTGAAGTTCAACTGTGGTTCTGCAGGACAGACATGCATGAAAGCTATTAATGAATGTCTGACCCAAACTTTCTGAGTTTTGACTACAACTGAATCCTTCCCTTCTCCCTACCCCTCCATTTGTAAGGACAATTAGTGAAAGAATCCAAAATAGTTTTTTTAAGGGCTAACCTCTAAGCGGAGGAATTTAGAGCCCTCCATCACGAGGGAGTACCACATCGCGCTATGCTGCAGAGGAGAAGCACTTTTCTTCACGTGGATGCGCTCTGAAGCACAGAAGTTTACATTTAAATGGAAGTCATGACTTTTTGTTTTAGCATGTCCTTTTTAGAGTTATAAAACCACTGTTGTTATGTATCAGAGTGCTGGAAGCACCGCGCTAACTTAGCTGACCGGCGACTATTGGTGACGTCATCAAGTGGTGGTGACGTCCGAATTCGGAGACACTATTTTTCCATAACTCTCCGTTTGGAAGGCTAAATGTAGACAAAGGGTGAAGGGAAGAATTCAGATTTGGCCTACATTTCTTGTGTGACTCCAAGCAAAACCCTAACCCATCCACATCTTTTCTCCAAACACTCACTGTAGCTGTTTGGGTTTTGGTCTAAAGAAAGCCTAGCCTAAGTTTACAACAAGGAGTTTATTCGTAAATCTTTATATTCATTTTGATTTATTCCTCGATCTAACATCCAGCCAACCTCAACAAACAAAAGAGAAAGCCTTTGGTGCTTTACAAAAAATAAAGCTGGGGTTTGTGTTAGGAAGCACTAGGCATTGACTTGTTATTGTTGAGAAACTGCAAACTCCCTCAATAAATTAAAAACTGGGAGCTGTTAAAATTCAACCAGGAGAATGTTTTCTCAAATATTTGGCCACAGTGGGAAAAGACACTGACTTCAATCCATCCATCCATCTTCGGAACCTGCTAAATCCCTTTCAGTGTCACAGGGTTCAGCTGGAGCCGACTGTTGGGCGAAAGCAGGGTACACCTCTAACAAATCTCTAGTCTGTTGCAGGGTAGAAATTCTTCTTGCCTTTATATATTCATTCAACAGCTGTCACAGCCACCTTCCCCTCTCAGCACAGGAGTCCAAGAGGTTTCAAACAGACCCAAGGATATGACCATAACCTGTGTTTGATTTTCAGTTATTTGGTGTCAACATAAGGTGATGCACATTTGGAATTGATAGCAGTAAAAAGTTATATTTTTCAAGAGTTCTTTAAAACTATTGTGCAAAAAGCCATTTTGGACTGGAAAGAGTTTTATTTATTTTAAACAAATCAGCCTCATGGAACAGATTCAATGACAACTCAGAGTGAAATTTTCTCCAGATATGTTTGGTAGTTCTTTGTGAACAAAAAACAGACTTTCTCTTGAACAAAGACAATAATCGAACTAAGAAATACTTTGAGTTATGTGGTGACACGTGTTATGCATTTCTTTGTTCTTGGTTTTCATATCTGACAATGACTAGAACAAACTTAAAGGGCTTTTATTTCTGTTATTGGCCCTTGCCACCACTTTGAAGACAGGGCAGCATTACAACACATTAACAGGGTGAGAAGAACAAGCTATAAATCAATGAACACTGCTTTAATCCTTCCACAAGACATTCTGCGTCAGTCTTAGAAAATTCCCCAACAGCTCTTTCAATCTTTTATTTAATTCAATTTTCAATTCAGTTTTATTTCTATAGCCCAATATCACAGCTATGGCCGTCTCACTGGACTGACATCAGTATATTGCAAGAACAAAAAGTCAAACGTAAAAGTAAACAATAGCTGGTTGTTAAACAGACTAAGCTGAACAAACATCTCTGTCCTTACACCCTCCTTCTCGGTGAGGAAAAACTCATTAAAAAAACCCTATCTTTTTTTGGGGGGAAAACTAAGAAAACTCATGGTTTCCCACATGAAGGAGAGATCCTCAACCTCGGACGGACAGGTGATGTGCTAGAACTATTAAAGAAAAGTGAGCTTCATTAATTTTACAACTACATGGTTGAATAACAAGTAGATGTCTGATAAACAAACATGTCTAGCTAAACAGCTACAAGTTAAGATAACAGCTAAATATTTAAATAAACAATGAATTTTACCTGCTTTATGGCTGCAATGCAAACATGCACCTGCAGAGAGTGCATACCATCTAAACAACAGCTTTGTGTTCACCATTCCCTCTTTTATCATAAGTTTTATTCAAAAAATTATCTGCTATTGGAAATTGTTTTTAGTTTTTACAATAATTCCAGATGTTTTAAAGCCGTAAAACTCCAAACACTTTATCTACTTTCCTCAGAAAGACATGACTATTTTTACACTTTTCTCTCTTATTAGAGTCTCAAAGTTCAAATCTGCATATCATTAAAAAATGAGTCCAGGATTATGGAAAAAAATATCCGATCACAATTAAAGATTCATGTAGATTTAGAAAACTGAATGTATTCTGTACAAGACACGGCAAAGAGGAGATTGAGCCAAGAGGGTCTACAGGCAATCAAGACGCAGAACACAGTGCACTATAAAAAAAAAAAATTTTAAAAACATGCATAAACATGCATAAAAAAATCTGCAAACAACCAGACCGCAGAAGGTGACCCACCTTATAGTGAGGGAACACTGTAGACGCCACACAAATGGCATAAATCAAGTTGTATGTCATCAAAACAAACAAATATTGTGTCATGAGTTTCAGACAACTGCATTAATCCCTGGAATCAGAATGCCAGTGTGTCACAACCCCAATATACTGAAAGAAGCAACTGCAAACTCTGAGGAACATTGAACTTTCAAGAAGAGTTGGTTCAGTTTGCAGGTGCAGATGATTGTAGACTGTCAGACCAAAGGCAGCTCGCTCGCAGCTTAAAAGGTGGTTCTAGAAGGAATTTATTCCTGTGCGAGAACACAGAAAAGCCTCCATGTTCTCATGCAGTGTTATTAAAAAAAAATCTATCCATCCATTCTTAGACCGAGCCAAAGCCCATAATCAATACCTCAAGCAACGTTGAAACCAATATCTGCTGAAGATTAAAGTCCTTTTCTTACTCCACCAATGACAACATAGAGGTTTGGCATTAAAAGCAGCAGGCTTATCTGGTGTGTTTTTGTGTGCACATTTGTGTGAATTTTACACTGTAGTGGTATGTGCAAAATGGCTCTAGTTAAGGAGATTAAAATATTAATTAAAGGTAAATACATTGAAAATAAGTCCAAAAACATTTTCTTACAATTTGTTTTTGCATTTATGTTTATATTTGCCATCAGTAAAAATTACTTTCCCCACTTCTCTTGGTCATCCCTCCTCTAGGTGGTGGTAGCTGACCCCCGCTGTGCTCTCTTCTGGATCTCCGCAACTGCCTGGAGCTTCGGAGCGGGTCTCCCTTGGGGGGCCCTGGCTCGTACCCTGGGCTGGGGTGGGGGGATTTTCAGAACTCCTGGGTGGTGGTGTGCGGCTTGTCTGGGGTGGTAGGGCTCTCGGGGGTGGGTCCCCGTGCTGGGCCGCCTGGCGCCGTGGGAGGGCTGCTCTCCTGGGTGGGCTGGGCCTTGCGCTCCGCGCTTCCGTACCTCACTGCGCTCGGGTGTTGGGGGCCCATGTGGTGGTCCTGCGGGCCCTGGTCTGGGTGCTTGGCCGGGCTGCCTGGCGGGCGGATCTCCTCCGTTGACCCCACAGTATGGGCGCTGCTGCCTCGGCGGGGGTCTTGTGTGGGGATGTCTGGGAGCTCTCCCTCCTTCTTTTTTTTTCTTTTCATTCCTTCATCCACTTCAGCTTAACATAACATTCACTTGAGCACAGGCGTCGGCTCACCTTTGCACCTAATAATAGTGTGCGTGACAGAATGTAATGCTTTACATGTGTTGGTTGGTATGCACAAGTGTGTGTGTGTGAACTAGATGTGGACAAGTTTGTGAACACTCTTGGAGCCGGCAAGTATGTTTGTAACAGCTGAGTGTGTGGACAGGCCCCGCCCATTTTAGACCAACATTCAGTATTTTAATTGGTATAAGATCCAGCATTTTGTTGCCAGTAGATTCGCAACTCTACTTTCCCTTTCCATTAGTCATCCTCTAAAATCTATAATCCACCGTCGTCTCCCCCCTTCTTCCCCCTTTCTTTTTCCGTCCGGTCCAACAAAAAGTACACAAACAAAATTAATATTAATAAAGTTTGGTTTAAATTACAAAAGGGGCTTATACCAACATACAATTTGTGTTCCCAATGATTTATAACCCCGGATTGTAAGAGTAAAATCTGTCTAATGCAAGAGGCTTTCAGCTCATATCTGTCTGCTCAGCTGTTGGACAGGACAAGTTAAAAAAAAAAGTACTTTCCCTTGTAATATGCTGCAGTCCAAAAGTGTTTTTGAGGGAAAAAAAGGAAAGTTCTTTACCATAAAACTGAATCAGAAGTTAGAAGTTCAATACAGAGAAAACATTGACAACAGTAAAAATAAAGATAAATACGACAGTATTGATAGATCAAAGTTTTCATGATTTAGACATTTGTACAAGTTTGACAAAACTCTGTGGTCATGGTTGAGGACAGGGCCATGACCCTGCCTGTTTCCCAGCTCTCCCTGGACTGCTTGATGCTGAATATCTAATACAGGTGTGTTCAGTCAGAACGTGGAATCATTTGAGTCTGCTAATCAACACCAAGCTGGTCCGGGAGAACTGAAAAACTGGCAGGGTTGAGGGCTGTCGAGGACCAAGGTTGAACAGCCCTGGTCTAGGAAGTTTCTAGAAGACTTTGAAGCAAGTTCAACTATTGATTGATTAATGATTTTTAATATGATGAGGTCAAACTTTTTTATGAAAATAGTCTAGTAATATTCAAGATGACCCAGAGCAGCAGACAGATTTGCATTGGAGTACCAGCGTTTCTTCATCAAACTGCTGTTTTTCGCCACGGCGCCAAGCATCAGTGGCACCGGGGGAGACAAAGCGGGAGAATCGTTCGGCTCTGTGCTAGCTGTCGCTGTTCTTGGGCTGATGTGTTTGCTGCCTTTGCCCTTGGTAACCAACTGTTTGCCTCATGGAGGCTGCTTTCGTGTCCTAATTCATGCCTGATTCCTGTGGTCGGAGGAAACCCAGAGTCCGTCTCCCCTGTCATGACGGAACGCTTTTGAGTCTGTTGGAGGAAGAGTGACCCTTCAAATCTGCTAGAGGTCCCGACAGTGACGCACTGCGCTGCTGAGTCATCATCGGAGATCGCTGACGTGGCCCAGACTCCAAAAAGGTTTTGATTAATAAACGCCAGATCTGCCATGAACAAAACTTTTATTCTGAAAGACTTTTTTAATGCCCAGAGGCTGGACTTTCTGGGCATTGTAGAAAGCTGGATCCCACCTGGTCAGTCAGGTGTCCTACTGGAACTTTTACTTGTTGACTGTTTGTGTTTTAATGTCCCCAAATCTGTGGGGAGAGGTGGTGGCCTGATTTGTGTTTTTAAGTCACATTTTAATTTTAGGCACCTTACACCATCATTACTTTCTGACTCTTTTGAGTTTCGTCTTTTTGATCTGGGCCCCTCTTCTACTTTCTTAGGCTTTTTGATTTATCGGCCTCCCAAATTCAATGCCAAGTTTTAACAGATTTTTCTGAACTGCTGTTCACTTTTATGCCCAAATATGAGCATGTGTTGATTTTAGGTAATTTTAACATTCATGTGTGCTGTGCTGACAAACCACTTATCAAAGACTTTTTTTTAATGTATTGGATTCCTTCAATCTTTTGCAGTGGATTTCTGACCCAACACACAAGCATGGACACACTCTGGACTTGGCTCTGTTTTTTGGATTTCCTATAACCTTTGTTGAGATTGTGTGGACTGCCTTTTCTGATCACTTGGCTTTATTTGACTTTATCCTGCCACTCAGAATTGTCCCCAAACCTGTTCCTGTCAGATGAGTGCAGAGCTTAGATGAAGAAAAAGCTGCTGAATTTTCTGCCTTATTTTCGTTAGAATGTCTGACCTTATACTCATCCCCGATCACTACCAACTCTTTTCTCACTCAGTTTGAACTGCTGTGTGGTCAAATTTTGGATGAGATTGCACCTTTTACTTGCAGAAAACCAAGGCGCGTGCCCGAACGCTGGATTTCTGAAGAAATACTCGCCTTGATACGTGACTGCAGAAAAGCTGAAAGAAAATTTTAAAAAGATAGATTCCAAATCTCTAACAATCTACTTAGAGGGAAACTCTACCTGTATAATGAAGCTGTCAGAAAACCAAGAAGACAATTTGATTTTGATATTATTTCTTCTGCTTCAGGTGATTAACGGATCCTTTTTAAGACATTGGGCTCAGAATAAGACTTGGATAGAAATGAAAATCTTTTTGAAATTTGTGTGGAAAACTGAAAAATTGTGGCATTTTTCATGGACAAAGTTACAGATATTAGGTCCTCTTTTACATAATGCTCTACTTATTCTCCACCAACTTTGCCGACACCAGTAGCAAAGCTTAATTCTTTCTCTTTGGTGTCCCTGACTGAACTAGAAAGGTTGGTTTCAAGTCTAAAACCAGCTGGTTCTTCTCATGATGTTTTGCTGGCTTGGTTTTTTCAGAAAGTCTTTGCAGACAGGTCCAGCTGTTTTAACCATCGTTAATAGTAGTCTTGCTACCAGTCAGGTTCCTTTCAATTTTAAACATGCGGTAGTTAGGCCACTGCTGAAAAAACAAGGGCTGGATGCTGCACTGTTCTCAAACTTTAGGCCAATTTTAAACCTACCTTTTTGTGCAAACTTCCTTGTGAACAATGTTGGTTACATTCTTAAATGCTCATGGGATCTTGGAACCTTTCTAGTCAGGTTTCAGGCCTGGACATAGCACAGAGACCACTCTTTTAAAAAATTTTAACGATGTTTTGCTAGAAACAGATGCAGGTAATCTGGTGGTTCTTCTATTATTGGCTCTGTCGGCAGTCTTTGATACAGTTGATCATGAGATCTTGATTGGTCGGCTGGAACATTGGGTGGGGCTTTCTGGTGAAGCCCTCCAGTGGATGAGGTCTTATCTTTCAGACAGGTCTTTCGGTGTTAACATGGGCCATCATTCATCCAAGTGTTACCCCCTTGAGGTGGGGAGTCCCTCAGGGGTCGGTTCTCGAGCCATTGCTTTTTTCTGTATAGATGCTCCCACTGGGAATGCTGCTTCGTAAGTAAGAATCTATGTTCCTGTACACAAAGGTCCTGACCCTACAGTTAAGGCAATAACTGATTGCCTCAATGAAGTTAGGTTGTGGATGTTGGCCAACTTCCTTGGGCTTAATATAGCAAAAACTGAAGTAATTGTGTTCTCTCCCAGTGGTTTAAAGGCTCATGGTCTTGATCTCCTCTCGCTTGCCCAGTTTGAACAGTCTGTGGTCCGTGACCTGGGAGTAAAACTTGATGCTACCTTGAAACTGGACCTCCAAAGAAATGCTGTAACCAAGTCCTGCTTTTTTCAGCTGCAACGTTTGGCGAGGATTAAGTCTTATTTATCTAAGTCAAATCTTGAAATTGTGATGCATGCTTTTGTGTTGTCCAGACTGAATTATTGCAGCTCCTTATATGCCAGGTTGCTCAAGGCTTCAATAGCAAGGCTGCAACTAGTTCAAAATGCAGCAGCCAGATTTATTTGTGGTGAAGTCTGAGCACATCACCCCGATCCTGGTCTCATTGAACTGGCTGCCTATACTATATTTGATTTTTATGAGAATTCTTGTATTTGCTTTTAAGTCATTGGCAGGCACGGCACTGTCTTACCTTTCTAATCAGCTTTTAAAATATTCCCTCCTTTAGTCTCTGCACTCTTCGGACCAGTGTTTGTTACTGGTTTCGAGAAGCAAGTTTCCATGTATTTGCTGTGTTGGATCCCAAACTGTGGAATCAATTACCACCATCTATCAGAGAGGTTACAATCTTGGAGAGTTTTAAAGCCAAACTGTTCCTCCATTACAGTGGTGTATCTGCCTAGCTACCTTTTTCTATCTTATTTTATTATGCTGGTTTAATCTCTGTATTTAGTCTGTCTTTTAGTCTTCTGTGTTGTTTGATTCCGGTTCACGACAGAGCGGACGTGTCTTTTTCGGCTCTCGATTCCTGACGTTTTTTGGAGCATTTTTTATATTAAACAGCATAGATTCTGCAATAGAGAGCGCTGAACATGGCACCAAAGGCTGAACTGGCAGAACTTAAAGTTGCATTAGCTGACATCCAAGCCAAACTAACTCCATTGTTGGACATCCAAGCCAAGCTTACTCCATTGCTGGCTTTGGAGGCTTAGCTAACACCTCTGCTGGAACTTGTGCAGGAATTCCGACAAGAAAAAGTACGAAATGAACAACGGGATAATCAGCTTGACCTCATGGACAGAAGACAGAACGACGTGGATCAACAACAAAGAATGAATAATATCATTCTCAAGGGATTTCAACTCAAACCAAGAGCTAAGCCTGGCGCAGCTAATGTTAGCATGGAGGCTAGCAGGGCTGCTATAGCAACAGCTGAGACCGTGGAGGCTCAATTCAGATCATTCCTCACTTCCAAAAAAGGGATTTCCTTGGATTTGAATAATATTGAGATCTGCCACCCGTTTCCCAGGAGAAAGGAGTCAGATAAACCAGCGATCCTCATCAGGTTTGTGAATCAAAAGCACAAAATGACTCTGATGAAGCAAAGAAAACTGCTAAAAGGATCAGCGGTTTACTTTAATGATCATTTATCCAAATTTAACGCATTTTCGGCTAAACATGCCAGGCTCCTGAAGCGGAAAAAGAAGATCCAGAGCACATGGGTGCTGAATTACAGGATCTATGTAAAACAACTTGGTCCACCGGACCTGACCAAGGCAATGGTCATCACAAACATGAAAGACTTTGAGAAGTGTGTGGTCACGGACGTCTGAGCCTTTATTTGATGTGAAATAAGAATCAAAAATGATTTCAAGAAAATATGGCGCCCGGGATTTACCACTGACTCTTAGATCAACTTTGACCTGATTTTCAGTAGCGATTTCTGCCCTGCAGACAACTCGAGCTCAACTTACTTGCTGTGGAGGACAATGGACCTGACAAACAAAGTCTGCAGTCATAACAACGAGGAGAACTTTATAAACTCTGTTCAAACCTGAAGGACGGCTGTTATTCAGGCAGCAGAACGCAGAAATACCGTCTTGGACAAAGGCTTGGACAAATCACTTGACATGGTTCCCTAAAGTGTGATTAATTACAAATGATCTTCTAATAAAACAACCTGCACTTACTGATTCTTTATATCTGATTAAAGTAATGATCTTTCAGACATACATATTGTTGCCTCTTTTTACACTAGATCTGAAGAAATGACTTTTCTGATAAAAAATAATCAGCATTTATTTGATTTTTAAAGATTTAAAAACATTTTTAATTATCATAATATTATTTTTGATTTATTCACATCACTGATTCTTTTGATGAAACTATCTCTGCAAAAAAAATTGATCTCTACATTGACTTGTTCACATCACTGATTATTATTATTTTTCCATATGCTCCAATCTAAATAGTCTAAGTCTAAAATAGTGTTGTACTTACATGCAAAGCAGTATGACTTGTTGTTACTCAAGGATGTTTCATGACCTGTATTAATGTCAGTACAGTATAAATACCTGATTATTAGTTATGAACCGGTTGATATCTAATGTAAAGTAAATGGTATGGTCAAGTCGGGGTGGGATTATATAAATTCGCTTCATCTCACTCCATTTCCAGCAGTCAGTCTTCTGATGTCTAGTTATCCTATGTTTGACATGACTACTGATGCAAATCTATGTTGTTGTTGATTGTGTTACACATGTCTTATATATCTTGTCTGCTTGAAATAAACAATTTCAATTCAATAAATGTATTCTGTTTTTCTTGTGTATAGCACTTTCGGCCTCCTTGACTGGTGGTGAAAGGTGCTTTATAAATGAAAATGAAATGAAATTAGATTAATTTAATCAGATAAAAGTCTTTTTGGATCGTTTTTTTTCTAAGATAAAACCAAAGAACATGAACAGCAGCTCAACATCATCCCAAAGAAAGATCATGGGCTCCCTTTGCAGTGATGGCATTTCTCAGTCTAATGGGGACATACAAAAGCACACCTATCCCCTTCGCCCCAATGCCTCAGCGTCTGCACTAGTGTAACAAACTACTGGCGTCCCTGCAGACAGAAACCACAAAGCAATCTCAGGTTATTTAAAACTTGATGTAGACTACCTCCTGCTAACCACAGCCAGCTTAGTGCTTCAGATTTGTGCAGCTAAACCCCTCAGGGGCCGATAGGCCTTTTCACTATGGCCCCATCATCTATCGGCAGAAGTTGTCGGCTTCCAGCTTCCACTCTGAATTGCATGTATACAGACTCCTATTGGAGACTTCGAACTGTGGGAAGGGATTCTGACAATCAATCTCAATATCATTATCAATCACACCTCGCTGTTACTCACATTTATTCTGTGGGAAATAAAGAAGTTAGAGGGAAGATTTCCACTGATAATCCGCTTGGCTGAGCCAAGTGCCAGTCAGGAATGTTTCATTCAACAGCAAGTATCACAGATCAGAACCAAAACAAAAAAGCTACTTTACATTTTACGTTCTACGCTAAAAAAATAAACTAAAATGTATTGTTTTCAAAACTTTGTGCCCAGACAATGTTTTTAAAACATATTTTTTCTTTTAAAATAATTTAATTCTACAATTGTCTGCATTTACAAAGTTAATTTTTTTGGTCTTGTCAACTTGGAGACTTGCTAACTTGATGACTATGCTTTCCAAAGAGACACACACCAGTTCCTGATCAAACCCACCCATGCGCATGGTTAAATGACAGGAGCCTTCTCCTTCAATGTGTTACATTTTGACAGATGATTTTTAAGCTACGTGCACCTGTGCAGACTTTATCGCTATCTTTTAACGAGCCTGTCAAGAACTTCCAGTAAATGACTTCCAATCCATCTCCATTCTGCCGAACCTGCCAGGCACCAATTAAGATGAATATAGATTCTTACTCAGATAAAAGGAGGATCCTCATTGTCACTTTTCCCAAGTACTTAAAAAAAAAGATTTCTGGTCTGCCTGCCCTGAAGAATCTTGTAACAAAGCAAATATGATGCAGATGCTTTCCTTTGGTATTTGGTATTTTTCAAGGACAAACCAGATCATCTATTAATAGCATCAATTCACTGTGGCCATGGAGTTAAATGTGTTTAGTTTGTCACATGTGTATACTGATCATACACAACCCTGAGTATACTGTTAAACAGACACAACACACTAACTTAGACACTACAATACTCACTGCACACTTACACTACAGCACTTTTACAAATACACTATAGCACACTAACTCAGACACTACGTTCTATAGCAAACAGCTACGTTACGGAAGGTTCCCATTTATCCTGGTGATGTCTTCAAGTTGAGTCCTGGAATCTGGACTTGAAATCTTTCTTAAAATGTTTCATTATCATCCAAGTGGCTTCATCACATCAAACATTTCTATCCTCCAAGACTTACAAAAAACACAATTCTCTGACATATTTCATGCTCTTACACAGCACAACTGTACTCTGACACAAACACTAACTCACTCTTATAGAAACTACACTATTCTCTAACAAAAAAGACTACTATATAAAAACAAATGCTAATATAATCTTGGAAAAACACTAATAAACTTTTACACAAACGAATGAATGTTCATCCATTGAAGCGATGAACACCAAGAATTCTTTCTATGCTCTTGATTGATCTTGATGTGTGCGGAGATGGCTAATGTGAACAATTCGGACATGGAAATAACAACCACAAGGGTGACACTTGTAGTTACTCTCTGTTGTGGTTGAGATGCTGGCTAATCTGGATTTTCTGGTGACTCTTGAGCAGTGAGTGTTCTTGCTTGTTCTGAGTTATTGGTACCAAGATGTATTATGTAGCTCCAGTTTGACCCATCTCTGACATGGGATTCCCAGCTTATGTTCGTAGCCTTGAGTGAGGATTTGAGGACATACTTGAACCTCTTTTTCTGACCACCTACAGATCTTTTGCCTGACGAGAGCTCGCCCTAGAAGAGCCGTTTTGGAATTCTGTAGTCAGGCATTCTGTGCAGGTGACCAGACCAGCGAAGTTGACTTCTCTGTAGAAGAGTGTAAATGAATGGTAAATACCTGTGCCAGGTATTTTCTCATGTCACTTGACTTTTAGAATCTTTCGTAGGCTTGTTGTATGTACATGCTGTAATTTACGTGCTTGTCTGCTGTAGGCTGTCCAGGTTTCGCAGGCATACAAGAGAGTTGTAAGGACAACCGCTTTATAGACTTTGAGCTTGGTTGCTACAGTTATACCTCTTCTTTCCCATACTGTGCGTCTAAGCCTACTAAAAGCTGCACTAGCTTTAGCAATGCGGTAGTTCGGTTTAATGTGAATGTTGAGCTTAGAGATGACTAAGTGATGGTCTGTCCAGCCCTCGCCCCACACGTTGTTTTAGTTACATGTAGATCGCCTTGATCTGACCTTGTGGTGATAATATAGTCCAGCATGTGCCAGTGTTTGGACCTTGGGTGCATCCAAGAGGTCTTTTTCCTAGTTGCGAGTTGGAGTAGTGTATTTGTAATAATGAGGTCTTATGAGCGGCAGGTCTGAAGAAGAAGGAGACAATTTCTGTTGCACTTTCCTACCCCATGCCTGCCAATGATACCATCCCATGCTTCGTAGTCAGACCCAACTCTGGCATTAAAGCTTCCAAGTATAAGTAACTTATCTATTCTAGGGACAAATTGCATCAGTGAATCTAGTTCTTTATAAAATTTTGCCCTTTGCCTCATTAGGATTAGTCATGGTGGGTTCATATGCTCTGATCAAGGTTGTGAGCTTCTTGTCTGAGATTGGGAGTTGCATGACCATGAGTCTTTCATTGACACCTTTCAGTACACTTTCAATGTTTTATGTGTCTTTCTTCTTGTTTATGTCCACTCCAAAAAAAAGTGCAGCCTGCTCCCTTTTCAGTGAGTTGTCCTTCATCAGCAAACCTAGTTTCTGAAAGTGCTGCAATGTTGATGTTTTAGCACTTGAGTTCTCTTGCAACAGTGGCAGTCCCTCTTTCTGGTCTAGCAGCATTTGTATTGTCTAGTACTGTACAAACATTCCAGGTTGCTATAGTTAGCCCTATCACCTTTGTATGGGATCCCTGCCAGCCATGGGTTAGCTGGCTCAAGTAGGTTGAAGCAGGCAATATTTAGGTAATCTTTTCTAGACCCTTCCCCTCTCTAGGAGTGAGTAGTGCAATCCTAAATAGGGCTCCTCTGTCAGATGTTGCCGGGATCTGTTGCTGCTTCAGTCATTAGAAGATGACCAGAGTCCTGAGCCTCCTGTCGGCAGGTTTGCTAGCGATTCCACACCTACTATGTCATGGCATGCCTGTTGCCACAGGACTTGTGTTTGCGCTTTCAACAGGATAGATGGGAAATCTTGACTTCACCTTCCACTATTAAACTTTTACACAAACACTACTATATACTTATACAAATACTACTAAACTTTTACACAAATACTACAATACTCCTATACAAACACCACTTTATTCTTACACAAAAACTACTATACTCTTTTACAAATACTACTATGCTCTTACACAAATAGTACTATGTTGTTATACAAACACAACTTTACTCTTACACAAATACTATTATACTCTTATATAAACACAACTGTACTCTTACACAAATACTACTTTACTCTTATACAAATACTACTATACTCTATTACAAACACCACTTTACTCTTACACTAATATACTCTTAAGCAGGCAAAACTATGATCTTGTGCAAAAACAGATACACTCTTGACAAAAACTATTTTACTTTTACAAAACCACCATTATTGTAATGAAGGGGCTGAGAGTTATTTCCATGTGCAAACGTATTTAATAGCAAAACAGGCAAAGACAAGGCAGGAAATAATCAGGAACCAGGCAAAAGTTAAAAAAAAAAATGTTTGACTAGTACACTCCAGATTTGACTGGTAGACTTTGAATGTTACCCGCCACCCCGGCTAGTAACCAAAAAAGTTCATTTAGAGCCCTGTTTATATAGAGAAAGAAAATGCCCCTCTCACCCTCCGCGGGTGGTACCTCACTCCAAGCTGGGGTCCTCTACCAAAGGCCTGGGAGCTTGAGGGTCCAGTATCTTAGCTGTTCCTCGCACTGCTCTTTTCTGGACTGAGATGTCTGAGGTCTTTCCAGGGATCTGCTGTAGCCACTCCTCCAGTTCAGGGGTTACAGGGGTTGGTTTCGGGAAAGGATTGATTCCAAGATGGCACCGGTGTGTGTGGCTGCTCGTCTGTTTCTTTCATTGTGCCTCATGTTTATGTTGTTTTTGTCCTTTGGTTCGCGGCTAGCGGAGTCTCTGTTGGTGTATGATCGTCAGTCCCTCATAGCTCGTCAGAATATTGCAAACAGTCTAAGCTCGATCTGCTGCGGACGTAAAGCGCTTCCCCCTTTGCTCTCGAGCATTCCGGCTCACCTGTTTCGGACACCGACCCTCTTCCTCCGGCAGAAATGTCGGCGCAGGCGCAGCGGCCGCCTTACGAAGCTGAAGACCTCCTGGACACGCTACTCGTCTTTTTCCCAAGCAGGATCTGGACTATTTACTTGCATTACTCTGTCCTGGCGCTTCCTGGATCCACCTGATGTCTGCATCGTTCCCGTCGCTAGCTTCAATGAGGGAGATCTGCTGCGTTGTTCCTGCTCTCCTTGGCCTCGCCAGTGCGGATCGAATCCCAGGAACCTGACGGCGTTCTCCCGGTCACTCATATCTTCTGATCTACAGGCTGCTTCTACGTCCAGATTCGGACTGGTAAACGCCAGATCGCTGGCGAACAAAACTTTTATTTTGCGGGATTTCCTCACATCCCACTGCCTGGATTTCCTTTTTATTACTGAGACCTGGACATCTCCCGATAAGGACAGTGTTTTTGTGGAACTTTTACCGGCTGGATTCTCGTGTTTTAACACCCCGTGAATGTCCAGTCGGGGAGGAGGGACTGCATCTTTTTTTATAAATGGTTTTAAATGTAAACAACGTTACGCATCGTCCCAATCCCCCAGCTTTGAACTGACCGCATTTGAGCTGGGAAGGTTCGATCAGGTGCTGTGTGTTGTTGTTTACAGGCCTCCCAAATACAACAAGGACTTTTTGAATGATTTCTCCGACTTTTTGGCTGAAATCATGCCTCATTATGATCATGTCCTTATCGTTGGGGATTTTAATATACATGTGAGTTGTCCTGATAAGCCGCTAGTGAAAGACTTTTAGAGATCATTGACTCTTTTAACTTTGTTCAGTAGGTTTCTGGGGCCACCCATGAAAGAGGAAATGTACTTGACCTCGTGCTGTCTTATGGATTACCTGTGTTTAATTTAGAAATTCATGATATTGCTGTATCAGATCACATGCCTGTAATCTTCGAAGCTGAACTTAAGTGGGCTGCAGATAAATCTAGCGCGCCTCCTCGAAGTTGCAGAATTTTTAACCCTTCTTCTGCCAGTCAGTTCTCATCTGTATTTAACCAGTTCATTACCCCCTTCCCGACTGCTGATGTTGAGGAGCTTAGCTCCTGGTTTCACTCAGTCTGCACCAACATCCTGGGGTCTGTGGCTCCTGTGAAGACAGTAAAGCCTAGATCTAAACGTGAGCCTTGGCTCAACGACAGAACCTGGGCATCTCGGAGAATTTGCAGGAAAGCTGAACGCAGGTGGAAGAAGGATAAGCTACAAGTCTCACTACAAATTCTAAAGGAGTGCTGGAAATCCTATCAGACTACTGTTAATAGAGCAAGACAAAAGTATCTGTCGAACATCATTGTTTCTAATCAGCACAACCCACGAGTACTGTTTAAAACTATAGACTCTGTCCTTAATGCTCCACAGGTGCAAACTTTAGAAGCTTCCTCTGTTTTGTGTGGCAATTTTCTGAATTTCTTTATTGACAAGGTTATAAACATAAGGGCTGCCATTACTTTTCCCTCCGCTGACCCCTCAACCCCTGTTTTCTGCTCGGCCACTTTTGAGACATTTGAGCTGGCATCATTATCATTTTTAGAAAAGTTGGTTAAACAAAGTAAGACATCTGGTTCTTTGTTAGATCCCATCCCTCCTAAGCTATTCAAAGAGGTCTTCCCTGCTGTAGCTCAGACAGTTCTCGCCATTATCAACAGCAGTCTGGCCACTGATGTTGTCCCAGCTAATTTTAAACATGCACTTCAGTTCTGTGTTGGCTATTATTAGACCCATTTCCAAGATGCCTTTCATATCAAAAGTTTTAGAGAAAGTGATCTACTTACAGCTGGAGGAATTTTTGAGCACTCATAAAATCTTTGAAGTCTGTCAGTCTGGTTTTAGAGCCCAGCACAGTACAAAGTCGGCTTTACTGAGGGTGACCAACGACATCCTATTGGCAACTGAGGCAGGAGATCATGTAGTTCTGGTTCTGCTGGATCTATCAGCAGCATTCGACACAGTTGACTTTAATATCTAGGCTCCAGAACTTGGTGGGGATTCAAGGTACTGCACTAGATTGGTTTAGATCGTACTTAGCAGGACGGACTATGTGTGTTAATATTGATGGCTTTAAATCTAGAACAGCTCAGGTGTCTTTTGGAGTTCCACAAGGTTCAGTTCTAGGGCCACTTCTATTTTCCTTATATATGCTTCCACTGGGGTCCATTCTAAGAAGGCATGGTGTTTCCTTTCACTTATATGATGACAGCCAGATCTATCTGCCGCTGAAAAGGAAGAATGGTTTCTCTGCTAACCCGCTTGTATCATGTTTGCATGACATTAAGGATTGGTTGGCCATGAGTTTCCTGAGTTTTTATGAAAACAAAACTGAAGTAAAAGTGTTTGGACCAAATGATCTTGGAGGACCGGTTGATCTGGGTTTTTTGACAGGGTTTTTAAAGTCAACTGTTTCTAACTTGGGTTTTAAATTGGACAGTCATTTTAAACTTTAACCAGATCAGATCAGTGGTGAAGTTGAGCTTCTATAATCTTCGGCAACTTTCAAAGGTGAAACCATTTTTATCACCTGCACATTTTGAGACAGTAATTCACGCCTTCATAACTTAACGGCTGGATTACGGCAACTCTCTGTACCGTGGACTAAGCCAGACATCTCTCTCACGTCTCTTAACGTGTTCAAAATGCAGCTGCCCGTCTCCTGGTTGGAGGACGTAAGGAGACCACATTACACCGATTTTAACATCGCTCCACTGGCTGCCTGTGCATTTTAGGGTTAACTTTAAGATTCTTTTATTTGTTTTTAAGTCTTTACATGGTCTTAACCCACTGTACCTCTCCGAACGGCTTTCTCCTTATTCGCCGGCCCGGTGCCTCAGATCAGCTGATCAGCTCCTTCTGTTGACACCGAGGTCCAGGCGGCAGCTCAGGGGGGACAGAGCCTTTGCTATTGCTGGTCCAAAGCTCTGGAATTCTTTGCCTTTGTATATTAGAGAAGCATCATCACTGTCCACTTTTAAAACTCGTTTAAAGACTCACTTTTATGCCCTTGCTTTTAACACAACATGAGACTCCAGCTCTTTTTACTGATATTTTATTGCTCTTATTATTTATCTGTTTTTATTGTCTTTTTATCTTGTGTGTATACAGCACTTTGTTTTAGCTTCCTGCTGTTTGAAAGTGCTATATAAATAAAGTTGAGTTGAGTTACAGCACCGAGTGCTCCAATTACCACGAGCACCACTGTCACGTTCACCTTCCAAGCTTTCTCCAGTTCTTCTCTGAGTCCCTGGTATTTCTCCAGTTTCTCATGTTCCTTTCTCTTGATGTTACCATCTCTTGGTACTGCTACATCCATCACAACAGCTTTCCTCTGTTCTTTATCCACCACCACAATGTCTGGTTGGTTCACCATTACCATCCTGTTCGTCTGTATCTGGAAGTCCCACAGGATATTTGCTCTCTCATTCTCTACCACTTTCTGAAGTGTTTCCCATTTTGACTTTGGGGTTTCCAGTCCATATTCTGCACACATGTTCTTGTATACTATTCCAGCCACTTGATTGTGGTGCTCCATGCTTTCCTGGCCAGCATCTTACACCCTGCAGTTAAGTGCTGGATTGTTTCAGGTGCCTCTTTGCACAGCCTACATATTGGGTCTTGTCTAGCATCAAGTCTCAGCATACAGGGTACTGTACTTTGGGATGGAACCCTCCATGTATGGTGAGGAACTTTCGTGTCTTAACATTCGTGGTTCATCCATAAAGAAACCTGAAGATCAACAAGACTTTGAATTGCTTGAGCTAAAGAAGATTAAGTAGTTATGTCAGTACTAGCTCCAGTTAGTTTTTCCAGGTTTGACAGTTTTCAACCATCCAAAAAGAATGCAAAGAAAATCTTCCCAAAGGGAAGAAGATCTCCACAAAAATAAATGTTTTATCATAAAATTAATAACAACATTAAAATTTGGGAGGTTTGAACTTCAATGAAATGCTTATTTTGTACATTGAGAAGGAAGTAATTCAAGGTTTAATGTAAAAGCGCTGAGAACTCACTGAAGCTAATTAAAAACTACAGAAGAAAAATCTGGGCCACATTGCACATTCATCAGATTAATGAGCCATTTCATGCTTTTGTGTCCTTACATTTCCCAAACAAATCAAAAAGCATTACAAGACAAACTTGTAATGCTGGATCAGGACAGACAGTACACTGTTGGAAGGCAAAAGTCTGTGCAGGTGAAAGGTTGTTGGGAGGACCTGAGCCCTGTCTTGACAGATGTGGATCAAGACAATATATTACCGGTGGGAGTTTTTTTTTTTTTTTCCAAGTGCCATCAGAGGGTCTTCACATCACATTTCAAACAAATTCAAACCTTTTCTTCACTGTTCTGACACCTTATAAATTAGCCCCTTCAGGGGGAAAAAAGCGCTCAGTAGTCCAGGCAGGTCCTTCTCGGTAAGGAAAAACCACGATGCAGACAAGAGGCTCATTTTTACTGCATCTGATGGGCCTTAGTGATTTCTGACAATAAGCAGGTTGCTTTGCAAACGGGTGGAAAGATCCTAGCTTTTTATTAAAATAGTTCGTTTCTTCATGCAGCCGTGACATTTAAAAACATGCGGAAAATTATACAAATAAAGACTGACGTTAATGTGACATTTTGAAGCCGCCAAAAATTCATCATCTGCATAATTACCCCCTGAGAAATTTTTTTTTCTGTGAATTATTTTAGTCATTTTGCAGCAGGTTAAGTAATGCTGAAAGCAGATAAATTTGTTGACAAAAAATATTTGAAGGCTGAGATCCACCAAGACAAACAGCAGAATACAAAAAAAAAATATTATTGTTTTTTTTAGATTACATTTCAGTGCAAAATGATTACGTGGAATTTCAGTAGAATTTTATGTTGTTTTTTTTTGGGGGGGGGTTTCAAAGAATTCAGTTATTTTTTATGTTTTTTCTTTCATTTGCAGAGAAGTTAGTTTATTTTCAGTAAACTGTCTCATTAAAAGTTTAAACCGAAACCAGCACCAGTCTCCAAAAAAAGAATAAAACAAGCTTTTCAAAAAATAAAGGAAAGAGCAGGTGGTAAATCGGGCAGTAATGCTTCATTCAGAGTGGCAGAATAATGCATTACAAATGAAACTTTTCAGTTGGTTTGTTATCACCTCAGACAGTCAAGTAGTATGAATAAATCAAGGATACAAAGGAATTCCCTCAGCCATTAATATGATTAATTTTTAAATCCAATTATTCTGGGGCTGCTCATGACCTATTTTCTGATTTAAGTGTCCCATCAAACCCCAGCAGTACAGAGAGGAGAGGAGCATTAAATGTTTCAGAGGAAACACGAGCTCCTATAGGATGTTCCTTTTGAAGGCGTTAGTTTATCTCCCCTCCACCTCCCCCATCCCTGAAGTAGAGTATTAAAACTCGCCATCCAGGTGAAAGATTGCAGGTATTAGTTTGGAAACACCGCTCCTGGCTGTAGGTCTGATTTTCTGGTAAAAGAACAGCATAAAGTCAAAGTCTAAACGGATTCCAGAAGAGAAAATTTCCCGCAGATGATTGTAAAAATGCAAAGTGCTGTGAATGAGCACAAAACAGAGAAATTCTGGAAGTTCTCTGCAAAGATCCTTATCCTTATAATTTGTGGGAACCTTTAAGCGTCACAAACTAACATTGTAGTAGTTCAGAATGACAAACCGCCACTGTTTTGCACAAGCCTTTCAGCACAGAATCAGCTGGCCCTGCTGCAGACCATCTGGGGTGGGGTCCCATTTTTATTCTTTTAAAGTTGGGTCATGGTCATGAAAACATTGGACAAAGTGAGGTGTGACATTACCCATAGTAAATGCCTTATCTGCTCTCACCAAATGTAGCCAAATCTGTCTCCATTGCTTCCTGAAATGTGCACCGTAATTTTAAATCCAGTCGACAGTGATTGGTCTGAGTTGGTCTGAGTCATGTTTTTAGGGAACTACAGTCACCAATCACAAGTGAGCTTGTTCATCCACACCCCTTCCACTGAAAGTGGGCTTGGAAGAACCTGTCAATCAATCGTTGGAGGTGGGGCCAGCAAGCACCACATGCTTTTACCGAGGCTTCTGAATGGTCAGTTTATAACTTGAAAAACTTGCAATAAGCAAATATCAGGGAAAAAAAAGGATTAAAAAGAAGATTGTATCAGAGCAAGAATTATTATTCTGACTAATAAAAATAATGAGTCATAACTGTCCATTTCTAACAGAAGTCTATGAGATTTTGACTTTCTTGGAACCAGCGGGTACTCCAAGTTTGGAACACGAGAGGGGAGGGGTTGAGTTGTCCAGTGTTTACATACGGTCTATGGCTGTTGTCCACACTAGCATGCACGGCTTGTTTGCAGTAAATGCATCAGTAAAATGAAATAGATATGTGTACAACTGCAATAACACATCACTCCATACTGTCCCGACTGCTAGATAAAAAAATAGCATGCGCCTTAACAAAAAAATGTACAACAGTTTCACAATAAAGTTGTCCTGAACAACAATGTCCACGGTGACTGAAAGTTCATCATTCATGAAAACAGTTAAGTATCTGTTCTAAGGTATTTACAGAGGGTCACCATCTGAGTCACCAGGGGGGGGCTTCCATGCTTTTAGAGGAAGACGTCTCAACCACTCAACCATCACTCTGAAGTCCTCTGGTTGACCATCCTAAAGGCTTTCAGACCTAAATCCGTTTGACCGGAAGAGTCAAATCAATCAGACAGTGAAGGAGCTGCAGAGGCTTTTTCTCACCACAGCCACCATGCTTCTGCTTTTTTAGGCTCAGGATTGTTGGAAGGATTGGGAGTGGCAAAGGGCCGGTGGCTGTCACACTTCTAAACAAAACAAAAAAAACACCAAGGATGGTAAACTGTGACAAAAACATACCAAACTAAATAATTAAAGAGCTGCATTAGCTTACTTGTTAACATTTTCTTGTGAAATGTGATTGGTATGTGATGGAAACACCAGCATCATCCATAAACTTTTTAGTTTTCTTAAAGTCACATAAACATGGAGAATTCACAAATAGACTGCAGCAGAAATGTAAATGAGTGCTGTTCCGTGATTCTGCAGGTCCTGCAATAGTTTTGATGAAAATCTGATTTTACAATTAAAAAAAAGACTAAAGACACTACAGAATTTTCTCTTCCATTTATACTTAGCATTGAATGAGCATGCTACAGTTTCAGGGTTTGAGTTATGCAAAAAGAATAATTTGCTTCAATTTTACAAATATTACTAATTAAAAGAAAAAAACTACTTTAGAGTTCTTGTTTTAAGTCATTCAACGGTCTTCACTAAGAACTAGAATAATTTATGAAGCAGATTTTTTTAAGAAGTTCTTGTCTTTTAAAATAAGAAAAATGGTGGTACCTCCTTTTGTTGCTTGTGCTTAAGCAAAAGGTGGCTCAACACTGATGAGTGTTCTTATTTGTTTCTGCTTCATTTACATTGAAATACTCAAAGTTTTATGTTCAGTTATCACAGTAAGTTTGTTGATTCACATTCACAGCTGATCCTTTGATTTTTTTTTTTTTTTTTTTCCAGTTTGGCAGATTTAGGAAACAGCTTTCAAAGATGAATCTAAAGAAGTTGACTGTTTTTTTTTTATGTTTCCAGTTCAGCAGTAAAACAAAGTCATTGATGTTTTGAGTGTCATGGTCACAAAAAAGTGTTATTGCAATTTTTGACACCCAATGTTTTATAAACTTTTTTTGTAATGGAGGCTAATGCTTTGTTTACGTCCACTCTACTTACAGGACCAGACAGAAGGGAGGTGGTGGAGGGACAACAATAGCAAGACGGTGGATGAGGATTCTTATACGACTTTACAAGTATGTCACCAACTCCAGCAGTTCTTAAAAATGCCCTTTTCTGTTAACATGAAGCAGTCTTCTCCTGAACAAGTGTGAACATGCAGGAGCTGCAGATTCCAACACCAGATGTTCAAGATGGAAACCAACGATGAGAAAACATCTGCAGGGTGGAGAGCCAACCCCCAAAACTGCTATTATTCCACAAATGAACACAATTAAAACCTTCATCAAAAACTCTGACTGTGGAGAGCTGCCCAGCTTCCAAATGAGTTTCTAAAATAATGATGACTGGGATCTTTAAAGAATTTGTTCTCTGAACATCTAAAAATGTAGCACTGATTCTATAGAGAAGCTTTCAAAGGCTTTGATGCATCTGTGCATCATTGTGACTTTCAGGTGCTTCCGCTTCTGGTAATGAAGGTGAGAAATACTCAAATGAAATGTGATGCCAACTTTCTTTTGTTGAGCTGTAAATGAATGACAAACTTTTCAAGTGCAATAATATTTCAGTCACAAATAACCTGCAGCTCATTCATCACAGTTGTGGGTGAGAGAGAGGAAAAATGCATGCTTCATTGTATTATGGGATATTAGGGACGTGGCTAATTACTGGAACGAACCAAAACGGCTTGTGACAAGAGCTTTCCTGCCTCCGCTTTCAACAGAAGACATGACCGCAGAACAATTGTGACTCCGAATCCAATGAATTCAGTGGCATGAAGGCTGGCGGGGGGGGGGGGGTCCCCCGGGGGGGGGGGGTCACCCAACAAGTTTTCTAGCCCTGAGACCTGACAGCAAACTGCTGAGATTAGTACCATGTTTGCCACAAAGTTAACATTTATAATAACCTAGTACACACATTGAAGACAATGTAATGAATGATTAGGGAAATGTTGTGATTTAGTTCCTTCTGACATCACAGTTATGATAATGATAGTTTAATAATGAACTTATATTCAAACAAAGCTCTTCGTTTAAACCTTTAACACATATAGTTGAATTGGCCACTACTTTCTAGTTTTACTTTTTCTTTTTAAATACATGTTTCATGTTTGTATATTACCTGCATAGAACTCGAGACTTGTTTGGGGTGAACCCCGTCTCTGTCTGACAGTAGCTGGGATGGGCTCCAGCACTCCCATGACCATGACAGGCATTCAGCAGGTATAGAAGATGGATGGATGGATGGATGGATGGATGAATGGATGGATGAAGGTTTGCACATTTCTCTTACTTGTTCTCACATAGTGTTTCTTTGTTTCACAATAAACTAAACCATAAATGGCTGTGGTCACATTTTCCTACAAAATGAAAACAGTTTAGGTCAATTTAAAAAAATCGCTTGCATTCCTGACATGCTGCCTTTAAGTTTTGCACAGAAAAGAAACATGACCAAGTGCCAATGCACAGACAAAAAAAGACACAAACAAACTAAAAGTTCCTCTATAAGGAACCAAGACAGCCTGTGAATTAGTGATATCGCTTTCTGGTGATCAAACCCAAATACTTCTATTGAATATAATTCAATTTTATTTCTACAGCCCAATATCACAGCCATAGCCATCTCAATTGGCTTCACATCAGTATTTTTGCAAAAAACATAAAGTCAGTCATTAAAAATAAACAATAGCTGGTTGCTAAACTAAACTAAACAGATAAACTGACATCCCTGCCCTCAGACCCTCCTTCTTGGTGAAGAAAAACTCGTAAAAAACCCTATCTTGGGAAAAAAATAAGAATCCTCAGGGATGTCCACATGAAGGAGGGATCCTCTCCCAGAACGGACAGGTGATGTGGTAGAACTGTTAAAGAAGAATTAGCTTATCTAACTCTACAACCACATGAATAGTTTAGCAGATGGGCTTCATCCAGATGAAACTGGGGGACAGCTGGGGGTGTGAGACGAACCAGAAGTGAGGTCCACGGCCAAACAATCCTCCATTAGATAATATTACAAAGCATTTTATTATACATTTCAAACTGAAAGTTAGAAGAATAAAATATGCATAAAACATGAATTAATCAATTAATAATGTAAATCAACAAAGTGATTTTTAAAAAAGAGAAATAAAACTGCACAGTTCCTGCAGTTGGTTGGAAAAAGCTTTTCATTTTATGAATTAAAAAAAAGCATTTGTCCAGCAAAATATACAGGCTTAAGGCTAATTTGTGAACAGAAACATACAGCAAAAAAAAAACAAGATTTCTATTGAAAACTGTGTTTAGAGTCTTTCAGTTAGTCTCTCCTCTTTTCATCCTTTTTTCCAAAAAGCTAATCCTAAACCATGAACAGACCTTGTTCCACAAGTCAGAGTAAGCAGAGACATCGTCTGTCACCTGGCCTCCCTTATTTTCAGGCTAACACAATGACTCAATACAGCTCCACATTTGGAGCTGATGAAAGGCCCTTTAGACGAGACGTCCAAAGCAGTACATTTCCTCTCAATCAAAGCTTCACAAAGGCAGAAAAGCAGAATGCGGCGGAGTTATCCTCCTGAATCTGGCAGATTTTTTCCCTTTATCCTCTTGTCGACAGCTTGTCAGACTGGTATAAAGCCCGTCCTACGTTCACACCCGTCTTTTATCCAATTGGCTGGAGATGTCTTCTCCACTAACCGACCTTGAGAAACAGTTTCCTGCTGCTTAAAAACTTCATTTATAAATAATTTCAATTCTATTTTAAAAGGAAAAGAGATCAAGTGTAAATCAGCAACAAGAAGAGAGGACAAAGATGTTCAATCTGTCTCCAAAATTCCCTACAAAACTTTTCTGATCTGAATATCCTGGTGCTGAGAGTTAGGGGTCGACTTGTTCGTTTATCTAGTCGGCTTCCATCTTTGTTCCCATACTATTCAGTTGGTGTTTGTCCACCATGACGTGTCTCCTTGGGTGGGGCGGTCATTGTCAACAACAGAGCCAGCAAATCAGAGCGACTCTGGTGACAACTAACAACTACCAATGAATCTGGGCAGGCTGCCATTGCACTGGGCCTGGAACAGCCTGAGGGGTGGAGGAGATGGGGAGCTGCAGAGGTTTAGCTTACTGGTGGTAGCATCAAAACCTCACATCACATTCCGCTAACACATCATGAGCTCAATCTGCTTTGATGGGTTGATTCTCAGAGGCCTGGGGGGGTCAGTTGGGACAGGAGTCAGAAAGTCCAGGCATCCAACAAAGCATGATAGAGACAGCAGCAACGTGGGAGGGGTGTCGTCCGTCTCTTCCTTTTCCTCTCCAAACTTTAGTGTGGATCTTTGTTTTGAAATTTGTGGACCAAGATGCTTTTGTCAAAAAACAACATTCATTGGAAGCTGATTGTCTGGGTTCCTGCCCGTCGTGTTCGGTCCTTACGGCTCCCTTGAATTATTCATGGCAGTGAAAAACCCACAAGGAGGCACTTTTATTATGCTATCATGCAGAGTAATCCTAGCAGTCATGGCCAGTTTTACTGTAATTGTGGGTGTTTTCTGTGTTTGATCCTAAGGTTGTGGCAGAACACCTCCTCCTGCCCTCCACCGCCCCAGCATGGCTGATGAAACCCCCCTTGTTTTGGTTGAGCGTGGGGGGAATGAATGTCTCCGTTCCAGCTCTGCCATCATGGAGTAAGGATTAGTGTTTGGGCAGCCTGCTGGTTCAAGGAGATGGTACGCCTGTGAAAGCTCCACCTCTCCCAGAAGACACATGTACATTACCCCCCTCATCTCCAGAAGTTCCACCTGGGGGGTCATTGTTTTCATTGCATTTTAAAGACATGAAGTCCAAACATTTAATACTTCAGAAGAAGCATATTTTTCCCATATTCACTCTGGTCTGTGACCATGTTTATGGCAAAAGCAGTGTTAGAAAAATGAAACAACTAAAATAAAAATGAATCAATCAAAGCAAAGTGAAACAGGCAGCCGGAGCCTGCCTGAGGAATCCGTCTTCCCAAGTGTTTCCCTGTCTGCGACGACGTGCCTGTGCACCGGAGATTCCTGCACTCCAGGGCTTGTGTTACATCCTCAGGCGTCAGCGACATCAGTGTGAGGAAAACATGCAAGGAGCACAAACGCCAGGCTGTCAAGCATTGGACAAGTTTCAGAAGAATTCTTTGCCTGTTCACAAACAGATAAATGTCCTGTTTTTAGGTCTTGTGCTTTTTATTCCTTCAGAGTCTATTTTTCAGTTCACCAATTTCGTTGAAATCTAGACAAAAAAACTCAAGTTAATGTTTAATTAATTAAAAGTTTATTGTTTGATCTGCAAATCAGCCCCACAGACGGACACCTTAGCCAGATGGATTTTACAACACACTGGAGACTTAGCAGAGAAATGTAAAAGCTCTTCCAGTTCTTTGTCCCAGGATACAAAAGCAAACCTTGTAGAAACAGCTCTGTCACACTTTCAGCTAGTGCACTGTTATCATTACACACATGCATTTTATTAGGGAAATGCTTCCAGTTATTTGTAATGTTTTTTACCTTAAGCGCATTTTTATCACGCTTGATTTTTTCCTATTATTTTAAATTGTCTTATATATATGTGTCAGTGCTGTCCATCGATTGAAAAAAAAATCAGATTAATCACACTTTTGGATTG
This sequence comes from Adrianichthys oophorus, assembly GCA_036245035.1. Taxonomy (NCBI): domain Eukaryota; kingdom Metazoa; phylum Chordata; class Actinopteri; order Beloniformes; family Adrianichthyidae; genus Adrianichthys; species Adrianichthys oophorus. Next base: position 417,652 of record BSAI01000251.1, on the reverse strand, counting down.
TGGATAATCACGATTATTCACAATGTTTCACTAGGTAAATTTTATATGACAATATGTGGCTTTTAAACAAAAACAGGCCAGAGAGAACATTTTCCCTTCATTTTCATTGTCTGAAATGTTTTCATTTGTAAAGTGTTAACTCAGATATGTAATGTGTGTGCATAAACCACATCAACAGTAAGATGAGCAGAACTGTAAAGACTTTAGTGACTGCAGGATTACTCCAAGAAAACAAAGATGCTAATATACAGCCTTAAGAAACTAACATTGTGTTTCTGTACTTTAAATGGTCCAGGTGAATACTCCAATCTGATTGGCTGCTGGGTGTTAACGCACATCTAAAAAGTAGTTCCGGTCATATAGCCCAAATGTTCTTTATCACTGCGCAGGATTCTTTAAAACAAACTTTTTGCTTCATGTTCTGGACAAAAACAAGCAGTAAGAGGTGAAATTTCTCTCTGAACTGGTGCTTTATTGAACCTTTTATTGAACCTATCATGACAATGAGCACATTTATCACTTTTCTTTGCTGCTGAAGTTGAGGTCTGCGACGCCTTGTTGTGCTACCATGACAACAGGCCGCACCACCAATCAGATAGTCCACTGTTTGTAAGAAAGCGATCTAAACCGTAAAAATAACAAGATTAGATAGACCACTTTATTAATCCCCCAAGGGCAATTCAGTTTACAACAGCTCTCCAACAAGAACAGATAAAAAACATGACAGTGAAAACCAATACAGTGTGTTCTTTGTTGGCATCATTTCACTGGATTTTGTGTTTGTGTCAGATTTTAGGGCAGCAGTCCTGGTCCATTTCACACTGTATTTTTTGGCTAATTACTGGCCCCGCTCCGGCACCTCTATGACAATGCCACACATCAAAGTTCATCGCTGCTTCAACGCCCAACACCGTTCCAGCAACACCATGTCCGCTCGTAAGACGCTAATGACTGCTCCACTGACATTTGTGCAACATTTAGTTGCTGCCAGTGCAATGCTGGCAAAGCAGCGGTGGTCCAGCGTTCAAGATTTCTGCCTTGGTCTACCGGACCCAAGCGCCCACAAACTTGCGTCTAGCTGAGCCAAACATTGACTGGGCGTCGGTGGAGCAGGAACTTTGGAGGGTTAGGGAGAATGGACCTCTCCTCACCGCAGCAATATTTTGAGCAGCTCAAAACTTTCAGAGCGGTGGGAGGGACCTCGAGGAACATCAGCGGTGGCCGAGCCTATGCGGCGTTGCTTTAATGGAAGCCAACTTCGGTTAAATGATGATGAACGGTCACGAGCGGTGAGAGATTTCTTTCACCGCTCCAGGAACGCTCCAGCAAAGTTCGAACGATGTGACCAGGCCCTTAAATGGAAGATGTTCTGGACTACCAGAACCCTTCTTAGAGCTGACCGTCCGGCCAAACTGAGCTATTGGGGAAGAAGAGCCTTGGTGAGAGAGGTAAAGAAGAACCCAAAGATCACTGTGGCTGAGCTCCAGAGATGCAGTCAGGAGAAAATTGTAGAAAGTCAACCATCACTGCAGCCCTCCACCAGTCGGGGCTTAATGGCAGAGTGGCCCGACTGAAGCCTCTCCTCAGTCCAAGACACATGAAAGCCTGAATGGAGTTTGCAAAAAAACAAAAACACCTGAAGGACTCCAAGATGGTGAGAAATAAGATTCTCTGGTCTGATGAGACCAAGATAGAACTTTTTGGCCTTAATTCTAAGCAGTATGTGTGAAGAAAAGGAGGCACAGCTCATCACCTTTCCAATACAGTCCCAACAGTGAAGCATGGTGGCGGCAGCATCATGCTGTGGGGGTGTTTTTCAGCTGCAGGGACCAGACAACTGGTTGCAAACGAGGGAAAGATAAATGCGGCCAAGAACGGGGATACCCTGGACCAAAACCTTCTCCAGAGTTTTCAGGACCTCAGACTGGGCCGAAGGTTCACCTTCCAGCAAGTAAATGACCCTAAAAATGCTGCTAAAATAACCAAGGAGTGGCTTCACAACAACTCTGTGACTGTTCTTGAATGGCCCAGCCAGAACCCTGACTTAAACCCAATTGATCATCTCTGGAGAGACCTGAAAATGGCTGTTCACCAACGTTTACCATCCAACCTGACAGAACTGGAGAGGATCTGCAAGGAGGAATGGCAGATGATCCCCAAATCCAGGAGTGAAAAACAAAAAGACTCATGGCTGGATTAGATCAAAAGGCTGCTGCTACTAAATACTGAGCAAAGGGTCTGAATACTTAGGACCATGTGATAGTTCAGTTGTTCTTTTTAAATAAATCTGCAAGAATGTCAAGAATTCAGTGTTTGTTTTTTGTCAATATGGGGTGCTGTGTGTACATTAATGAGGAAAAAATGAACTTCAAAGATTTGAAAATGGCTGCAATATAACAAAGAGTGAAAAATTGAAGGGGGTCTAAATACTTTCCGTACCCACTGTACACTTCCTCTCCTTCCTCTTTTCCTTCGGGAAGTCCCACAAGCGACGTGGTGGGGGATGGTGGTGGTGGTGGGGGGGGGGGGGGGGGGGGGGGTCATTGAAGTTCTGCAGGGTGAATATTTCCACAGGTATTCCTGATGGTATCCCAAAGTTCGTCGAAGTTCTCAGTGAAAAAGAATTTTGCAGCTGAAAGTGACATGTTTCCATGACTGGCCATTTCCATCGTGAGGGCCGCCTTAAGACAGGTAGAAACCAACCGCAGAGAGATGGAGGGGAAAAAAATGGCTAGACTCTAAAATAATGCCCACAATCCCAGTCTTGATCACAGAAAAAAAAAACGTTTCGTGCACACAGAAAATGAAATAAAAGAAACATTAATTCATACAAATAGAGGTATGCCAGAGAGACTGCTCCAAGTTGCACAACTAGAAGCCCCGCCTACTAAAAATCGATTGAATGTTTATCTTTTTTGTAAGTGGCCATGGTATAAGTGGGAAGATGCCTGACGAAGTGTGCATTTTCAGAAAATTACACATGCCACGGAAGTCTGAGTCGTCCAACGTAAAGCAGAACTCGGTCGCTTCTGACGTGTAATTAATTTGCATTAATACATATAAATACATTTTTTTTAATTCATCATGTGCATTAACACATTAATGTGGACAACCCTTATATATACATAAAATATTATCTAACCCTTATCTGCATTTCAAGTCTTCACCTTGTTTCCACTATATGGTAGACAAACCAAGGCAAGTTCAAATGAAACCACCATCAATCTCAAGGAACAGGACTCGTCACTCAGTTTCACACCCATCACTAAAAAAAAGACAACAAACAGGAAATGATAATAACTCAGGCCTACATGGTCTCAGGAAATCCAAACACATTCCCGTTTAAATTAAAAATATTTCAAAAGTTATTAACAGGCGAAGGATAATATTCCTTCTGGAATCACAGATTGACAGAATTGGAGCAATGGGGTGAAACATTAATTAAGCTGAAGGTTTTAGTGTGGTAAGGCTGCAGCCAGTGTCTCATCACTTCAAACTGCTTTACATAGTGCTCACATGTTAGAAAACTTGATGGACTGAATCAAGAAAACTCCAAAGGCAAATGTGCCGATTAAAATGCAGTAAAATCTAAATGTGAAGGATATTAAAGGTGAGCTTCAGATTTAATGTCAGCCCCACACTTAAGAGTCCGGTGACTGGTAGGAGCTCCTCATTGGATGGTCTGATGAATCTGTATGAGACGCTGCAGTCAGCTGAAGGTGTATGTTTTAATCTAAGAAAATCCTAGGTGCGTCACCTCTGAGTCACTTAGAACAAATCAAAACCAGATTTCAGAAAGTGTCTTCTTCCACAGGTGTAATAATCTAACAGAACTGTATGACCTCCTCTGATGGCTCACTTTGCAGAAAATTTTCTCCGGTGACTTGCTTTTGTGTCGAAATTAAAAGGATTCCTCTCAAAGTTCTCTCAGTAAATAAACACAAAAAAATTCTATGAAATAAATATAGCAACATGCTTTACCAGTGAAGAAAAAAAATCAATTTTTGCCATGAGCAAAAGTCTTGCATTCCTCACTCTGCATCCTCTTGATGCAATATGACATGTACACAGGATTTTGAATGGAAGAGAGAAATGGAAATAACCTAAATTCCCAGTGGCAAAGTATTAGACATGAAGAGGCTGGCTCCAAAACTAGTTAATTATCAGAGAGAAAACTAAAGAGAATTAATGTGTTGACAAAATTATCCAGATCATTTTTAATCTATCTAGAAGTTTTGAAAAGATGAGCAACATCCAAAGATTTTCTTGATTAATAATGTACCACTGAAGCTCAGACCAGGTAATTATAAACCTCAACTTTGCCTGTTTTTTCAACTAAAAGAACCCCGTATCCTGTTATCACTGCTAGGGCATGCACATGTCACGGTTCATACATAATCGTTGAAGTTAAAGTGATTGATTGAGGACAGTTCATCTCAGACGTTAGCCGGATCTGTCACTTCCTTCAGAAATTGAGGAGTGAAGTGGAAATAAATCTAATTTGTAGCGATGCTTGTCAGACGATGTTTGGAAGGACTTTCACACATAAAACCTACAACTATTTCAAAGTGACTAATTTCCATAGTGATGCGTTTGTCATACTGGAAGACCCTGCCGTGTTTCGTCTTCACCACCCTTGTTGATGGAAGGAGGTTTTCCCTAAAAATCTCACCACACATGGCCCCATTCATTGTTTCCTTAACATGGATCAGGTGTCCTGGTGGTTTGTGCCGATTAGGTCCCTTTGCAGAAAAACAGCCCCATAATCTTGGGATCATTTTGACCCCACAGGGTGAGAACTTGATCGGAACCCCAGATGGAGGAACAGTAGTCTCGTATGTCTTCCATTTTTCAAAAATAGTTTTCACAGTTGATTTCACAGCTGCGTACTTGTTGCAAATGCAATCTTTCTGGTAAAGGTCTAAGGTTTAGTTTCTGGTGTCCTTTGACAACTCTTTGATCTTGGTCACAGTGGGGTTTGGGGTGTGACTGTTGGAGGGTGTGAACAGGTCTCTTTATACTGATAACTTCAAACATGCACCATTATTACAAGTAAGAAGTGGTGAATCGAATTTCTATTTTATGCTCCATCTCCTGCTGCAGGAACACCTCTGCATCATTGGCAGTTCACATCCAAACATCAGCTCTGGGATTCTGACATCCTGTAAAAAAATTCAAGCAGGAACTCTCCAAAAACTCAGTTCAATGGATGCAAGAATTGTGAAGCTGCTACAAAATAAGGGTACTATGTTCGGATGGAACTGGAGCTATGAAGATGTTCCTGATTAGAAGAGCTTTGATTTCAGTAAATATGACCTCCTAATGCAGCAAAAATCAACCAATGACCATTTTCAGATCTTTAGAATCTATAAATGTTGTGAAACTCTTGTGTGTAACAATGTGGAACAGTGCATTTGAAGTGCATTTTTTATTTCTGAAAAAATATTGTTATCTTCAGGAGGTTTGTTCAATGACATTTCACATGGTTAGTTACTTGAAAGTTATGCTGACTCTCATTTGCATTGGGCATTTAGAAAAATCCTAGAAAAAGCAGAATTATTTGGAACACACTGTAGTGGCTGGATAGCACAGTTGGTTAAGTGTAGGGACTGGGAAACAGTAAATCAGGGGCACAATGAGGAAATAACATCATTCAGTATGGCTCCTCATGACTCCCTAGAAAAAGAGATCTCATCTCAATGGGACCTCCTGGGAAAATAAATGTTTAAAAAAACAAATCTGGCAACTACCTACCTCATAACCCAAGAACGTGGGCGCTCAGGGCAGGAACCTTTAAACTTGAGGAGTGGCAACAGTAGATCCCTGGAAAGACCTCAGACATCTCAGACCAGAGAAGTGCAGAGCTAGGAACAGCTAAATGCTAAATGGCATATGCTTGTACAGCTCTTTTCTACCTTCCTTAAGGCCCAAAGCGCTTTACAGTCACAGTCCCATTAACACATTCACACACTGATGGCGGCTCCGCTGACGAACACTGATGCCGTCCTTTTACCACCAGAGGCAATGTGGGGTTCAATGTTATGCCCAAAGAAACTTCGACACATGGGCGGGCAAGGCTTGAACCGAACTCACGATCTTTAGATTAGAGTTCGACCGCTAAACCTCAGCACCACAGTGGCCCAAGTAAAAAATCAACCTGGGTTATTCATTCACTCCTCATTCACACTTGGTTATGGTAAGCTACTGACGAGCCACATCTGCCCTGGGGCAGACTGACAGAGGTGTGGCTGCCAGTACGGCCCCTCTGACCATCACCTGTATATTCATACGTATTCACACACCAGTAAAGCCACACACTGGAGGCAAGGAGGGTTAAGTGCCTTGCCCAACGACGGTTGGCTGGAGGGAGCGAGGATTGAGTCGCCATCCTTCAATCATTGGCCAACCTGCTCAACCACCTGAGCTACTCCCGCCTCCTTTTACAGTCTGTTTTTCTCTTTACATGAAACCCTTCAGATTCTGGTAGACGTAGACAGAAGGCAGGTAAAGCTCCTAACGATTCTGGTAAAAAAATGTCGACCAAACTTTAGGTAGCACATAAGGTAAAGTTTTTTTTTCAAATGCAATGACTAATTGGAGTAAAAAATACATTTTTTTTAAATTTGACTATATTAAAAGGATGATGGTAAAGGATGACGGTAAACCAAAAAGGTACAGTAAGAATAGAAATCCCAGAAAAACCTGGCTTTTTTTAGGTGAAAAACCATTCAAAGTAATGATGAAAGGGAGAAAAGCAGTCAGAAAACATGGTTACCGGATCATCGCTGGTTGGGATGGGGTTAGCGTAGCAGGATTTTGATTTTAAAAAATGGGGCGATAGACTCTTTCTCCCCGTTCTACAAATGAACTTTAACAATGAGAGAATGAATTGGATGTCCTTCTGTCTTAATTGTCTGGTTGGCAGCCCTCTCATTCAATTACAACTCATAGTCATCAATTAGCCAAAACCTGGATTTGTTAAAGCGGTGGCACAGATGCTGCTGCCTTCTGCCATAACCTTGCTGCTGAAATGAGGCAGAAGATGAAGGTACTGCCCTGAAACATCAGATACAGGAAGCCAGAGGAGCCAAAAACAGGCAGGTCACTGGCAAAAGTGAAAACCCAAACGCTTGTAAGTACAAATGCCGATATGTGATTCCAACTGTGTGTAAACATGAGTTTATTTTGTTCAGGCAACTGAAGACAAAAACCGAATCATGAAAGGTCAAATGATCTACCAGATGCTCCAAAACCAAAAACAATCAAATGTGGCTTCTGAAAACAGAGCAGCATAATAACCATTCAAGCCAAAGTCCATCTTCTTGTTTTTCAACCGACAAACATCTTCTTCTGGACGGAATCTGCTGTCTGTTGGTTGATTTATCTTCACAGTTCCATACAGTTACATGAATCAGACATTTAACAGCAGAAACTCCGCCCTCCCCTCACATGCTCTTCACAGTCCAGTCACAGTTTGGGCTTTCATAATCTGGATTCCCTGCACATTTTCAGCCATGGCCAAACTATTTAGACAGTTTTTAGAAAGCACAGCTGTGATGATAGAGGTGGGTTTTGCCCAAAGGAATTGGGTCAGTTCAAGGCGGGACGATTTTTTAGACTCACAAGTTCTGCTGAAAATTAGTCCCAAAGCAAAAAGTCAGGGCTCATGGGGGTGAATTATTCATTTTCGGAGCCCTGCTGGCGCACCTCTGCCTCACCGGGCCACGTTTGATGCTGCTGCACCTCCTCAGCAGCTGATTGAGGCAGCTCCACAGTGGCAAGGCTTTCCCACCACTAAGGTGTTTCATACAGAAGTCTCTGCTTTCATCCCCTTTTCTACTTCTACTCAAAAATTCAGGGTACACCTCTGCTAATGAAGTCACTGCAGAATCCAGATGAACGCACACATATGAAGTGCAACCATGGCTGGAACTTCAGGCACATCTAGATCATTCTTACATGTCTTTTAGGATTTGTCAAATGAGCAGAACTCAGCTGGATCAGAACAACATTTGCTGAAATTCATCTCAAAAACTGATTTTTTTAAACAGATGCAGACATTCGCAATTTAGCTCAAATTAAGCAAAGTAATTAAGAAAAGTGATAACTATCGCCAAAAAAATAGGAAAGAAATGTGTTAAAAAGACTAATTTTCATGTCTGGTTATAGAATTGGCTGCAATAAGTGTGAAAGAATAAAAAAAAAATTTTAAATTAAACCAATGGATAACTCTAAAACATATTACAAAATACAAAAAATACAACATGCATTAATAGATAAAAATCAATATTTCTCTAAATAAAGATTTGAAAACGTTTTTATTGTTTTATTTAATGATAAAATCCAGCCCTAACATGTGAAAGTCTGATTATTGTTTTTTTTTTACTTTTTGAACTTCCTTGATTTTGTTTTATTCTCTTATCACCATTATTGCATCACAGAACAGCAGTGGGAAAAAGGACATTTCTTCTTGGTAAGTCCAAGACTATGATATCCTTAAAAATGAAAACTTTTGCTCAGTTTATTAAAATGACTTCACAATTTGCCTTTTGTTTTGTTGGGCAGCTCGAACACAACTGTTGGAATGATCATGTGGTTGACACCAGGAGATGCTTGAAGCTTTCCTCATTAATTACAGCATAATTTGTTGCTGCGGGTGAGCATCTAATATTGCATTAGACTCAATTTATCCTCCCCGCTGCCAGCATACCATCATTATGATCAACTGGTGAGGCTTTCTCTGCTTTATTCATCTTAGAATTTTCCAAAAACATCAGTTTTCAACATAGTTTCCATTTGCCATGCAAAGCTTCACCCACACTTCTAATGACTGCTTTGCCCTGTAATTTCTTTAGTGTTGCAGCTCTGATTACAGGGTGGGAGCAGAGCATCAAGCCAAGCATCATCTTTCGCAGTTATTGTTTTGTCTTTATAACAAACCCTGCAGCTGTGAGTCTCAATTGCAGTTTGTGTGTTGAACACCTAAATGACAGCTGGAAGTAGACTACAAGAGTGCCACATTGCCGCCCAAAGCTACTTGTTTTCAGGGTGTTATTTGCTCCAGCAAAGTCAAAAAAGAATGTGTCAGATAATAAGCTGACAGCAGCCATGCTGCACGCCTGCGATAGCGGCAGAGCCTGCAGTTAGCCTCCTCGCCTCAGAAGAGTGACGAATGGACTTTTGTCAGGTTTCTGCAAGTTACCAGACTGCCACAAAGACAAGACGGTGTGAACTGAGCGTTGTGGTGAAAAGACGCCGGCCTTGCAGACGAAAGCTGAAACTGCCTTGCCCCCCCGTTCTTCACACCATCTCAATGATCAGATTCACCCCCTCCCCCAACTGGTTTCAAAATCTTGAACCTTCCTGCACTGAGCCAAGGGTGACATAATGCCATTACCCCAAGGAATTGGTCACGCAGCGGTTCGCGCTCTGGGCCAACACAAAAGATGCCTCTTTGAAAAGGAACCAGGCCCCTCCAAAGAAGGTTAGGGGGCCGTCCAAGCAGCCGGATGCCCCCCCCCCCCGGCTCCAGAGTGTGGCCGATAGGCTCTGGGGGAAGAGGAGGGGGGCACTGTTTGATACCCAATTGATCCTCAGGGATGGCTTCATTATTGAACAGTTAAATGGTCAATAGGTCCAGTCAGAGCTGCGCTTAGTACAAAGGCGACCATGCGGTGTGACAAACACGTCTAATGCATTAACGGCCGCATGACCTGCGCTAATGTGACAGCAGCAGATTCAGACTGACAGTAATGGAGGATTCTGCCCCCAGTAATATTCATAAGACCAGACAGTGGGGGGGGGGGGGTGCACCTGCCTGCTGCGGAGCTTGACAGAAGCCTAATAAATAACAAGAGACAAGGTGAAAAAGTAGAAGCATCCCCCCACCCCACCAGTCCCCCTTCCTTGCCGCCATCAACACCCTTCAAGCTTTGGCATGAAACCATCTCTGTTCCCATTTACCCGTGTACTCGTTCCATGAAGGAGGCAGCCTGACGGGGGGGGCTGCAGGTCAGGGCCACAGGTTCACCTGACGCAAACATCAAAGTGTTCTCCATCAGAATCAATTTCAATTCACATAATAACCTCTGGGTTGTAGACAGCTCTGCGGAAGAGCTCCAGCTGATTGAAGAGCTGCTTGTGAAGATTG